>JAKUCG020000106.1:0-43452 GCA_022539655.2 Ceriodaphnia dubia | reverse complement strand
ACCGGCCCAACAATTTGCGGTATGATAACGAACGCAGGAAACTTCCATGCCATGGAAAACTTTTATTTTCCCACTGCAGAGGTGGATTTTCTTAGTGATGGGCACTGAAAACTTGCCGGCCGGTCAATTTTTCACCTGCATCTAGTAGAACAGCTCTTCCTCTCCATATTCCGAGGCATTAAATGACCGGCCCAACAATTTGCGGTATGATAACGAACGCAGAAACTTCCATGCCATGGAAAACTTTTATTTTCCCACTGCAGAGGTGGATTTTCTTAGTGATGGGCACTGAAAACTTGCCGGCCGGTCAATTTTTCACCTGCATCTAGTAGAACAGCTCTTCCTCTCCATATTCCGAGGCATTAAATGACCGGCCCAACAATTTGCGGTATGATAACGAACGCAGGAAACTTCCATGCCATGGAAAACTTTTATTTTCCCACTGCAGAGGTGGATTTTCTTAGTGATGGGCACTGAAAACTTGCCGGCCGGTCAATTTTTCACCTGCATCTAGTAGAACAGCTCTTCCTCTCCATATTCCGAGGCATTAAATGACCGGCCCAACAATTTGCGGTATGATAACGAACGCAGGAAACTTCCATGCCATGGAAAACTTTTATTTTCCCACTGCAGAGGTGGATTTTCTTAGTGATGGGCACTGAAAACTTGCCGGCCGGTCAATTTTTCACCTGCATCTAGTAGAACAGCTCTTCCTCTCCATATTCCGAGGCATTAAATGACCGGCCCAACAATTTGCGGTATGATAACGAACGCAGGAAACTTCCATGCCATGGAAAACTTTTATTTTCCCACTGCAGAGGTGGATTTTCTTAGTGATGGGCACTGAAAACTTGCCGGCCGGTCAATTTTTCACCTGCATCTAGTAGAACAGCTCTTCCTCTCCATATTCCGAGGCATTAAATGACCGGCCCAACAATTTGCGGTATGATAACGAACGCAGGAAACTTCCATGCCATGGAAAACTTTTATTTTCCCACTGCAGAGGTGGATTTTCTTAGTGATGGGCACTGAAAACTTGCCGGCCGGTCAATTTTTCACCTGCATCTAGTAGAACAGCTCTTCCTCTCCATATTCCGAGGCATTAAATGACCGGCCCAACAATTTGCGGTATGATAACGAACGCAGGAAACTTCCATGCCATGGAAAACTTTTATTTTCCCACTGCAGAGGTGGATTTTCTTAGTGATGGGCACTGAAAACTTGCCGGCCGGTCAATTTTTCACCTGCATCTAGTAGAACAGCTCTTCCTCTCCATATTCCGAGGCATTAAATGACCGGCCCAACAATTTGCGGTATGATAACGAACGCAGGAAACTTCCATGCCATGGAAAACTTTTATTTTCCCACTGCAGAGGTGGATTTTCTTAGTGATGGGCACTGAAAACTTGCCGGCCGGTCAATTTTTCACCTGCATCTAGTAGAACAGCTCTTCCTCTCCATATTTTGAGGCATTAAATGACCGGCCCAACAATTTGCGGTATGATAACGAACGCAGGAAACTTCCATGCCATGGAAAACTTTTATTTTCCCACTGCAGAGGTGGATTTTCTTAGTGATGGGCACTGAAAACTTGCCGGCCGGTCAATTTTTCACCTGCATCTAGTAGAACAGCTCTTCCTCTCCATATTCCGAGGCATTAAATGACCGGCCCAACAATTTGCGGTATGATAACGAACGCAGGAAACTTCCATGCCATGGAAAACTTTTATTTTCCCACTGCAGAGGTGGATTTTCTTAGTGATGGGCACTGAAAACTTGCCGGCCGGTCAATTTTTCACCTGCATCTAGTAGAACAGCTCTTCCTCTCCATATTCCGAGGCATTAAATGACCGGCCCAACAATTTGCGGTATGATAACGAACGCAGGAAACTTCCATGCCATGGAAAACTTTTATTTTCCCACTGCAGAGGTGGATTTTCTTAGTGATGGGCACTGAAAACTTGCCGGCCGGTCAATTTTTCACCTGCATCTAGTAGAACAGCTCTTCCTCTCCATATTCCGAGGCATTAAATGACCGGCCCAACAATTTGCGGTATGATAACGAACGCAGGAAACTTCCATGCCATGGAAAACTTTTATTTTCCCACTGCAGAGGTGGATTTTCTTAGTGATGGGCACTGAAAACTTGCCGGCCGGTCAATTTTTCACCTGCATCTAGTAGAACAGCTCTTCCTCTCCATATTCCGAGGCATTAAATGACCGGCCCAACAATTTGCGGTATGATAACGAACGCAGGAAACTTCCATGCCATGGAAAACTTTTATTTTCCCACTGCAGAGGTGGATTTTCTTAGTGATGGGCACTGAAAACTTGCCGGCCGGTCAATTTTTCACCTGCATCTAGTAGAACAGCTCTTCCTCTCCATATTCCGAGGCATTAAATGACCGGCCCAACAATTTGCGGTATGATAACGAACGCAGGAAACTTCCATGCCATGGAAAACTTTTATTTTCCCACTGCAGAGGTGGATTTTCTTAGTGATGGGCACTGAAAACTTGCCGGCCGGTCAATTTTTCACCTGCATCTAGTAGAACAGCTCTTCCTCTCCATATTCCGAGGCATTAAATGACCGGCCCAACAATTTGCGGTATGATAACGAACGCAGGAAACTTCCATGCCATGGAAAACTTTTATTTTCCCACTGCAGAGGTGGATTTTCTTAGTGATGGGCACTGAAAACTTGCCGGCCGGTCAATTTTTCACCTGCATCTAGTAGAACAGCTCTTCCTCTCCATATTCCGAGGCATTAAATGACCGGCCCAACAATTTGCGGTATGATAACGAACGCAGGAAACTTCCATGCCATGGAAAACTTTTATTTTCCCACTGCAGAGGTGGATTTTCTTAGTGATGGGCACTGAAAACTTGCCGGCCGGTCAATTTTTCACCTGCATCTAGTAGAACAGCTCTTCCTCTCCATATTCCGAGGCATTAAATGACCGGCCCAACAATTTGCGGTATGATAACGAACGCAGGAAACTTCCATGCCATGGAAAACTTTTATTTTCCCACTGCAGAGGTGGATTTTCTTAGTGATGGGCACTGAAAACTTGCCGGCCGGTCAATTTTTCACCTGCATCTAGTAGAACAGCTCTTCCTCTCCATATTCCGAGGCATTAAATGACCGGCCCAACAATTTGCGGTATGATAACGAACGCAGGAAACTTCCATGCCATGGAAAACTTTTATTTTCCCACTGCAGAGGTGGATTTTCTTAGTGATGGGCACTGAAAACTTGCCGGCCGGTCAATTTTTCACCTGCATCTAGTAGAACAGCTCTTCCTCTCCATATTCCGAGGCATTAAATGACCGGCCCAACAATTTGCGGTATGATAACGAACGCAGGAAACTTCCATGCCATGGAAAACTTTTATTTTCCCACTGCAGAGGTGGATTTTCTTAGTGATGGGCACTGAAAACTTGCCGGCCGGTCAATTTTTCACCTGCATCTAGTAGAACAGCTCTTCCTCTCCATATTCCGAGGCATTAAATGACCGGCCCAACAATTTGCGGTATGATAACGAACGCAGGAAACTTCCATGCCATGGAAAACTTTTATTTTCCCACTGCAGAGGTGGATTTTCTTAGTGATGGGCACTGAAAACTTGCCGGCCGGTCAATTTTTCACCTGCATCTAGTAGAACAGCTCTTCCTCTCCATATTCCGAGGCATTAAATGACCGGCCCAACAATTTGCGGTATGATAACGAACGCAGGAAACTTCCATGCCATGGAAAACTTTTATTTTCCCACTGCAGAGGTGGATTTTCTTAGTGATGGGCACTGAAAACTTGCCGGCCGGTCAATTTTTCACCTGCATCTAGTAGAACAGCTCTTCCTCTCCATATTCCGAGGCATTAAATGACCGGCCCAACAATTTGCGGTATGATAACGAACGCAGGAAACTTCCATGCCATGGAAAACTTTTATTTTCCCACTGCAGAGGTGGATTTTCTTAGTGATGGGCACTGAAAACTTGCCGGCCGGTCAATTTTTCACCTGCATCTAGTAGAACAGCTCTTCCTCTCCATATTCCGAGGCATTAAATGACCGGCCCAACAATTTGCGGTATGATAACGAACGCAGGAAACTTCCATGCCATGGAAAACTTTTATTTTCCCACTGCAGAGGTGGATTTTCTTAGTGATGGGCACTGAAAACTTGCCGGCCGGTCAATTTTTCACCTGCATCTAGTAGAACAGCTCTTCCTCTCCATATTTTGAGGCATTAAATGACCGGCCCAACAATTTGCGGTATGATAACGAACGCAGTTCCATGCCATGGAAAACTTTTATTTTCCCACTGCAGAGGTGGATTTTCTTAGTGATGGGCACTGAAAACTTGCCGGCCGGTCAATTTTTCACCTGCATCTAGTAGAACAGCTCTTCCTCTCCATATTCCGAGGCATTAAATGACCGGCCCAACAATTTGCGGTATGATAACGAACGCAGGAAACTTCCATGCCATGGAAAACTTTTATTTTCCCACTGCAGAGGTGGATTTTCTTAGTGATGGGCACTGAAAACTTGCCGGCCGGTCAATTTTTCACCTGCATCTAGTAGAACAGCTCTTCCTCTCCATATTCCGAGGCATTAAATGACCGGCCCAACAATTTGCGGTATGATAACGAACGCAGGAAACTTCCATGCCATGGAAAACTTTTATTTTCCCACTGCAGAGGTGGATTTTCTTAGTGATGGGCACTGAAAACTTGCCGGCCGGTCAATTTTTCACCTGCATCTAGTAGAACAGCTCTTCCTCTCCATATTCCGAGGCATTAAATGACCGGCCCAACAATTTGCGGTATGATAACGAACGCAGGAAACTTCCATGCCATGGAAAACTTTTATTTTCCCACTGCAGAGGTGGATTTTCTTAGTGATGGGCACTGAAAACTTGCCGGCCGGTCAATTTTTCACCTGCATCTAGTAGAACAGCTCTTCCTCTCCATATTTTGAGGCATTAAATGACCGGCCCAACAATTTGCGGTATGATA
This sequence comes from Ceriodaphnia dubia, assembly GCA_022539655.2. Lineage (NCBI taxonomy): Eukaryota > Metazoa > Arthropoda > Branchiopoda > Diplostraca > Daphniidae > Ceriodaphnia > Ceriodaphnia dubia. The sequence goes on along the minus strand of JAKUCG020000106.1, from coordinate 38,436 downwards.
ACGAACGCAGGAAACTTCCATGCCATGGAAAACTTTTATTTTCCCACTGCAGAGGTGGATTTTCTTAGTGATGGGCACTGAAAACTTGCCGGCCGGTCAATTTTTCACCTGCATCTAGTAGAACAGCTCTTCCTCTCCATATTCCGAGGCATTAAATGACCGGCCCAACAATTTGCGGTATGATAACGAACGCAGGAAACTTCCATGCCATGGAAAACTTTTATTTTCCCACTGCAGAGGTGGATTTTCTTAGTGATGGGCACTGAAAACTTGCCGGCCGGTCAATTTTTCACCTGCATCTAGTAGAACAGCTCTTCCTCTCCATATTCCGAGGCATTAAATGACCGGCCCAACAATTTGCGGTATGATAACGAACGCAGGAAACTTCCATGCCATGGAAAACTTTTATTTTCCCACTGCAGAGGTGGATTTTCTTAGTGATGGGCACTGAAAACTTGCCGGCCGGTCAATTTTTCACCTGCATCTAGTAGAACAGCTCTTCCTCTCCATATTCCGAGGCATTAAATGACCGGCCCAACAATTTGCGGTATGATAACGAACGCAGGAAACTTCCATGCCATGGAAAACTTTTATTTTCCCACTGCAGAGGTGGATTTTCTTAGTGATGGGCACTGAAAACTTGCCGGCCGGTCAATTTTTCACCTGCATCTAGTAGAACAGCTCTTCCTCTCCATATTCCGAGGCATTAAATGACCGGCCCAACAATTTGCGGTATGATAACGAACGCAGGAAACTTCCATGCCATGGAAAACTTTTATTTTCCCACTGCAGAGGTGGATTTTCTTAGTGATGGGCACTGAAAACTTGCCGGCCGGTCAATTTTTCACCTGCATCTAGTAGAACAGCTCTTCCTCTCCATATTCCGAGGCATTAAATGACCGGTCCAACAATTTGCGGTATGATAACGAACGCAGGAAACTTCCATGCCATGGAAAACTTTTATTTTCCCACTGCAGAGGTGGATTTTCTTAGTGATGGGCACTGAAAACTTGCCGGCCGGTCAATTTTTCACCTGCATCTAGTAGAACAGCTCTTCCTCTCCATATTTTGAGGCATTAAATGACCGGCCCAACAATTTGCGGTATGATAACGAACGCAGGAAACTTCCATGCCATGGAAAACTTTTATTTTCCCACTGCAGAGGTGGATTTTCTTAGTGATGGGCACTGAAAACTTGCCGGCCGGTCAATTTTTCACCTGCATCTAGTAGAACAGCTCTTCCTCTCCATATTCCGAGGCATTAAATGACCGGCCCAACAATTTGCGGTATGATAACGAACGCAGGAAACTTCCATCCCATGGAAAACTCCGAGGAATTAAATGACCGGCCCAACAATTTGCGGTATGATAACGAACGCAGGAAACTTCCATGCCATGGAAAACTTTATTTTCCCACTGCAGAGGTGGATTTTCTTAGTGATGGGCACTGAAAACTTGCCGGCCGGTCAATTTTTCACCTGCATCTAGTAGAACAGCTCTTCCTCTCCATATTCCGAGGCATTAAATGACCGGCCCAACAATTTGCGGTATGATAACGAACGCAGGAAACTTCCATGCCATGGAAAACTTTTATTTTCCCACTGCAGAGGTGGATTTTCTTAGTGATGGGCACTGAAAACTTGCCGGCCGGTCAATTTTTCACCTGCATCTAGTAGAACAGCTCTTCCTCTCCATATTCCGAGGCATTAAATGACCGGCCCAACAATTTGCGGTATGATAACGAACGCAGGAAACTTCCATGCCATGGAAAACTTTTTATTTTCCCACTGCAGAGGTGGATTTTCTTAGTGATGGGCACTGAAAACTTGCCGGCCGGTCAATTTTTCACCTGCATCTAGTAGAACAGCTCTTCCTCTCCATATTTTGAGGCATTAAATGACCGGCCCAACAATTTGCGGTATGATAACGAACGCAGGAAACTTCCATGCCATGGAAAACTTTTATTTTCCCACTGCAGAGGTGGATTTTCTTAGTGATGGGCACTGAAAACTTGCCGGCCGGTCAATTTTTCACCTGCATCTAGTAGAACAGCTCTTCCTCTCCATATTTTGAGGCATTAAATGACCGGCCCAACAATTTGCGGTATGATAACGAACGCAGGAAACTTCCATGCCATGGAAAACTTTTATTTTCCCACTGCAGAGGTGGATTTTCTTAGTGATGGGCACTGAAAACTTGCCGGCCGGTCAATTTTTCACCTGCATCTAGTAGAACAGCTCTTCCTCTCCATATTTTGAGGCATTAAATGACCGGCCCAACAATTTGCGGTATGATAACGAACGCAGGAAACTTCCATGCCATGGAAAACTTTATTTTCCCACTGCAGAGGTGGATTTTCTTAGTGATGGGCACTGAAAACTTGCCGGCCGGTCAATTTTTCACCTGCATCTAGTAGAACAGCTCTTCCTCTCCATATTCCGAGGCATTAAATGACCGGCCCAACAATTTGCGGTATGATAACGAACGCAGGAAACTTCCATGCCATGGAAAACTTTTATTTTCCCACTGCAGAGGTGGATTTTCTTAGTGATGGGCACTGAAAACTTGCCGGCCGGTCAATTTTTCACCTGCATCTAGTAGAACAGCTCTTCCTCTCCATATTTTGAGGCATTAAATGATCGGCCCAACAATTTGCGGTATGATAACGAACGCAGGAAACTTCCATGCCATGGAAAACTTTTATTTTCCCACTGCAGAGGTGGATTTTCTTAGTGATGGGCACTGAAAACTTGCCGGCCGGTCAATTTTTCACCTGCATCTAGTAGAACAGCTCTTCCTCTCCATATTCCGAGGCATTAAATGACCGGCCCAACAATTTGCGGTATGATAACGAACGCAGGAAACTTCCATGCCATGGAAAACTTTTATTTTCCCACTGCAGAGGTGGATTTTCTTAGTGATGGGCACTGAAAACTTGCCGGCCGGTCAATTTTTCACCTGCATCTAGTAGAACAGCTCTTCCTCTCCATATTCCGAGGCATTAAATGACCGGCCCAACAATTTGCGGTATGATAACGAACGCAGGAAACTTCCATGCCATGGAAAACTTTTATTTTCCCACTGCAGAGGTGGATTTTCTTAGTGATGGGCACTGAAAACTTGCCGGCCGGTCAATTTTTCACCTGCATCTAGTAGAACAGCTCTTCCTCTCCATATTTTGAGGCATTAAATGATCGGCCCAACAATTTGCGGTATGATAACGAACGCAGGAAACTTCCATGCCATGGAAAACTTTTATTTTCCCACTGCAGAGGTGGATTTTCTTAGTGATGGGCACTGAAAACTTGCCGGCCGGTCAATTTTTCACCTGCATCTAGTAGAACAGCTCTTCCTCTCCATATTCCGAGGCATTAAATGACCGGCCCAACAATTTGCGGTATGATAACGAACGCAGGAAACTTCCATCCCATGGAAAACTTTTATTTTCCCACTGCAGAGGTGGATTTTCTTAGTGATGGGCACTGAAAACTTGCCGGCCGGTCAATTTTTCACCTGCATCTAGTAGAACAGCTCTTCCTCTCCATATTCCGAGGCATTAAATGATCGGCCCAACAATTTGCGGTATGATAACGAACGCAGGAAACTTCCATGCCATGGAAAACTTTTATTTTCCCACTGCAGAGGTGGATTTTCTTAGTGATGGGCACTGAAAACTTGCCGGCCGGTCAATTTTTCACCTGCATCTAGTAGAACAGCTCTTCCTCTCCATATTTTGAGGCATTAAATGACCGGCCCAACAATTTGCGGTATGATAACGAACGCAGGAAACTTCCATGCCATGGAAAACTTTTATTTTCCCACTGCAGAGGTGGATTTTCTTAGTGATGGGCACTGAAAACTTGCCGGCCGGTCAATTTTTCACCTGCATCTAGTAGAACAGCTCTTCCTCTCCATATTTTGAGGCATTAAATGACCGGCCCAACAATTTGCGGTATGATAACGAACGCAGGAAACTTCCATGCCATGGAAAACTTTTATTTTCCCACTGCAGAGGTGGATTTTCTTAGTGATGGGCACTGAAAACTTGCCGGCCGGTCAATTTTTCACCTGCATCTAGTAGAACAGCTCTTCCTCTCCATATTTTGAGGCATTAAATGACCGGCCCAACAATTTGCGGTATGATAACGAACGCAGGAAACTTCCATGCCATGGAAAACTTTTATTTTCCCACTGCAGAGGTGGATTTTCTTAGTGATGGGCACTGAAAACTTGCCGGCCGGTCAATTTTTCACCTGCATCTAGTAGAACAGCTCTTCCTCTCCATATTCCGAGGCATTAAATGACCGGCCCAACAATTTGCGGTATGATAACGAACGCAGGAAACTTCCATGCCATGGAAAACTTTTATTTTCCCACTGCAGAGGTGGATTTTCTTAGTGATGGGCACTGAAAACTTGCCGGCCGGTCAATTTTTCACCTGCATCTAGTAGAACAGCTCTTCCTCTCCATATTCCGAGGCATTAAATGATCGGCCCAACAATTTGCGGTATGATAACGAACGCAGGAAACTTCCATGCCATGGAAAACTTTTATTTTCCCACTGCAGAGGTGGATTTTCTTAGTGATGGGCACTGAAAACTTGCCGGCCGGTCAATTTTTCACCTGCATCTAGTAGAACAGCTCTTCCTCTCCATATTCCGAGGCATTAAATGACCGGCCCAACAATTTGCGGTATGATAACGAACGCAGGAAACTTCCATGCCATGGAAAACTTTTATTTTCCCACTGCAGAGGTGGATTTTCTTAGTGATGGGCACTGAAAACTTGCCGGCCGGTCAATTTTTCACCTGCATCTAGTAGAACAGCTCTTCCTCTCCATATTTTGAGGCATTAAATGACCGGCCCAACAATTTGCGGTATGATAACGAACGCAGGAAACTTCCATGCCATGGAAAACTTTTATTTTCCCACTGCAGAGGTGGATTTTCTTAGTGATGGGCACTGAAAACTTGCCGGCCGGTCAATTTTTCACCTGCATCTAGTAGAACAGCTCTTCCTCTCCATATTTTGAGGCATTAAATGACCGGCCCAACAATTTGCGGTATGATAACGAACGCAGGAAACTTCCATGCCATGGAAAACTTTTATTTTCCCACTGCAGAGGTGGATTTTCTTAGTGATGGGCACTGAAAACTTGCCGGCCGGTCAATTTTTCACCTGCATCTAGTAGAACAGCTCTTCCTCTCCATATTCCGAGGCATTAAATGACCGGCCCAACAATTTGCGGTATGATAACGAACGCAGGAAACTTCCATGCCATGGAAAACTTTTATTTTCCCACTGCAGAGGTGGATTTTCTTAGTGATGGGCACTGAAAACTTGCCGGCCGGTCAATTTTTCACCTGCATCTAGTAGAACAGCTCTTCCTCTCCATATTCCGAGGCATTAAATGACCGGCCCAACAATTTGCGGTATGATAACGAACGCAGGAAACTTCCATGCCATGGAAAACTTTTATTTTCCCACTGCAGAGGTGGATTTTCTTAGTGATGGGCACTGAAAACTTGCCGGCCGGTCAATTTTTCACCTGCATCTAGTAGAACAGCTCTTCCTCTCCATATTCCGAGGCATTAAATGACCGGCCCAACAATTTGCGGTATGATAACGAACGCAGGAAACTTCCATGCCATGGAAAACTTTTATTTTCCCACTGCAGAGGTGGATTTTCTTAGTGATGGGCACTGAAAACTTGCCGGCCGGTCAATTTTTCACCTGCATCTAGTAGAACAGCTCTTCCTCTCCATATTCCGAGGCATTAAATGACCGGCCCAACAATTTGCGGTATGATAACGAACGCAGGAAACTTCCATGCCATGGAAAACTTTTATTTTCCCACTGCAGAGGTGGATTTTCTTAGTGATGGGCACTGAAAACTTGCCGGCCGGTCAATTTTTCACCTGCATCTAGTAGAACAGCTCTTCCTCTCCATATTCCGAGGCATTAAATGACCGGCCCAACAATTTGCGGTATGATAACGAACGCAGGAAACTTCCATGCCATGGAAAACTTTTATTTTCCCACTGCAGAGGTGGATTTTCTTAGTGATGGGCACTGAAAACTTGCCGGCCGGTCAATTTTTCACCTGCATCTAGTAGAACAGCTCTTCCTCTCCATATTCCGAGGCATTAAATGACCGGCCCAACAATTTGCGGTATGATAACGAACGCAGGAAACTTCCATGCCATGGAAAACTTTTATTTTCCCACTGCAGAGGTGGATTTTCTTAGTGATGGGCACTGAAAACTTGCCGGCCGGTCAATTTTTCACCTGCATCTAGTAGAACAGCTCTTCCTCTCCATATTCCGAGGCATTAAATGACCGGCCCAACAATTTGCGGTATGATAACGAACGCAGGAAACTTCCATGCCATGGAAAACTTTTATTTTCCCACTGCAGAGGTGGATTTTCTTAGTGATGGGCACTGAAAACTTGCCGGCCGGTCAATTTTTCACCTGCATCTAGTAGAACAGCTCTTCCTCTCCATATTTTGAGGCATTAAATGACCGGCCCAACAATTTGCGGTATGATAACGAACGCAGGAAACTTCCATGCCATGGAAAACTTTTATTTTCCCACTGCAGAGGTGGATTTTCTTAGTGATGGGCACTGAAAACTTGCCGGCCGGTCAATTTTTCACCTGCATCTAGTAGAACAGCTCTTCCTCTCCATATTTTGAGGCATTAAATGACCGGCCCAACAATTTGCGGTATGATAACGAACGCAGGAAACTTCCATGCCATGGAAAACTTTTATTTTCCCACTGCAGAGGTGGATTTTCTTAGTGATGGGCACTGAAAACTTGCCGGCCGGTCAATTTTTCACCTGCATCTAGTAGAACAGCTCTTCCTCTCCATATTCCGAGGCATTAAATGACCGGCCCAACAATTTGCGGTATGATAACGAACGCAGGAAACTTCCATGCCATGGAAAACTTTTTATTTTCCCACTGCAGAGGTGGATTTTCTTAGTGATGGGCACTGAAAACTTGCCGGCCGGTCAATTTTTCACCTGCATCTAGTAGAACAGCTCTTCCTCTCCATATTCCGAGGCATTAAATGACCGGCCCAACAATTTGCGGTATGATAACGAACGCAGGAAACTTCCATGCCATGGAAAACTTTTATTTTCCCACTGCAGAGGTGGATTTTCTTAGTGATGGGCACTGAAAACTTGCCGGCCGGTCAATTTTTCACCTGCATCTAGTAGAACAGCTCTTCCTCTCCATATTCCGAGGCATTAAATGATCGGCCCAACAATTTGCGGTATGATAACGAACGCAGGAAACTTCCATCCCATGGAAAACTTTTATTTTCCCACTGCAGAGGTGGATTTTCTTAGTGATGGGCACTGAAAACTTGCCGGCCGGTCAATTTTTCACCTGCATCTAGTAGAACAGCTCTTCCTCTCCATATTTTGAGGCATTAAATGACCGGCCCAACAATTTGCGGTATGATAACGAACGCAGGAAACTTCCATGCCATGGAAAACTTTTATTTTCCCACTGCAGAGGTGGATTTTCTTAGTGATGGGCACTGAAAACTTGCCGGCCGGTCAATTTTTCACCTGCATCTAGTAGAACAGCTCTTCCTCTCCATATTTTGAGGCATTAAATGACCGGCCCAACAATTTGCGGTATGATAACGAACGCAGGAAACTTCCATGCCATGGAAAACTTTTATTTTCCCACTGCAGAGGTGGATTTTCTTAGTGATGGGCACTGAAAACTTGCCGGCCGGTCAATTTTTCACCTGCATCTAGTAGAACAGCTCTTCCTCTCCATATTCCGAGGCATTAAATGATCGGCCCAACAATTTGCGGTATGATAACGAACGCAGGAAACTTCCATCCCATGGAAAACTTTTATTTTCCCACTGCAGAGGTGGATTTTCTTAGTGATGGGCACTGAAAACTTGCCGGCCGGTCAATTTTTCACCTGCATCTAGTAGAACAGCTCTTCCTCTCCATATTTTGAGGCATTAAATGACCGGCCCAACAATTTGCGGTATGATAACGAACGCAGGAAACTTCCATGCCATGGAAAACTTTTATTTTCCCACTGCAGAGGTGGATTTTCTTAGTGAGGGGCACTGAAAACTTGCCGGCCGGTCAATTTTTCACCTGCATCTAGTAGAACAGCTCTTCCTCTCCATATTCCGAGGCATTAAATGACCGGCCCAACAATTTGCGGTATGATAACGAACGCAGGAAACTTCCATGCCATGGAAAACTTTTATTTTCCCACTGCAGAGGTGGATTTTCTAGTGATGGGCACTGAAAACTTGCCGGCCGGTCAATTTTTCACCTGCATCTAGTAGAACAGCTCTTCCTCTCCATATTCCGAGGCATTAAATGACCGGCCCAACAATTTGCGGTATGATAACGAACGCAGGAAACTTCCATGCCATGGAAAACTTTTATTTTCCCACTGCAGAGGTGGATTTTCTTAGTGATGGGCACTGAAAACTTGCCGGCCGGTCAATTTTTCACCTGCATCTAGTAGAACAGCTCTTCCTCTCCATATTCCGAGGCATTAAATGACCGGCCCAACAATTTGCGGTATGATAACGAACGCAGGAAACTTCCATGCCATGGAAAACTTTTATTTTCCCACTGCAGAGGTGGATTTTCTTAGTGATGGGCACTGAAAACTTGCCGGCCGGTCAATTTTTCACCTGCATCTAGTAGAACAGCTCTTCCTCTCCATATTTTGAGGCATTAAATGACCGGCCCAACAATTTGCGGTATGATAACGAACGCAGGAAACTTCCATGCCATGGAAAACTTTTATTTTCCCACTGCAGAGGTGGATTTTCTTAGTGATGGGCACTGAAAACTTGCCGGCCGGTCAATTTTTCACCTGCATCTAGTAGAACAGCTCTTCCTCTCCATATTCTGAGGCATGGAAAACTTTTATTTTCCCACTGCAGAGGTGGATTTTCTTAGTGATGGGCACTGAAAACGCTCCATATTTGGAGGCATTAAATGACCGGCTTAACAATTTGCGGTATGATAACGAACGCAGGAAACTTCCATGCCATGGAAAACTTTTATTTTCCCACTGCAGAGGTGGATTTTCTTAGTGATGGGCACTGAAAACTTGCCGGCCGGTCAATTTTTCACCTGCATCTAGTAGAACAGCTCTTCCTCTCCATATTCCGAGGCATTAAATGACCGGCCCAACAATTTGCGGTATGATAACGAACGCAGGAAACTTCCATGCCATGGAAAACTTTTATTTTCCCACTGCAGAGGTGGATTTTCTTAGTGATGGGCACTGAAAACTTGCCGGCCGGTCAATTTTTCACCTGCATCTAGTAGAACAGCTCTTCCTCTCCATATTCCGAGGCATTAAATGACCGGCCCAACAATTTGCGGTATGATAACGAACGCAGGAAACTTCCATGCCATGGAAAACTTTTATTTTCCCACTGCAGAGGTGGATTTTCTTAGTGATGGGCACTGAAAACTTGCCGGCCGGTCAATTTTTCACCTGCATCTAGTAGAACAGCTCTTCCTCTCCATATTCCGAGGCATTAAATGACCGGCCCAACAATTTGCGGTATGATAACGAACGCAGGAAACTTCCATGCCATGGAAAACTTTTATTTTCCCACTGCAGAGGTGGATTTTCTTAGTGATGGGCACTGAAAACTTGCCGGCCGGTCAATTTTTCACCTGCATCTAGTAGAACAGCTCTTCCTCTCCATATTCCAAGGCATTAAATGATTGGCCCAACAATTTGCGGTATGATAACGAACGCAGGAAACTTCCATGCCATGGAAAACTTTTATTTTCCCACTGCAGAGGTGGATTTTCTTAGTGATGGGCACTGAAAACTTGCCGGCCGGTCAATTTTTCACCTGCATCTAGTAGAACAGCTCTTCCTCTCCATATTTTGAGGCATTAAATGACCGGCCCAACAATTTGCGGTATGATAACGAACGCAGGAAACTTCCATGCCATGGAAAACTTTTATTTTCCCACTGCAGAGGTGGATTTTCTTAGTGATGGGCACTGAAAACTTGCCGGCCGGTCAATTTTTCACCTGCATCTAGTAGAACAGCTCTTCCTCTCCATATTTTGAGGCATTAAATGATCGGCCCAACAATTTGCGGTATGATAACGAACGCAGGAAACTTCCATGCCATGGAAAACTTTTATTTTCCCACTGCAGAGGTGGATTTTCTTAGTGATGGGCACTGAAAACTTGCCGGCCGGTCAATTTTTCACCTGCATCTAGTAGAACAGCTCTTCCTCTCCATATTTTGAGGCATTAAATGACCGGCCCAACAATTTGCGGTATGATAACGAACGCAGGAAACTTCCATGCCATGGAAAACTTTTATTTTCCCACTGCAGAGGTGGATTTTCTTAGTGATGGGCACTGAAAACTTGCCGGCCGGTCAATTTTTCACCTGCATCTAGTAGAACAGCTCTTCCTCTCCATATTTTGAGGCATTAAATGATCGGCCCAACAATTTGCGGTATGATAACGAACGCAGGAAACTTCCATGCCATGGAAAACTTTTATTTTCCCACTGCAGAGGTGGATTTTCTTAGTGATGGGCACTGAAAACTTGCCGGCCGGTCAATTTTTCACCTGCATCTAGTAGAACAGCTCTTCCTCTCCATATTTTGAGGCATTAAATGACCGGCCCAACAATTTGCGGTATGATAACGAACGCAGGAAACTTCCATGCCATGGAAAACTTTTATTTTCCCACTGCAGAGGTGGATTTTCTTAGTGATGGGCACTGAAAACTTGCCGGCCGGTCAATTTTTCACCTGCATCTAGTAGAACAGCTCTTTCTCTCCATATTTTGAGGCATTAAATGACCGGCCCAACAATTTGCGGTATGATAACGAACGCAGGAAACTTCCATGCCATGGAAAACTTTTATTTTCCCACTGCAGAGGTGGATTTTCTTAGTGATGGGCACTGAAAACTTGCCGGCCGGTCAATTTTTCACCTGCATCTAGTAGAACAGCTCTTCCTCTCCATATTTTGAGGCATTAAATGACCGGCCCAACAATTTGCGGTATGATAACGAACGCAGGAAACTTCCATCCCATGGAAAACTTTTATTTTCCCACTGCAGAGGTGGATTTTCTTAGTGATGGGCACTGAAAACTTGCCGGCCGGTCAATTTTTCACCTGCATCTAGTAGAACAGCTCTTCCTCTCCATATTTTGAGGCATTAAATGACCGGCCCAACAATTTGCGGTATGATAACGAACGCAGGAAACTTCCATGCCATGGAAAACTTTTATTTTCCCACTGCAGAGGTGGATTTTCTTAGTGATGGGCACTGAAAACTTGCCGGCCGGTCAATTTTTCACCTGCATCTAGTAGAACAGCTCGTCCTCTCCATATTCCGAGGCATTAAATGATCGGCCCAACAATTTGCGGTATGATAACGAACGCAGGAAACTTCCATGCCATGGAAAACTTTTATTTTCCCACTGCAGAGGTGGATTTTCTTAGTGATGGGCACTGAAAACTTGCCGGCCGGTCAATTTTTTACCTGCATCTAGTAGAACAGCTCTTCCTCTCCATATTCCGAGGCATTAAATGACCGGCCCAACAATTTGCGGTATGATAACGAACGCAGGAAACTTCCATCCCATGGAAAACTTTTATTTTCCCACTGCAGAGGTGGATTTTCTTAGTGATGGGCACTGAAAACTTGCCGGCCGGTCAATTTTTCACCTGCATCTAGTAGAACAGCTCTTCCTCTCCATATTTTGAGGCATTAAATGACCGGCCCAACAAGTTGCGGTATGATAACGAACGCTGGAAACTTCCATCCCATGGAAAACTTTTATTTTCCCACTGCAGAGGTGGATTTTCTTAGTGATGGGCACTGAAAACTTGCCGGCCGGTCAATTTTTCACCTGCATCTAGTAGAACAGCTCTTTCTCTCCATATTTTGAGGCATTAAATGACCGGCCCAACAATTTGCGGTATGATAACGAACGCAGGAAACTTCCATGCCATGGAAAACTTTTATTTTCCCACTGCAGAGGTGGATTTTCTTAGTGATGGGCACTGAAAACTTGCCGGCCGGTCAATTTTTCACCTGCATTTAGTAGAACAGCTCTTCCTCTCCATATTCCGAGGCATTAAATGATCGGCCCAACAATTTGCGGTATGATAACGAACGCAGGAAACTTCCATGCCATGGAAAACTTTTATTTTCCCACTGCAGAGGTGGATTTTATTAGTGATGGGCACTGAAAACTTGCCGGCCGGTCAATTTTTCACCTGCATCTAGTAGAACAGCTCTTCCTCTCCATATTTTGAGGCATTAAATGACCGGCCCAACAATTTGCGGTATGATAACGAACGCAGGAAACTTCCATGCCATGTGTAATGTTCCTAATTCCTTAACTGTCTAAACTTTTATTAGTATAAACTTAATTAGGAAAACTTCTATTAGAAATTTAATTACGTTTGCAAATGAAGCCTCATTTGCAAACATTAGCTTTTTCATTATATTAATTAGAAATTTTAATTAAAATCACAGCGTGTAGTCCAAATTCAATTTCTTTTCATTACTTTCAATCACAATCGCAGCAGGAGATTTGCAAATGCTTCCATTTGCAAATCTCATCTTCTTAATAACCCGGACCTTAGTTTCTCTTCTTTCCCACGATCCCTCAGTATTTAAACCCCGCTCTGCCGACTTGTAAGGCAGAGTCGTCCAGCCCTTCCAGCCTGTAAGTTGTCCTGTTAAAATTATTAAATACACTGTGTTTTTAGTTATTCTCTGTGTTCAGCGTTTTTACTCTAGTTAAAGTCCAGACCTTTACATTTGGAGGTCCCAACGAGACAAAAGTCAACAAGACTTGAGTTTTGTTGAACACCATAAGGAAAGGACTTTTTCTGATTGTGAACGCTAGCATAGAGTTTAACTTTTCAGAAACTTTTGATAAACTTAAGCGTAAAATCAAGTGTAATAAGTGTGTGCTACGAGACCGTCGGAAGTCCGACTTAACGCCGATTAAGGTAAGCTAATGCAAAATATACCTACAGTGACTGATAAGACGACTCTCAGCCCTTCTCCCACCCTCTATCCTACCCTTCCTGTTGAAGAACCAGAAACCTCCACCCGTTCGCCCTATACTGATCTTTCACTGCGCCTAGCAGAATCACCTGAACCAACTTCAACTAAAAAAGCAGATTCCTCCGAAACAGACTCCACTGAAAGTTACCCTCTTTCTGATACATCCACAGAATCCCTTACACCACCTCCCTTTAATTATACTATATCATCAGACTTAAAAGATAAGCAGACCCGTACTTTAAGACGTACATTCCTTAGTAACTGGCATGCGTCAGTGACGATCGAACAAAAATATATTGAAGTAACAGGAGCTTCGCAAACTAGAAAACAGGAAGATAAGCTTGCAGAACTTCGCAGTAAGCGAATAGAAACTCATAACAGAACCATAAACTCCCTCAATCAATACGTTTTTTCGGCAACCAAAGACAAACTAGAACCCGGTAGCACAAAAGAAGTAAGCCAGGAAACTACAGCAAAATACGAGAAAGAGTTAAAAGATTATATTATTAGTAAAGGAGGTAATGATAAAATCGTTACAACTCTCGTTCAGCATCTAGCAAAAACCAATGGAAAGCAACTTGAATTTAATCATAACGTTTTATTAATTTTACAAAAAGAGGCGATAAGTTTGCACGCACAGGATCGTATTAAAATCAGCAAACTCAAAAATACTTTAAAGCAACAGAAAAACCTATCTGAGAAAAGAGTAGATAAAGCAAAAACAGCCCAACTAAGACCCCTTATAGAAGCCCAAGATCGAGCCCTTACACTCGAACAACAGCTTGACGCATACGAACAGTCTCAACGCGACCTGTTAACTGAATCAGATAGTCTTAAGCGAACATTAGAACTCCGCGAGCAACACATTGCACATATTACAAGAGAAAGCGCCGAAACTAACCAGCAATTGACCGAAGAAATAAATAAAGTTCTGAAACAGTATCATATTGCCAAAGACCAAATAACTCAATTGCAGGACAAACTTAAATCACAGAGCGAAGAGTTAGAAAAGGAAACACAGGTTAAAAGTGGTCTCAGCGAAGATAGAGCTAAATTAGTTGAACAGTTAAATGAAAATAGAAAAGCCCTTTCTGAGCATCAGAAAACAGAAAAAACTCTTGAGCTAGAGTTACAGAGTACCAAATCGCAATTAGACTCTGAAATTAGTAAATTACGCAATCGGGAAAAAGTATTTGCTGACCAATTAACTAATTTCAAACAAGTTGAAGAAACATTTATAAATCAAGCTGACCTCCTTAACTTCGAGATCACTCACTTAAAAAATCAATTACTTAATACCACCTCGCATAACACTTCTTTGGAAGGTGCAAATTTATCCCTTCATAGTGAACTGCTTGAGGTAAAATCTGAAAAGGTAGATTCCCTTCAACGAATAGTTGTCGATCTAAAGGAGCAGATAGAAAATCAGGATAAAGAAATCCATGATTTCCGAGATAGTAAGGACGCGTTAGAAAGCGAGTTACAACAAGTATCTGATAGAAATACCGAATTACAAAAAGAGGTCCAATCCTCGAAAGCATTCATCCAAGTTTTAGAGAAAAACGTCGAAAAATTAAAAGAAACAGTTGACAAACAAGCAAATATCAACGCAACGCTAGAAAATTCCATATCGGCATTAAACGACCAACTCACTCAGGCATTTAATACAAACACCCAGTTAGATCAACAGATAAGCTTCCTCCACGATTGTGTTGACGAAAGAGATAAAGAAATAAGGGAATTAAATATCGAACTAGAAGAATTTAAAAATCCAGTATCAGACGATTCACCTAACACTTCGCGGGTACGACAACGCCTAAACTTTAATAATACAACTGTAATATCGCCCACTCAAGCGTATATATCCTTATCGCCCACCAGAATGGTGACACCGCCTCTAAACCCACCCCCAGTTCCAGATATAGCTACCCCACTAGTTCAAAAATTAGGAGAATTATTCTCCCGAGAAGAGAAGAAAACTATATCAATTTACAAAGGGAAAAGTACTGATAAATTAGTTACAGACTGGCTCAAAAGTGCGGAACGCGTAGCCAGGAATAATAATTGGGACGATGCCCAAAAGATAAGATTTTTCTCCGATCGTCTTGGCGGAGAAGCTCTTGACTGGCATGTGACATATGATCAAGCCAATGGTCCAAATCTAGTGTACACCGATTGGAAACACGACTTCATCTCCCGTTTCCGAGATGAATCAGATATCGATAAGCTTAAGAACAAGTTACAGACCCTCAAACAAAAACCAGAGCAGCGGACTCGAGCATTTGTCTCAAAATTAAACGAACTATTTGACAGCATACACGGAAAAGAGCGCACCGCACCCGACCAAAACGCCGCGCAAAACGAAAAAGACTTATACCATGATGTAATCCGATTACGCAATGATTCCAAGAAAAAGATTCTCTTAAAAGGCTTACTGCCAAAAATAAAAAATGAACTCTGGCCCCGAATGTCCCGTGACGACACCTATGAAAACCTATGTGAACACGCTTATACGGCTGAATCGATAGTTATTAGCAAAGACCTATGTGAGGACAAAGGATTGTCAGCAGTTATTGCCGGCATGACTCACCACGAAAGACAACAAGATAAAGAAATTGAAATGTTGCGGAATCGATTAGAGACCATGACGCCAAATAATGATGCTACTCCACAACAGGAGTCTGGAGCACAAGAAAACCTCGTTGCTGTTGCAAATCACTACCCACCACGACGTTCTTTCTCGGGAGATCGTCGACCAAGTCGGTCTGAGAACCGGATTCAATTCAGGTCCCCAACACCCCAAAGGAGCAACAGTAATCCCCGGATACAAGGTACTGGAAATCGTTTCTATGAAAATCGAAGTAATAGCTTAGATCGTTTTCCGCAAAATCGAGGAAATAGTTTGGAACGTTTTCCACAAAATACGAACTCTCGACGTGATCCAAGTCCGGGTCCCTCTCGTTCATTTCAGGCTCCAACAGAACGTAGATTTAACCCAACTAATAATTCACCATACAGAAAAATAGCCCCGAATTATTCCGGTAACATCGCTAACTCATTACCAACTTCGTCGCCCCCAGTAGGATTCTCGCAAGCAAGCCCAGATTTCTTTAATAATAGAAATACTCCCCGATTCACTTCCTTTAATCGCCCAACAAGAGGTTTTGGTCCCCGTTTTCCCCAGACCAATCAACGTGCTATTACTTGTCATCGGTGTGGTTACCGAGGACACTTTGCTAGAGAATGTCGGAAACCGATGTACCGCCCCAGCTTCCAATCACCAAGAAAATAAAAATAAAAAACAAAATACGTAGAGATGTAGAAATTAATAACCTCAATAATATTAATCCATATAACAATATAACCCCACTTATGCGTATCCCCATATCAATATTTTCCGTTAACAGCCAAGCTTTAGTAGATACAGGAGCTGCAGCGAGCTTTGTATCTTTAGAATTACTTACCAAATTACCAAATGGAAAATTGATGGAGAACGAAAAATTCCCATCTCTGATTTTCAAAACGGTATCAGGAGAAACAATCAGATCCAAAGGGATGTATGAATTATCGATTGAAATTTTAGGAAAGCATGTCTTCAAACACTCGTTTTACGTACTGGAAAAATTAAATGAAGGTTGTATACTAGGTATAGATTTTCTAACCGCTCATGGAGTTGCAGTAGATCCACCCCATAGACGCTTACTTATAAAAGGAGTAAAGGATGATATCGTTCTACCCCCGCAGAAATACCCTCTCTATAGCATAAGAATTGAACCAGATAACAGTTTTAATTTTCCACAAATTCCGAAAGAAAATCTTGATAAAGTAAGAAGTCTTATAATCCGTCATAGAAATTTATTCGCAGAGAAAATGTCAGAATTAGGCATGGCTACGGCCGTAAAGCATACTATTAACGTTGGAACGAGCGAACCAATTAATCTCCCCTTACGTCGAACTCCGGAGGCATTACGAATAATAGTTAAAACCCAAATTGAGGAAATGGAGACCCATAATATAATCAGGGAAAGTACAAGCCCTTATGCAGCCCCGGTAGTAATGGTGCCCAAGAAAGGAGGAGAAATGCGTTTTTGCATTGATTATCGTCAGTTAAACAAAGTAACCGTAAAAGATCGGTACCCGCTCCCTAGAATCGATGACACCATCGATGCCCTGTATGGAGCTAAATACTTTTCCACACTAGATCTATTCTCGGGATATTGGCAAATTGAGATTGAGGAAACAGACAAACATAAAACCGCATTCATATGCGAATACGGACAATACGAGTTCAATCGTATGCCGTTTGGTTTAACAAATGCGCCTGGAACCTTTCAGCGATTAATGAACAAAATTCTTAAACCGGTCTTATACGAATCCACTTTAGTTTACCTAGATGATATCATTGTATTTAGTAAAACACTAGACGATCACATTCGTCATCTTGAAACAGTATTTAAAATTCTCGCAGAAGCAGGACTTAAACTTAAGCTAAAGAAATGTGACTTTTTCAAAGAAGAAATTAATTATTTAGGGCATATAGTGTCCCGCAATGGTGTTTCGCCAAACGACGCGAAAATTGCGGCTATCGTTAACTATCCTGAACCTACAAATGCTAAGGAGCTTAGCTCTTTCTTAGGACTTGCTAGCTATTACCGAAAGTTTATAAGAGCTTTTGCAGAGAAAGCTCATCCATTGACCAAGCTCACGAGGAAGAAGGAACAATGGATATGGGGGGATGAGCAAAGGGACGCCTTTAGTTGTATTAAGAACTGCCTCGTCTCGAAACCCATTCTTGGCTATCCGGATTTTTCGCGCGATTTCATCATCTATACGGATGCCTCTGGGTACGGGATAGGTGCAGTACTCGCCCAAATACAACGTCCACCCCACTCTAGCGGAAACGACAGAGAAGTCGTTATTGCGTATTCGTCGAAGCATTTAAACGATAGGGAAGCAAAATGGTCCACCACTGAAAAAGAAGCGTATGCAATTATACACGCGATAAATGTGTTTAAACCTTATTTATACGGAAGAAAATTTACTGTAATAACGGATCATAGGCCGTTAGAATGGCTAATGAGTAAGAAAGAACCAGCTGGCAGACTTGCCAGGTGGGCATTAAAAATACAGGAGTACGATATTAATATAGGGTACAGATCAGGCAAGACGAATCAAAACGCGGATTGTCTTAGCCGAATTCCGAAACCCTTAATTGCTACCATTACTCCTAAATGCTCCACGGACTGGTCAGAAGCTCAAAGAAGCGACGAATATTGCAAAAAGATAATAGATTCCCTTGAAAATAACGAAGCAGAATTAATCGAGAAATATCAATTTTCAGCAAATCACGAGTTATTAGATAAATATCACAGATTAGTAGTACCCCGATGTAAAAGAAGTGAAATAATGGAATTGAATCATGACCACATGTTAGCGGGACACTTAGGTATAGCTAAAACAATAGCAAGGATCCGCAAGCAGTTTACTTGGCCAAATTTGAAAGACGACGTCACCGCGTATGTCAACGGTTGTTTGACGTGCGCTCGACGAAAGTCTTATGGAGCCAGTAAGGCACCGTTATGTCCAATGCCACTCGTAAACAGGGTATGGGAAAAAATAGCAATGGACATAGTAGGTCCGATTCAGGTTAGCTCCAACGGTAATAACCACATACTTGTGTTATCAGATTACGCAAGTCGATTTGTGTTTACTATCCCCATGAAGGATACATCCGCCCGCACAGTAGCTCGACATTTCGTTAATAAGATAATAACGAAATATGGCGCACCAGAACATGTGCTCACCGACCAAGGTACAAACTTCTTGTCGAAATTAATTAATGAGATATGTCAGTTATTTAAAATCAAACAATTGAAAACCACGAGCTATCATCCACAAACTGATGGATTAGTAGAGAGATTTAATCGAACCCTATGCGACATGCTCGCCTGTTATGTAAATGAAGAACCAGAAAAGTGGGACCAGTTTTTACCATTTGTCACCCTTGCCTACAATTCGGCACAACAAGCTAGTGTAAAACAGAGTCCTTTTTACTTATTCTTTGGTCGAGAAGCAATATTACCAAATGAAGTAACTCATACAACACGATATCGTTATACGGAAAATGATGGTAAAATTTATGCCCAACGATGGCAACAAGCTTTTGATTTTGCTAAAACACATTTACAAGAAGCCCAAAGTAAGCAGAAATCTTACTATGATGAAAAGTCCAAAATTAATAAATATGAAATAGATGATCTTGTTTTATTACGTTTACCAGAATCCGCAGGAAAATTCAATAATAAATGGGAAGGCCCTTTTCGTGTAAACAAAGTATTATCCGATTTAACATATGAAATAATCCGCTTAAATATTACAAGTAACCGACAGTTAAATAAGCAAACAGTTCACAGTAATAGAATTAAAAGATATTTGCCACGAACGACTAACGTGTCAGAGCCCATACAACCTATTAACCCACGTATAATTAAGAAACATAAAGACAAAGTAAAACCCTTGGCAAAAGTACGACCGAGAATTCATGGAAAACCCGATTTAAAATATAAGCGAAAACAACCGAAGATTGTTAAATTCCGTACGTCTGAAGATGAACAAGTAGAAAAAGTAGTAAAACGCAGAGGAAGACCACCTAAAATACAACGACCCATTCTGAAACAAAATATGCCTTTGGCACGAGATTATACAATGCCATTCGAATCAATGCCCTATCGAGTTTTGCGCAGTCACAACAATAATTTAGTAACAACTAATGAAGCATCTTCTTCTGAACCTGAACTTCAAGCTTCAACTAACCAACCCGCTCAACCCGTTCCACGAAAACACAGAACCGCAAAACCTATACGACCGCATGTGACAAATAGATACAATTTACGATCAGCAGCTCCACAACTAAAGAGATTGTAAAAACAATTATCTTTATTTCTTTGTACAGATGGCGATTTCCGTCCCGATGTATTCACTTGTATTTGTCGCATCCGTTCTTATAATTCCCACAACCGCAGTATATAAATCCGTCTGTGACTGTTCTAAACCCATAACAAAGGGATTGATCGATCTTAAAGACCCTTATTATTGTAAGACTACCCCGATTGACCACGGACCAGTCGCCCGTAAGGATTATTCACTAGTAACAAGGTTAAAGCCCACACTTCGGTGGAAGGCTTACACCTGCTCACAGTGGATAAAAACCAAGCGCATAATAGGATCTTTTTGGATTGGATCTTATGACACTACATATTTTCATGATTTAAAACATGTTGAACCCGCTGATTGTTGGCGGATGGTACAAAATCTTAAGTGCGGAGGAAATACGATGATTCAAAGCGGTAGTACGTTTACATTCTCACATGAGCCAACCGGTGACGGTCACTGGTACTCTACTACAGAATACACAACACTGAACTGCCTTGCTGAAACAATTACCCTCTCGCAAGCATCTCCTGATGACCCTATTCATAGCCCTTTTGGTTATCATAACATTAGTATTAGTAATGAACATTTTTTCTTTAATTTTAACACCATTGTTTGGCAGACTCCCAGACCCACTAACAATACTTGCGAAACTCGTACCCTCTTACAAGGAACAGGAGAATTTTCCCTAGCAGAACCCGTATCGAACGGACGACTATTAGACGATTCGAAACAGATCGAAATTTTGTTTGTAAATAACAGAACTAACATCTGTGTATCGTCAATAAGTCCATCCGTTCCCGTATATCCCGTAATTGGCATACCTGACACCTACCTACTCATTCCTGAAACGCCAAGAACCAAACGTTCTATCGAAAGCGAACCAAAGGAAATGCTCTCCAGCCAGGAATATATTGTTAACCGAGATTATAATTCTAAAGATGTGCAGGAAATATTTAACTCACTAATAACACAGGAGCAGCTCGATATTAATAGAAGATTATTTAATATGTCTTATGCTTGGGGAACTATTAGGTATCTAGCACCCAAAAATAATGTACTAACTTCATTCGATTTAGGCCACGACGTACAAGTAATGGATCTTTTTAATGAAACTTATCCTGTGGAAGGCAACCAAAATTTTATTCACTTAATTGATCAGTCCATTCGAAGAGACAAATCTAATTATTGTTTGACATTAAAACCTTACCTTTATGTTACTTTGGAACCATGCTCGCGTACAACTTCACGTTGGATCTTTGACCCCGTGAACCGACAGTTAATAGAGGAACGTACTCTACACTGTCTTACCGTTCACCCGTCACTGAAACATGTGGAGCTTATGCCATGCGATAAAGGTCATGTACGCGCAACTCAACTTTGGGAATTCGAATATAAAAATGTTAATCCTGAAATCGTAGAGCTGAATCCACCTCTAACAGTAGAAGATTTGGAGTATGTGCAAAGAGAATTTAAGGAAACCGCGACAACGGTATACCTTCCTGAACGAATTAATGAAACTATTAGCTGGGGAAAATTTTACAATGGAAAGAAATCAGATGATTGGTGTTTATTTAATTCAGCTTTCATATTAGAACCCCTTTTAGTGAGTAAATGCCACCCTACTGACCCGTATCAGAATTTTGAATATTTGCAAGATGGTACTATTAGAACACAAAATTCCGAGTTATGCATCCATGCAAATAACACCAACACTATGTTGTTTGCTTGTAATAGCCGAAGTCAAAAGTTTATTAAAGCTAAAAATAGCGCTCAGTTCATAGAACAACGCAGTCGAAAATGCTTACAAGCATTTCGAGGAAAACTCGTTTTGGGAAAGTGCAGTGAGCAGAAAGCGTCACAGCAATGGCAATTTGAATATACAAACCAAGCCCTTAAAGAAGTAAATAACGAACCACCAATAGCAAAATTAATTTCCATGTCTTTACTTAATGCTGACTATAACCCACCTACTATAATGAGACGAGCTGTAAATGACGCATTTCGGCCCACACCTTTAGTCCCTCCGGTAGCTACGTCAGACCATCCAATCACTGCTCCAAAAGAGCAATGGCCACTAATTAATGCCACGATTCAACATTTGCTATACGAAGTAGACAAGGTAAAACAGTCAATACAGCAGCATAGGCTCAATCATTCTGTAGCAGTATCCAGCCTAGAATTAGAAATTAGACAGCTGCGTATTCTATTAGGAAAGACTAGTGACGAATCACTCTCCCAACTGATAAGGGACGTAGAAAAAATACAAAAAGAAATCGATATTCAACGATTAACCAACTCCATTAAAAAGTTGGAAGACAGGATATTTAATACTACATCAACGTTGGATAAAGTAACTGATAAAACTATAGCTAATCTCCCAGATGACGTTAAGCGCATGATCGAAACTCTTCATAATCAGTATAAACAAGAAATACTTGTAGCACAGGAAAACAAGCTAGCTGACGAAATCCGTCAGGTCTATTGCCAAGTGTCTGCTCTCGAACGAAATCAAGCGATTATATTAGCACAGGGAAATGGCCTACTCGCAGCAGCAGCGCTTGATTTGCCAACATGTTCTCGCCTAAAAGGTTTTGGTCAAACATTACTGTTAGAACAATGTAAAGAACATTGGACTAACATCACGGCAGTGGAAACCACTTGTGGATTCCAACCGTATTTCTTTTATGATCATAGAAATTATACTATTGGAATTGATGGTTGGTCAATCCATCCTTTTTCCGATTGTTTTTGGCAAACCCATTTAATAAATATTAATGGTAGACCCTATATGTGGATTGCAAATAGCAATAATGGAGATTGGATTGAACAAAAACCCAACCTCCATTCCACTAACTTAGAGCTGATCGCAGAATTTAAAGAAGTGCCCCTTAATGATTACGATTTTACTTTAAGAGCCCATCCGGCACATGAGTGTAGTGACTTAGAACAGTTGAACATATTGAACGACCTAATGGGTCGTATCCAAGAAACTAATTCAAATTCTTTTTCAACAGTTGTACAATCAGAGAAACAATTTAATAACATTCAACACGTATTTTCATGGATTGACACTCTAAAAATAATGACTCTATGTGTGATAGGCTTTATTTTCTTTCTTATTTGTTTACGAATTTTTATAGCCTTAAACCCCTTTCCAAAATTAATACAAAAAATAAACAGTAAAACCACTAAACGTAAAAGTAAAAAGAAGGATTACATGAAAAATGCGATCGAATTGGCTGCTACAAAACCTATTTTATCTGAGCAAACGCTTTCAGGCGCTAGGCCTAACGCGTTGCCGACGGAAAGTATAGGTCACTCGCACACCCACTGTACTTACGTGGTAGGGAAAGGCCTAGTTTGGGAAGACCTTTGCCCTTGTGACGAGGAGTAATATTTCACTATATTTTCTATTCCACTTATTATTCTATATACATATTCACATTTTCCGTTTCTTCCTTTCACTTAAAAATAAATAGCATTCTCTACTCTCTCTTTATCAAAACTTTAAAAGTAAAATTCTTGATTCTGTATTTCCAAGTTTATTCTTTCCTTCGTCAGTAAAAAAAAAAATATAAACCAACATACAAATTTGCTTCAAATTTTTGGTAAGAAAACACTGAAACACTAATGAAAAACAACATAAAACAAACGCAACTTTCAGCGCCACAAACGCAACAATTACATTCACTAACATTCCATCAATACATCCAAACCGAAAAGAAAATGTAGGTCAGTAGTTCACTCTTCTGTATATAGTTAAAAAAAAAAAGTATAAAATTTTCCCGCATTACTTTTATCTCACCACAATATTCACTATTCCCACAACTTCCAAAATAAAACCGAACAACTTGAAATTTTCCGCACGAAAACATCCGAACACTTTCCTGAATACTTTTCCTCTCTTTCTCCACCTCACTACTACACCACTATCACTTTCTATACCGACTGAATTTTACTCAACACTAGTACGCGCGCAGGTAGAATCCTCCGCTCGCCCTACGGCCACACGAAAACTTTGCTAGAAACTTGCAGTGGCCGACCAGAAATACACAGAGACCCCCCCCGAACCCCCGTCGTGCTGTTATAGCCCGAGGCTACTCCAGTCTCAGAATAGACCCGACCCGTCTACAGCGCTGTGCCGGTATATGCAGCACAGTGCATTGACCTTGCGTACTATGTATCTACCAGTAGGCAAACTAATGCAGGTGTTCACATCTTCTTCCTTCTTTTCTTCCACTAGCCGAAATAAAATTAAAAAGGAAAAAAAACGTACCTCCCCCTTGCTATATATTTAGTCTTTCTCATATTCTCATTCTCCTTCTGTTTCCAAACTTTTTACTTCTCCTTTTTTCTCAAAATGTACCGACGAGTTCAACACTTCGTTCAAACCTCATCGGCTGAAAATAGCCTAACGCTACCAACAATGTAGCCTAACGCTACAAGCATCAAAACCCACTTGTTGCATTATCCGCAACTTGTCAATCACTATGACCGTGATTTTACGCACACTTCAAAAGTAAATTTTGTTACGAAGACCACGAGGGGTCTTACTTCGGTATGACCCAGGTCGCTAAAGGAGAGAGAGCCGCGTTCTATTACGGAACGAACCTTTCTACTCCCTCCATTCCCGAGTAGGGATACCACAGCTGTTTCATCAGCAAAACGGATCATTTTTTTTTCTTCCTTATTCGCTCAGACGCAAAAACGCGGCTGAGATATTCGTCCACGAGATAAAAATCGAACAAAAGAAAGAAATTGCGGTCTCCAATTCCGCTTTGGACAAAAGATATGCAGATCTTAAGAAAAGTAATTTAAAATTAAAACATACGTTGGCCTAAAACCAGCAGACATGTGAAAATACGGATCCAGTTTCTTCCTGCCTTTGCCAGTGAAATCATTTCTCTACTCTCAAGAAAAAAAAAAAAACTTGGACAAAATGTCGTCTAACACGTCATTTTCTCAAGACCAGACATCGTTCACGGTGATGATAAAAGTGAAGTGTAACAATGTAGCCGCAACTGCTTTAATCGGATCAAGCTGGCCAGTGTCGATGGTCGCAATCAGTTTTTGCCGTCGCCTTAGTATAAACATTATTCCATTGGACTTGAACTACGTCGACCCCGTTCACAATAGCCAACATTACCCATTAGGCCGAGCCTACGTCGAAGTTGAAACCGGTGGTCGTACTGTTAAAGTGTATGCATTGGTGATCGACATCACTACAGACTTATTACTGGGCATCGACGCTTTAAACGCTTTACGGACCGAGATCCGCATCGGTTCCGACAGTTACGTGGTCGATTTGCCCCCAGTGCCTTCTCTACCCACTATCGCATCGTTTTATTTTCAACGATGCCAAAACGAAAATTATATGAGACGAATTACTTATCAGTTGGCCCCAGCAAGCTATAATGAAGAGCCAGGAATATCAATTCATTTTGGAGGTCGCAAAAGAAAAATGGTGTCTACTACAACCAGCGTCGGCACACAGACAGAACCGTTAAACGACGCCCCAACGGAATTTTTACAACCATCGACAACAACATATCAAACGGTCAATATCGATTCTGACACGGACGAAGCGCCTGATATCGTGACGGACGCTACTCCACTATCGAATACACCAGCGATACAACGCGATCCATTGGAAATTGTATCCATAATTTTAGAACAACTTGACAAAATAGATGGGACATCCCGATTGAAAGCAAAGAAGAAAAGTTGGGTACAACGCAAGACGAGTGCGAATACCAGAACAACAAGATCTTTTCAACGCATGGATGACTTAATATTGGAAAAACTCGGAATTGAACCGGGTATTACTCCCCCAGATGAACTACTTGCACGCTACAAAACTTTCCGTTTTCAGGTATGGAATTCTTCTATTCCTGAAGACGGGAAGAAGCGCATTTTAGCCATGGTAGCCTCCCGATTAAATATTGCTGGACCCAGTTATCCATAAAAACATATTTAATCCCTCCAGTACTGTACTCGCTTCAATTAGTTTAGCAAGGTTTGAATTTTAAAACAAAAAGAAAAAAAAATCGTACTTCTTCTTGCTACAATATGTATATTCTACTCTAAATATTTTTCTTAAAAAAAAAAAACGGTGACGCGCTAAGATAGCCGGAGGCAGTCTTCGCGCGCTTACCTAAAAAAAGGGGAAAAGGGTCATCATAGCTAGCCTTTCTTCTTTCTTTCCTTTATTCCGCTTCCCCTTTGTTCGTCGAAGACGGTTTCTCCACGTAATTTCTTCATTCCCTACTGTTCTTTTCTTATCCTTAAATTACTTGTGGACTCGTCGAAAATTTTCCGTTTTCAACCATACGGACTTCAGAAAAAAAATTTTTTTTCCGTCAGTACACTGAGAAATTTAAAGGAGAACAGTCGGTTCCTTCTTTAGTTCAAATATATATATAGTTGTAACCACCATGAGTGAAAATTTTGTATCGGATTATATCAGTGAAAACCCCGATTCAGTGAAAAATGAAAGTAAAAGTGAAAAATCGTGTCAAGAACTTGAAAAAAAGGATCAAGAAAAGAAACAAACATCTGGACTAATTATCGGAGCAACACCGGAGTTGCTCACTCGGTTGGAACAGCACGCAAAACTTATTGAATGGTCAATAACAGTGCTCCGCAACGCTCAAGCAGAGCGGCAGCGGAAGAAGGCCGCCGACAAGGAGTATTGGAAGGCGGAACGCAGGCGCGTCCGCGCTCTTTGGGCGCATCCGCCAGTGCCTTGGCACCAACAAACGTCGATCCGCCGTACAACAAAACAGCACGAGGTCGACGAAAAATCAACAAGTTCTTATCCTTCGTCGTCACCTACACCCGGAACATCCGACAACCAGGAATAACCAGCCACACCCTGAAAACCGGAATCATCACCTCTACTGTAATACTCCATCCAAATGGTGATGTTATATATTTTATGTCCTAAATGTTCTTGATTGAACCTGAGACAGATTTGCTCGGTTAGGCCTATACTCTTTCCGGCCAACCAATTGATTCGTTTATTTTCTCTGTCCTTGCCCTTATTTCAGCCACATTGTTTGTGGTAGAATTTCTTCATTCTCTTCGGCAGTTTTTTTTGAATCAAGTGCTGAGTGACCTATCCGTATAGTCACTTTTGATCTATTAGTGTATTACAATACGAAGTAACAAACACGAAATAGCAATATTTCGTGTTTGACCAAAATTTTTTTTTATATATGGGAAGCCTCGTTGAAGCTTACATTAGTGCAGATTACAGAATCTTGCACGTTTTCCACTTGGTAGCTTTTCGAAATCTAAAATGGGTTTCCCTATTTCTATTCTATTTCTATTCTATTTTTTTTCTGTTTTCCATACCTATATCAATTCTCTATTTTCCGTATCTTTCATTGTTTACTTATCTTTTCCCGAATCTTGGCTCTGGCTCTAACGAAAGCCACGCCTAATGTTACATTTTACATGTTTTCTTGATCCTTTGTTTCTCGAATAAGTGATTCTTCTTTTGAAGGTTTTATTTTTCAAATAAGTTTTTTTTCTTCTCAACTGATACGAAACTCCTCCGGTTAAGAGGGGGAAGGAGTGTGTAATCTTTTTCCTTGCCTTTTCTTACCAATGTTCGATTCTACGGAAATCTTCTTATTTTCCGTTTATTTTGCATTTTATCCCTCCTTACGGTTTTTTTTTGGTTTAAGATTTTGGCTTCATTTTCCGTAAATTCTATTTTGAATTATAGGAATAATTCCTTTTTCCGTAAAGGGGAAGGAATTGTAATGTTCCTAATTCCTTAACTGTCTAAACTTTTATTAGTATAAACTTAATTAGGAAAACTTCTATTAGAAATTTAATTACGTTTGCAAATGAAGCCTCATTTGCAAACATTAGCTTTTCATTATATTAATTAGAAATTTTAATTAAAATCACAGCGTGTAGTCCAAATTCAATTTCTTTTCATTACTTTCAATCACAATCGCAGCAGGAGATTTGCAAATGCTTCCATTTGCAAATCTCATCTTCTTAATAACCCGGACCTTAGTTTCTCTTCTTTCCCACGATCCCTCAGTATTTAAACCCCGCTCTGCCGACTTGTAAGGCAGAGTCGTCCAGCCCTTCCAGCCTGTAAGTTGTCCTGTTAAAATTATTAAATACACTGTGTTTTTAGTTATTCTCTGTGTTCAGCGTTTTTACTCTAGTTAAAGTCCAGTGCAGAGGTGGATTTTCTTAGTGATGGGCACTGAAAACTTGCCGGCCGGTCAATTTTTCACCTGCATCTAGTAGAACAGCTCTTCCTCTCCATATTCCGAGGCATTAAATGATCGGCCCAACAATTTGCGGTATGATAACGAACGCAGGAAACTTCCATGCCATGGAAAACTTTTATTTTCCCACTGCAGAGGTGGATTTTCTTAGTGATGGGCACTGAAAACTTGCCGGCCGGTCAATTTTTCACCTGCATCTAGTAAAACAGCTCTTCCTCTCCATATTCCGAGGCATTAAATGATCGGCCCAACAATTTGCGGTATGATAACGAACGCAGGAAACTTCCATGCCATGGAAAACTTTTATTTTCCCACTGCAGAGGTGGATTTTCTTAGTGATGGGCACTGAAAACTTGCCGGCCGGTCAATTTTTCACCTGCATCTAGTAGAACAGCTCTTCCTCTCCATATTCCGAGGCATTAAATGATCGGCCCAACAATTTGCGGTATGATAACGAACGCAAGAAACTTCCATGCCATGGAAAACTTTTATTTTCCCACTGCGGAGGTGGATTTTCTTAGTGATGGGTACTGAAAACTTGCCGGCCGGTCAATTGCTCTTCCTCTCCATATTCCGAGGCATTAAATGATCGGCCCAACAATTTGCGGTATGATAACGAACGCAGGAAACTTCCATGCCATGGAAAACTTTTATTTTCCCACTGCAGAGGTGGATTTTCTTAGTGATGGGCACTGAAAACTTGCCGGCCGGTCAATTTTTCACCTGCATCTAGTAGAACAGCTCTTCCTCTCCATATTCCGAGGCATTAAATGACCGGCCCAACAATTTGCGGTATGATAACGAACGCAGGAAACTTCCATCCCATGGAAAACTTTTATTTTCCCACTGCAGAGTTGGATTTTCTTAGTGATGGGCACTGAAAACTTGCCGGCCGGTCAATTTTTCACCTGCATCTAGTAGAACAGCTCTTCCTCTCCATATTTTGAGGCATTAAATGACCGGCCCAACAATTTGCGGTATGATAACGAACGCAGGAAACTTCCATGCCATGGAAAACTTTTATTTTCCCACTGCAGAGGTGGATTTTCTTAGTGATGGGCACTGAAAACTTGCCGGCCGGTCAATTTTTCACCTGCATCTAGTAGAACAGCTCTTCCTCTCCATATTCCGAGGCATTAAATGATCGGCCCAACAATTTGCGGTATGATAACGAACGCAGGAAACTTCCATGCCATGGAAAACTTTTATTTTCCCACTGCAGAGGTGGATTTTCTTAGTGATGGGCACTGAAAACTTGCCGGCCGGTCAATTTTTCACCTGCATCTAGTAGAACAGCTCTTCCTCTCCATATTCCGAGGCATTAAATGACCGGCCCAACAATTTGCGGTATGATAACGAACGCAGGAAACTTCCATCCCATGGAAAACTTTTATTTTCCCACTGCAGAGGTGGATTTTCTTAGTGTTGGCACTGAAAACTTGCCGGCCGGTCAATTTTTCACCTGCATCTAGTAGAACAGCTCTTCCTCTCCATATTTTGAGGCATTAAATGACCGGCCCAACAATTTGCGGTATGATAACGAACGCAGGAAACTTCCATGCCATGGAAAACTTTTATTTTCCCACTGCAGAGGTGGATTTTCTTAGTGATGGGCACTGAAAACTTGCCGGCCGGTCAATTTTTCACCTGCATCTAGTAGAACAGCTCTTCCTCTCCATATTCCGAGGCATTAAATGACCGGCCCAACAATTTGCGGTATGATAACGAACGCAGGAAACTTCCATGCCATGGAAAACTTTTATTTTCCCACTGCAGAGGTGGATTTTCTTAGTGATGGGCACTGAAAACTTGCCGGCCGGTCAATTTTTCACCTGCATCTAGTAGAACAGCTCTTCCTCTCCATATTCCGAGGCATTAAATGACCGGCCCAACAATTTGCGGTATGATAACGAACGCAGGAAACTTCCATGCCATGGAAAACTTTTATTTTCCCACTGCAGAGGTGGATTTTCTTAGTGATGGGCACTGAAAACTTGCCGGCCGGTCAATTTTTCACCTGCATCTAGTAGAACAGCTCTTCCTCTCCATATTTTGAGGCATTAAATGACCGGCCCAACAATTTGCGGTATGATAACGAACGCAGGAAACTTCCATGCCATGGAAAACTTTTATTTTCCCACTGCAGAGGTGGATTTTCTTAGTGATGGGCACTGAAAACTTGCCGGCCGGTCAATTTTTCACCTGCATCTAGTAGAACAGCTCTTCCTCTCCATATTCCGAGGCATTAAATGACCGGCCCAACAATTTGCGGTATGATAACGAACGCAGGAAACTTCCATGCCATGGAAAACTTTTATTTTCCCACTGCAGAGGTGGATTTTCTTAGTGATGGGCACTGAAAACTTGCCGGCCGGTCAATTTTTCACCTGCATCTAGTAGAACAGCTCTTCCTCTCCATATTCCGAGGCATTAAATGACCGGCCCAACAATTTGCGGTATGATAACGAACGCAGGAAACTTCCATGCCATGGAAAACTTTTATTTTCCCACTGCAGAGGTGGATTTTCTTAGTGATGGGCACTGAAAACTTGCCGGCCGGTCAATTTTTCACCTGCATCTAGTAGAACAGCTCTTCCTCTCCATATTCCGAGGCATTAAATGACCGGCCCAACAATTTGCGGTATGATAACGAACGCAGGAAACTTCCATGCCATGGAAAACTTTTATTTTCCCACTGCAGAGGTGGATTTTCTTAGTGATGGGCACTGAAAACTTGCCGGCCGGTCAATTTTTCACCTGCATCTAGTAGAACAGCTCTTCCTCTCCATATTCCGAGGCATTAAATGACCGGCCCAACAATTTGCGGTATGATAACGAACGCAGGAAACTTCCATGCCATGGAAAACTTTTATTTTCCCACTGCAGAGGTGGATTTTCTTAGTGATGGGCACTGAAAACTTGCCGGCCGGTCAATTTTTCACCTGCATCTAGTAGAACAGCTCTTCCTCTCCATATTCCGAGGCATTAAATGACCGGCCCAACAATTTGCGGTATGATAACGAACGCAGGAAACTTCCATGCCATGGAAAACTTTTATTTTCCCACTGCAGAGGTGGATTTTCTTAGTGATGGGCACTGAAAACTTGCCGGCCGGTCAATTTTTCACCTGCATCTAGTAGAACAGCTCTTCCTCTCCATATTCCGAGGCATTAAATGACCGGCCCAACAATTTGCGGTATGATAACGAACGCAGGAAACTTCCATGCCATGGAAAACTTTTATTTTCCCACTGCAGAGGTGGATTTTCTTAGTGATGGGCACTGAAAACTTGCCGGCCGGTCAATTTTTCACCTGCATCTAGTAGAACAGCTCTTCCTCTCCATATTCCGAGGCATTAAATGACCGGCCCAACAATTTGCGGTATGATAACGAACGCAGGAAACTTCCATGCCATGGAAAACTTTTATTTTCCCACTGCAGAGGTGGATTTTCTTAGTGATGGGCACTGAAAACTTGCCGGCCGGTCAATTTTTCACCTGCATCTAGTAGAACAGCTCTTCCTCTCCATATTCCGAGGCATTAAATGACCGGCCCAACAATTTGCGGTATGATAACGAACGCAGGAAACTTCCATGCCATGGAAAACTTTTATTTTCCCACTGCAGAGGTGGATTTTCTTAGTGATGGGCACTGAAAACTTGCCGGCCGGTCAATTTTTCACCTGCATCTAGTAGAACAGCTCTTCCTCTCCATATTCCGAGGCATTAAATGACCGGCCCAACAATTTGCGGTATGATAACGAACGCAGGAAACTTCCATGCCATGGAAAACTTTTATTTTCCCACTGCAGAGGTGGATTTTCTTAGTGATGGGCACTGAAAACTTGCCGGCCGGTCAATTTTTCACCTGCATCTAGTAGAACAGCTCTTCCTCTCCATATTCCGAGGCATTAAATGACCGGCCCAACAATTTGCGGTATGATAACGAACGCAGGAAACTTCCATGCCATGGAAAACTTTTATTTTCCCACTGCAGAGGTGGATTTTCTTAGTGATGGGCACTGAAAACTTGCCGGCCGGTCAATTTTTCACCTGCATCTAGTAGAACAGCTCTTCCTCTCCATATTCCGAGGCATTAAATGACCGGCCCAACAATTTGCGGTATGATAACGAACGCAGGAAACTTCCATGCCATGGAAAACTTTTATTTTCCCACTGCAGAGGTGGATTTTCTTAGTGATGGGCACTGAAAACTTGCCGGCCGGTCAATTTTTCACCTGCATCTAGTAGAACAGCTCTTCCTCTCCATATTCCGAGGCATTAAATGACCGGCCCAACAATTTGCGGTATGATAACGAACGCAGGAAACTTCCATGCCATGGAAAACTTTTATTTTCCCACTGCAGAGGTGGATTTTCTTAGTGATGGGCACTGAAAACTTGCCGGCCGGTCAATTTTTCACCTGCATCTAGTAGAACAGCTCTTCCTCTCCATATTCCGAGGCATTAAATGACCGGCCCAACAATTTGCGGTATGATAACGAACGCAGGAAACTTCCATGCCATGGAAAACTTTTATTTTCCCACTGCAGAGGTGGATTTTCTTAGTGATGGGCACTGAAAACTTGCCGGCCGGTCAATTTTTCACCTGCATCTAGTAGAACAGCTCTTCCTCTCCATATTCCGAGGCATTAAATGACCGGCCCAACAATTTGCGGTATGATAACGAACGCAGGAAACTTCCATGCCATGGAAAACTTTTATTTTCCCACTGCAGAGGTGGATTTTCTTAGTGATGGGCACTGAAAACTTGCCGGCCGGTCAATTTTTCACCTGCATCTAGTAGAACAGCTCTTCCTCTCCATATTTTGAGGCATTAAATGACCGGCCCAACAATTTGCGGTATGATAACGAACGCAGGAAACTTCCATGCCATGGAAAACTTTTATTTTCCCACTGCAGAGGTGGATTTTCTTAGTGATGGGCACTGAAAACTTGCCGGCCGGTCAATTTTTCACCTGCATCTAGTAGAACAGCTCTTCCTCTCCATATTCCGAGGCATTAAATGACCGGCCCAACAATTTGCGGTATGATAACGAACGCAGGAAACTTCCATGCCATGGAAAACTTTTATTTTCCCACTGCAGAGGTGGATTTTCTTAGTGATGGGCACTGAAAACTTGCCGGCCGGTCAATTTTTCACCTGCATCTAGTAGAACAGCTCTTCCTCTCCATATTCCGAGGCATTAAATGACCGGCCCAACAATTTGCGGTATGATAACGAACGCAGGAAACTTCCATGCCATGGAAAACTTTTATTTTCCCACTGCAGAGGTGGATTTTCTTAGTGATGGGCACTGAAAACTTGCCGGCCGGTCAATTTTTCACCTGCATCTAGTAGAACAGCTCTTCCTCTCCATATTCCGAGGCATTAAATGACCGGCCCAACAATTTGCGGTATGATAACGAACGCAGGAAACTTCCATGCCATGGAAAACTTTTATTTTCCCACTGCAGAGGTGGATTTTCTTAGTGATGGGCACTGAAAACTTGCCGGCCGGTCAATTTTTCACCTGCATCTAGTAGAACAGCTCTTCCTCTCCATATTTTGGGGCATTAAATGACCGGCCCAACAATTTGCGGTATGATAACGAACGCAGGAAACTTCCATGCCATGGAAAACTTTTATTTTCCCACTGCAGAGGTGGATTTTCTTGGTGATGGGCACTGAAAACTTGCCGGCCGGTCAATTTTTCACCTGCATCTAGTAGAACAGCTCTTCCTCTCCATATTTTGAGGCATTAAATGACCGGCCCAACAATTTGCGGTATGATAACGAACGCAGGAAACTTCCGTGCCATGGAAAACTTTTATTTCCCTGCAGAGGTGGATTTTCTTAGTGATGGGCACTGAAAACTTTCCGGCCGGTCAATTTTTCACCTGCATCTAGTAGAACAGCTCTTCCTCTCCATATTCCGAGGCATTAAATGATCGGCCCAACAATTTGCGTATGATAACGAACGCAGGAAACTTCCATGCCATGGAAAACTTTTATTTTCCCACTGCAGAGGTGGATTTTCTTAGTGATGGGCACTGAAAACTTGCCGGCCGGTCAATTTTTCACCTGCATCTAGTAGAACAGCTCTTCCTCTCCATATTCCGAGGCATTAAATGATCGGCCCAACAATTTGCGGTATGATAACGAACGCAGGAAACTTCCATGCCATGGAAAACTTTTATTTTCCCACTGCAGAGGTGGATTTTCTTAGTGATGGGCACTGAAAACTTGCCGGCCGGTCAATTTTTCACCTGCATCTAGTAGAACAGCTCTTCCTCTCCATATTCCGAGGCATTAAATGATCGGCCGGCGGTATGATAACGAACGCAGGAAACTTCCATGCCATGGAAAACTTTTATTTTCCCACTGCAGAGGTGGATTTTCTTAGTGATGGGCACCTAAAACTTGCCGGCCGGTCAATTTTCACCTGCATCTAGTAGAACAGCTCTTCCTCTCCATATTCCGAGGCATTAAATGATCGGCCCAACAATTTGCGGTATGATAACGAACGCAGGAAACTTCCATGCCATGGAAAACTTTTATTTTCCCACTGCAGAGGTGGATTTTCTTAGTGATGGACACTGAAAACTTGCCGGCCGGTCAATTTTTGCACCTGCATCTAGTAGAACAGCTCTTCCGCTCCATATTCCGAGGCATTCAATGATCGGCCCAACAATTTGCGGTATGATAACGAACGCAGGAAACTTCCATCCCATGGAAAACTTTATTTTCCCACTGCAGAGGTGGATTTTCTTAGTGATGGGCACTGAAAACTTGCCGGCCGGTCAATTTTCCACCTGCATCTAGTAGAACAGCTCTTCCTCTCCATATTCCGAGGCATTAAATGATCGGCCCAACAATTTGCGGTATGATAACGAACGCAGGAAACTTCCATGCCATGGAAAACTTTATTTTCCCACTGCAGAGGTGGATTTTCTTAGTGATGGGCACTGAAAACTTGCCGGCCGGTCAATTTTTCACCATCTAGTAGAACAGCTCTTCCTCTCCATATTCCGAGGCATTAAATGACCGGCCCAACAGTTTGCGGTATGATAACGAACGCAGGAAACTTCCATCCCATGGAAAACTTTTATTTTCCCACTGCAGAGGTGGATTTTCTTAGTGATGGGCACTGAAAACTTGCCGGCCGGTCAATTTTTTACCTGCATCTAGTAGAACAGCTCTTCCTCTCCATATTCCAAGGCATTAAATGATCGGCCCAACAATTTGCGGTATGATAACGAACGCAGGAAACTTCCATGCCATGGAAAACTTTTATTTTCCCACTGCAGAGGTGGATTTCTTAGTGATGGGCACTGAAAACTTGCCGGCCGGTCAATTTTTAACCTGCATCTAGTAGAACAGCTCTTCCTCTCCATATTCCGAGGCATTAAATGACCGGCCCAACAATTTGCGGTATGATAACGAACGCAGGAAACTTCCATCCATGGAAAACTTTTATTTTCCCACTGCAGAGGTGGATTTTCTTAGTGATGGGCACTGAAAACTTGCCGGCCGGTCAATTTTTCACCTGCATCTAGTAGAACAGCTCTTCCTCTCCATGTTTCCGAGGCATTAAATGACCGGCCCAACAATTTGCGGTATGATAACGAACGCAGGAAACTTCCATCCCATGGAAAACTTTTATTTTCCCACTGCAGAGGTGGATTTTCTTAGTGATGGGCACTGAAAACTTGCCGGCCGGTCAATTTTTCACCTGCATCTAGTAGAACAGCTATTCCTCTCCATATTCCGAGGCATTAAATGACCGGCCCAACAATTTGCGGTATGATAACGAACGCAGGAAACTTCCATGCCATGGAAAACTTTTATTTTCCCACTGCAGAGGGTGGATTTTCTTAGTGATGGGCACTGAAAACTTGCCGGCCGGTCAATTTTTCACCTGCATCTAGTAGAACAGCTCTTCCTCTCCATATTCCGAGGCATTAAATGATCGGCCCAACAATTTGCGGTATGATAACGAACGCAGGAAACTTCCATGCCATGGAAAACTTTTATTTTCCCACTGCAGAGGTGGATTTTCTTAGTGATGGGCACTGAAAACTTGCCGGCCAGTCAATTTTTCACCTGCATCTAGTAGAACAGCTCTTCCTTTCCATATTCCGAGGCATTAAATGATCGGCCCAACAATTTGCGGTATGATAACAGACACTGCGGAAACTTCCATGCCATGGAAAACTTTTATTTTCCCACTGCAGAGGTGGATTTTCTTAGTGATGGGCACTGAAAACTTGCCGGCCGGTCAATTTTTCACCTGCATCTAGTAGAACAGCTCTTCCTCTCCATATTCCGAGGCATTAAATGACCGGCCCAACAATTTGCGGTATGATAACGAACGCGGGAAACTTCCATCCCATGGAAAACTTTTATTTTCCCATTGCAGAGGTGGATTTTCTTAGTGATGGGCACTGAAAACTTGCCGGCCGGTCAATTTTTCACCTGCATCTAGTAGAACAGCTCTTCCTCTCCATATTCCGAGGCATTAAATGACCGGCCCAACAATTTGCGTTATGATAACGAACGCAGGAAACTTCCATGCCATGGAAAACTTTTGTTTTCCCACTGCAGAGGTGGATTTTCTTAGTGATGGGCACTGAAAACTTTGCCGGCCGGTCAATTTTTCACCTGCATCTAGTAGAACAGCTCTTCCTCTCCATATTCCGAGGCATTAAATGATCGGCCCAACAATTTGCGGTATGATAACGAACGCAGGAAACTTCCATGCCATGGAAAACTTTTATTTTCCCACTGCAGAGGTGGATTTTCTTAGTGATGGGCACTGAAAACTTGCCGGCCCGTCAATTTTTCACCTGCATCTAGTAGAACAGCTCTTCCTCTCCATATTTTAAGGCATTAAATGATCGGCCCAACAATTTGCGGTATGATAACGAACGCAGGAAACTTCCATGCCATGGAAAACTTTTATTTTCCCACTGCAGAGGTGGATTATCTTAGTGATGGGCACTGAAAAATTGCCGGCCGGTCAATTTTTCACCTGCATCTAGTAGAAAAGCTCTTCCTCTCCATATTTTGAGGCATTAAATGACCGGCCCAACAATTTGCGGTATGATAACGAACGCAGGAAACTTCCATGCCATGGAAAACTTTTATTTTCCCACTGCGAAACTTCCATGCCATGGAAAACTTTTATTTTCCCACTGCAGAGGTGGATTTTCTTAGTGATGGGCACTGAAAACTTGCCGGCCGGTCAATTTTTCACCTGCATCTAGTAGAACAGCTCTTCCTCTCCATATTCCGAGGCATTAAATGACCGGCCCAACAATTTGCGGTATGATAACGAACGCAGGAAACTTCCATGCCATGGAAAACTTTTATTTTCCCACTGCAGAGGTGGATTTTCTTAGTGATGGGCACTGAAAACTTGCCGGCCGGTCAATTTTTCACCTGCATCTAGTAGAACAGCTCTTCCTCTCCATATTCCGAGGCATTAAATGACCGGCCCAACAATTTGCGGTATGATAACGAACGCAGGAAACTTCCATGCCATGGAAAACTTTTATTTTCCCACTGCAGAGGTGGATTTTCTTAGTGATGGGCACTGAAAACTTGCCGGCCGGTCAATTTTTCACCTGCATCTAGTAGAACAGCTCTTCCTCTCCATATTTTGAGGCATTAAATGACCGGCCCAACAATTTGCGGTATGATAACGAACGCAGGAAACTTCCATGCCATGGAAAACTTTTATTTTCCCACTGCAGAGGTGGATTTTCTTAGTGATGGGCACTGAAAACTTGCCGGCCGGTCAATTTTTCACCTGCATCTAGTAGAACAGCTCTTCCTCTCCATATTCCGAGGCATTAAATGACCGGCCCAACAATTTGCGGTATGATAACGAACGCAGGAAACTTCCATGCCATGGAAAACTTTTATTTTCCCACTGCAGAGGTGGATTTTCTTAGTGATGGGCACTGAAAACTTGCCGGCCGGTCAATTTTTCACCTGCATCTAGTAGAACAGCTCTTCCTCTCCATATTCCGAGGCATTAAATGACCGGCCCAACAATTTGCGGTATGATAACGAACGCAGGAAACTTCCATGCCATGGAAAACTTTTATTTTCCCACTGCAGAGGTGGATTTTCTTAGTGATGGGCACTGAAAAC
>JAKUCG020000105.1:0-43062 GCA_022539655.2 Ceriodaphnia dubia | reverse complement strand
CTAAAAAATATATTTTGTACAGGGGGTACCTTATAACATGGGAAATAATTTTTTCTGCACAAGAGATCAAAAACTGATCAAAATACACTGTATACACGCTAAAAAATATATTTTGTACAGGGGGTACCTTATAACATGGGAAATAATTTTTTCCGTGCAAGAGGTAATATTTTGATGAAAATACACTGTATACACGCTAAAAAATATATTTTGTACGGGGGTACCTTATAACATGGGAAATAATTTTTTCCGTGCAAGAGGTAATATTTTGATCAAAATACACTGTATACACGCTAAAAAATATATTTTGTACAGGGGGTACCTTATAAAATGGGAAATAATTTTTCTGCACAAGAGATAAAAAAACTGATCAAAATACACTGTATACACGCTAAAAAATATATTTTGTACAGGGGGTACCTTATAACATGGGAAATAATTTTTCCGTGCAAGAGGTAATATTTTGATGAAAATACACTGTATACACGCTAAAAAATATATTTTGTACAGGGGGTACCTTATAACATGGGAAATAATTTTTTCTGCACAAGAGATCAAAAAACTGATCAAAATACACTGTATACACGCTAAAAAATATATTTTGTACAGGGGGTACCTTATAACATGGGAAATAATTTTTTCTGCACAAGAGATCAAAAACTGATCAAAATACACTTTTTCCGTGCAAGAGGTAATATTTTGATGAAAATACACTGTATACACGCTAAAAAATATATTTTGTACAGGGGTACCTTATAACATGGGAAATAATTTTTTCCGTGCAAGAGGTAATATTTTGATGAAAATACACTGTATACACGCTAAAAAATATATTTTGTACAGGGGGTACCTTATAACATGGGAAATAATTTTTTTCCGTGCAAGAGGTAATATTTTGATGAAAATACACTGTATACATGCTAAAAAATATATTTTGTACAGGGGGTACCTTATAACATGGGAAATAATTTTTTTCCGTGCAAGAGGTAATATTTTGATGAAAATACACTGTATACATGCTAAAAAATATATTTTGTACAGGGGGTACCTTATAACATGGGAAATAATTTTTTCCGTGCACAAGAGGTAATATTTTGATGAAAATACACTGTATACATGCTAAAAAATATATTTTGTACAGGGGGTACCTTATAACATGGGAAATAATTTTTTCCGTGCAAGAGGTAATATTTTGATGAAAATACACTGTATACACGCTAAAAAATATATTTTGTACAGGGGGTACCTTATAACATGGGAAATAATTTTTTCCGTGCAAGAGGTAATATTTTGATGAAAATACACTGTATACACGCTAAAAAATATATTTTGTACAGGGGTACCTTATAACATGGGAAATAATTTTTTCTGCAAGAGGTAATATTTTGATGAAAATACACTGTATACACGCTAAAAAATATATTTTGTACAGGGGGTACCTTATAACATGGGAAATAATTTTTTCCGTGCAAGAGGTAATATTTTGATGAAAATACACTGTATACATGCTAAAAAATATATTTTGTACAGGGGGTACCTTATAACATGGGAAATAATTTTTTCCGTGCAAGAGGTAATATTTTGATGAAAATACACTGTATACACGCTAAAAAATATATTTTGTACAGGGGGTACCTTATAACATGGGAAATAATTTTTTCCGTGCAAGAGGTAATATTTTGATGAAAATACACTGTATACACGCTAAAAAATATATTTTGTACAGGGGGTACCTTATAACATGGGAAATAATTTTTTCCGTGCAAGAGATAATATTTTGATGAAAATACACTGTATACACGCTAAAAAATATATTTTGTACAGGGGGTACCTTATAACATGGGAAATAATTTTTTCCGTGCAAGAGGTAATATTTTGATGAAAATACACTGTATACACGCTAAAAAATATATTTTGTACAGGGGGTACCTTATAACATGGGAAATAATTTTTTCTGCAAAAGAGATAAAAACTGATGAAAATACACTGTATACACGCTAAAAAATATATTTTGTACAGGGGGTACCTTATAACATGGGAAATAATTTTTTTCCGTGCAAGAGGTAATATTTTGATGAAAATACACTGTATACACGCTAAAAAATATATTTTGTACAGGGGGTACCTTATAACATGGGAAATAATTTTTTTCCGTGCAAGAGGTAATATTTTGATGAAAATACACTGTATACACGCTAAAAAATATATTTTGTACAGGGGGTACCTTATAACATGGGAAATAATTTTTTCCGTGCAAGAGGTAATATTTTGATGAAAATACACTGTATACACGCTAAAAAATATATTTTGTACAGGGGGTACCTTATAACATGGGAAATAATTTTTTCCGTGCAAGAGGTAATATTTTGATGAAAATACACTGTATACACGCTAAAAAATATATTTTGTACAGGGGGTACCTTATAACATGGGAAATAATTTTTTCCGTGCAAGAGATAATATTTTGATGAAAATACACTGTATACACGCTAAAAAATATATTTTGTACAGGGGGTACCTTATAACATGGGAAATAATTTTTTCCGTGCAAGAGGTAATATTTTGATGAAAATACACTGTATACACGCTAAAAAATATATTTTGTACAGGGGGTACCTTATAACATGGGAAATAATTTTTTCCGTGCAAGAGGTAATATTTTGATGAAAATACACTGTATACACGCTAAAAATATATTTTGTACAGGGGGTACCTTATAACATGGGAAATAATTTTTTCCGTGCAAGAGATAATATTTTGATGAAAATACACTGTATACACGCTAAAAAATATATTTTGTACAGGGGGTACCTTATAACATGGGAAATAATTTTTTCCGTGCAAGAGGTAATATTTTGATGAAAATACACTGTATACACGCTAAAAAATATATTTTGTACAGGGGGTACCTTATAACATGGGAAATAATTTTTTCTGCAAGAGGTAATATTTTGATGAAAATACACTGTATACACGCTAAAAAATATATTTTGTACAGGGGGTACCTTATAACATGGGAAATAATTTTTTCCGTGCAAGAGGTAATATTTTGATGAAAATACACTGTATACACGCTAAAAAATATATTTTGTACAGGGGGTACCTTATAACATGGGAAATAATTTTTTCCGTGCAAGAGGTATATTTTTATGAAAATACACTGTATACACGCTAAAAAATATATTTTGTACAGGGGGTACCTTATAACATGGGAAATAATTTTTTTTCGTGCAAGAGGTAATATTTTGATGAAAATACACTGTATACACGCTAAAAAATATATTTTGTACAGGGGGTACCTTATAACATGGGAAATAATTTTTTCCGTGCAAGAGGTAATATTTTGATGAAAATACACTGTATACACGCTAAAAAATATATTTTGTACAGGGGGTACCTTATAACATGGGAAATAATTTTTTCCGTGCAAGAGGTAATATTTTGATGAAAATACACTGTATACACGCTAAAAAATATATTTTGTACAGGGGGTACCTTATAACATGGGAAATAATTTTTTCCGTGCAAGAGGTAATATTTTGATGAAAATACACTGTATACACGCTAAAAAATATATTTTGTACAGGGGGGGGTACCTTATAACATGGGAAATAATTTTTTCCGTGCAAGAGGTAATATTTTGATGAAAATACACTGTATACACGCTAAAAAATATATTTTGTACAGGGGGTACCTTATAACATGGGAAATAATTTTTTCTGCACAAGAGGTAATATTTTGATGAAAATACACTGTATACACGCTAAAAAATATATTTTGTACAGGGGGTACCTTATAACATGGGAAATAATTTTTTCCGTGCAAGAGGTAATATTTTGATGAAAATACACTGTATACACGCTAAAAAATATATTTTGTACAGGGGGTACCTTATAACATGGGAAATAATTTTTTCTGCAAGAGGTAATATTTTGATGAAAATACACTGTATACACGCTAAAAAATATATTTTGTACAGGGGGTACCTTATAACATGGGAAATAATTTTTTCCGTGCAAGAGGTAATATTTTGATGAAAATACACTGTATACACGCTAAAAAATATATTTTGTACAGGGGGTACCTTATAACATGGGAAATAATTTTTTCCGTGCAAGAGGTAATATTTTGATGAAAATACACTGTATACACGCTAAAAATATATTTTGTACAGGGGGTACCTTATAACATGGGAAATAATTTTTTCCGTGCAAGAGGTAATATTTTGATGAAAATACACTGTATACACGCTAAAAAATATATTTTGTACAGGGGGTACCTTATAACATGGGAAATAATTTTTTCCGTGCAAGAGGTAATATTTTGATGAAAATACACTGTATACACGCTAAAAAATATATTTTGTACAGGGGGTACCTTATAACATGGGAAATAATTTTTTCCGTGCAAGAGGTAATATTTTGATGAAAATACACTGTATACACGCTAAAAAATATATTTTGTACAGGGGGTACCTTATAACATGGGAAATAATTTTTTCCGTGCAAGAGGTAATATTTTGATGAAAATACACTGTATACACGCTAAAAAATATATTTTGTACAGGGGGTACCTTATAACATGGGAAATAATTTTTTCCGTGCAAGAGGTAATATTTTGATGAAAATACACTGTATACACGCTAAAAAATATATTTTGTACAGGGGGTACCTTATAACATGGGAAATAATTTTTTCCGTGCAAGAGGTAATATTTTGATGAAAATACACTGTATACACGCTAAAAAATATATTTTGTACAGGGGGTACCTTATAACATGGGAAATAATTTTTTTCCGTGCAAGAGGTAATATTTTGATGAAAATACACTGTATACACGCTAAAAAATATATTTTGTACAGGGGGTACCTTATAACATGGGAAATAATTTTTTCCGTGCAAGAGGTAATATTTTGATGAAAATACACTGTATACACGCTAAAAAATATATTTTGTACAGGGGGTACCTTATAACATGGGAAATAATTTTTTCCGTGCAAGAGGTAATATTTTGATGAAAATACACTGTATACACGCTAAAAATATATTTTGTACAGGGGGTACCTTATAACATGGGAAATAATTTTTTCCGTGCAAGAGATAATAATTTGATGAAAATACACTGTATACACGCTAAAAAATATATTTTGTACAGGGGGTACCTTATAACATGGGAAATAATTTTTTCTGCACAAGAGATAATAACTGATGAAAATACACTGTATACACGCTAAAAAATATATTTTGTACAGGGGGTACCTTATAACATGGGAAATAATTTTTTCCGTGCAAGAGGTAATATTTTGATGAAAATACACTGTATACACGCTAAAAAATATATTTTGTACAGGGGGTACCTTATAACATGGGAAATAATTTTTTCCGTGCAAGAGGTAATATTTTGATGAAAATACACTGTATACACGCTAAAAAATATATTTTGTACAGGGGGTACCTTATAACATGGGAAATAATTTTTTCCGTGCAAGAGGTAAAATTTTGATGAAAATACACTGTATACACGCTAAAAAATATATTTTGTACAGGGGGTACCTTATAACATGGGAAATAATTTTTTCAGAGCAAGAGGTAATATTTTGATGAAAATACACTGTATACACGCTAAAAAATATATTTTGTACAGGGGGTACCTTATAACATGGGAAATAATTTTTTCCGTGCAAGAGGTAATATTTTGATGAAAATACACTGTATACACGCTAAAAAATATATTTTGTACAGGGGGTACCTTATAACATGGGAAATAATTTTTTCCGTGCAAGAGGTAATATTTTGATGAAAATACACTGTATACACGCTAAAAATATATTTTGTACAGGGGGTACCTTATAACATGGGAAATAATTTTTTCCGTGCAAGAGATAATATTTTGATGAAAATACACTGTATACACGCTAAAAAATATATTTTGTACAGGGGGTACCTTATAACATGGGAAATAATTTTTTCCGTGCAAGAGGTAATATTTTGATGAAAATACACTGTATACACGCTAAAAAATATATTTTGTACAGGGGGTACCTTATAACATGGGAAATAATTTTTTCCGTGCAAGAGGTAATATTTTGATGAAAATACACTGTATACACGCTAAAAAATATATTTTGTACAATAACATGGGAAATAATTTTTTCTGCACAAGAGATCAAAAACTGATCAAAATACACTGTATACACGCTAAAAAATATATTTTGTACAGGGGGTACCTTATAACATGGGAAATAATTTTTTCCGTGCAAGAGGTAATATTTTGATGAAAATACACTG
This sequence comes from Ceriodaphnia dubia, assembly GCA_022539655.2. Classification (NCBI taxonomy): domain Eukaryota; kingdom Metazoa; phylum Arthropoda; class Branchiopoda; order Diplostraca; family Daphniidae; genus Ceriodaphnia; species Ceriodaphnia dubia. Next base: position 36,775 of record JAKUCG020000105.1, on the reverse strand, counting down.
TATACACGCTAAAAAATATATTTTGTACAGGGGGTACCTTATAACATGGGAAATAATTTTTTCCGTGCAAGAGGTAATATTTTGATGAAAATACACTGTATACACGCTAAAAAATATATTTTGTACAGGGGGTACCTTATAACATGGGAAATAATTTTTTCCGTGCAAGAGGTAATATTTTGATGAAAATACACTGTATACACGCTAAAAAATATATTTTGTACAGGGGGTACCTTATAACATGGGAAATAATTTTTTCTGCAAGAGATCAATATTTGATGAAAATACACTGTATACACGCTAAAAAATATATTTTGTACAGGGGGTACCTTATAACATGGGAAATAATTTTTTTCTGCACAAGAGATCAAAAACTGATCAAAATACACTGTATACACGCTAAAAAATATATTTTGTACAGGGGGTACCTTATAACATGGGAAATAATTTTTTCTGCACAAGAGATCAAAAACTGATCAAAATACACTGTATACACGCTAAAAAATATATTTTGTACAGGGGGTACCTTATAACATGGGAAATAATTTTTTCCGTGCAAGAGGTAATATTTTGATGAAAATACACTGTATACACGCTAAAAAATATATTTTGTACAGGGGGTACCTTATAACATGGGAAATAATTTTTTCCGTGCAAGAGGTAATATTTTGATGAAAATACACTGTATACACGCTAAAAAATATATTTTGTACAGGGGGTACCTTATAACATGGGAAATAATTTTTTCCGTGCAAGAGATAATATTTTGATGAAAATACACTGTATACACGCTAAAAAATATATTTTGTACAGGGGGTACCTTATAACATGGGAAATAATTTTTTCCGTGCAAGAGGTAATATTTTGATGAAAATACACTGTATACACGCTAAAAAATATATTTTGTACAGGGGGTACCTTATAACATGGGAAATAATTTTTTCCGTGCAAGAGGTAATATTTTGATGAAAATACACTGTATACACGCTAAAAAATATATTTTGTACAGGGGGTACCTTATAACATGGGAAATAATTTTTTCCGTGCAAGAGGTAATATTTTGATGAAAATACACTGTATACACGCTAAAAAATATATTTTGTACAGGGGGTACCTTATAACATGGGAAATAATTTTTTCCGTGCAAGAGATAATATTTTGATGAAAATACACTGTATACACGCTAAAAAATATATTTTGTACAGGGGGTACCTTATAACATGGGAAATAATTTTTTCCGTGCAAGAGGTAATATTTTGATGAAAATACACTGTATACACGCTAAAAAATATATTTTGTACAGGGGGTACCTTATAACATGGGAAATAATTTTTTCCGTGCAAGAGGTAATATTTTGATGAAAATACACTGTATACACGCTAAAAAATATATTTTGTACAGGGGGTAACATGGGAAATAATTTTTTCCGTGCAAGAGGTAATATTTTGATGAAAATACCAACACATTCTCCAATGCGTCGACCGAAGCCTGTAGGACTCAACAGAATTCGCTACTTCGACTAGTAGGCTTTGGTCGTACTAGCCTGTCGGCCTCTCTCTTCGCCGGATCTGTCTCCCCTTTTAGGGCGACTTATCCTTTCTTGCTTCTTTGGTCCATTTCCATTAGTTGATCCCAATTTTTTCGGGTCTAGTCTTTTTTGTTGCATTTTTTCGATTAGTATGTTTATAAGGATGATACAAATGTATTCACTCAAATTTTTTTATTTTTCTATATTGATACAAAAGGCAATACCTTTTTTTTCGATTTAATTATTAAACTTTTCTTAATATAGTATTATTGATTTTGAGATTTAGTTTTTGCGTTATAATTCTATATTTTTGCTCTTCTGTTAATCGGTTGGTTCCATGAGGTTTTTCAATGAAAAGGCGGCTTCTCCTGGACGCTTTTTAGTTCGTTTTTCTTAATTATTTTTCTTATCTTTTTCGTAATACGTAACCGTAATATTCTTACATATTGTTTGCTATTTTATTTTTTATTACTTCTAGGAAAAGATTAAATTTAGGAAGAAAATCATATAATCATTTTTTCACTCATAAAATTTGGTTTGGAAACTAGTTTAGAGGTAAAGCTTTGAGTTGAAATTTACTGATTTTGTAAAAACTTCTCTTAAATTAACTAATTTCTCATTAAACTAACTTTAAATTTAATAACTTATTTTAGCTGTTTCCATTTATGCTCATTAAATCATTAATTTTTTCCATATGTAGGATATCTCACTTTATTTGTAATGCCGTTTAACCCATTGACAGATTTGTAATATTTCAAAGTGCTTTTTCTCCTAAAAAACAATCAGTATTTTAATTGTTTTGGTTACATTAAATACAACTTTAAAAGATGTATTCAATTTTCACAAAAATGATTTAAATACTTTTGTTGTTTATGAGAAAAAGCACTTATGAAAAAATTAAAAATCTGTCAATGGAAAACGGCATAAATGTCCGCCATTTTGAATTTTAACGACGCCATATTGATTGTCAAGTTCCCATCAAGCATCCAAAGTTTGAGATTTCTTTTGCTTAATTTTTCTTTCTTTGCAGTGAAGATGTCCTCACGAACATCTAGTAATGTTATTGTAAAGCGACGCGCCCATTCCAAGAAAAATAGAGAAGAAGAAATTCATGAATCCGGAAATTCTGAAAGTGACAGTTTAGAGCCAGGGGCTGTTCCTAAAAAACCGAACCGAAAATCGGTGAAATTTGCCAAACTACGAGTAATACTGAGCTTTTATTCTTATTTTATTCATTTTATTTGTTTATTTCTTTTTCTTTTACAGAAAATTGGGACCAGAAAACCTCCCCAAGAAAGAAAGCTATGTACAGGTCGCAAGACAAGAAATGCACGAATAGCTAAAGTTCATGTTGATGTGAGTAAATTGTTTAAATAATTTGGAAATATTTTCATTACATTTTCTTAAACTAGGCTGAAGTTATATGCAGTCAAAGTGATGCACAGATGATAGTTATTAATCTTTGCCCGAATTCTGTGACCTCAACTCTGAAGATTGCTGGATATGGGGCCTACGCAGAAGAGTTTTTGAAGAGTGAAAATGGTGAACGCTTAGAAGAGGAGTTTACAAGGGGGTTTTCCTTGGAAAGATGTAATTAGCAATTTTGCATATTTAATAATATATTATTTATATTTTCTCTTTTCACTAAAGGATCCTTCCTTTTTCATTTCAGGGTCTGAGAAAAAAACTCTTGAGACTCTTCCTGCCTCTGTTGAAAAAGCACGCTCCATTCATGTTATTTCTAAAGTAATAACTGGGGCCAAAGCAGCAATCAGTAAAGCAGTCAGTTTTGCTACAGCAGAAAAGATGAAGGCAAAACAAATGGGGAAAGTTTGTGCTGAACTTGAAAAAGCTGGATTATTGGCAACTACTTCATCGCTAAACGTTGACGACATTGACAATTTTCAAGGGCATCCTTCTGAAGTTGCCGAGGTTGATGTGATGGATGATGTGTTCGACACTACATCAAATAAAGAGCCTTCTTTAGACAATGATGAAGATGACATACTGCTACCACAAAGTAGGCTACACCTTTCTTTTTCAAGTCAAAGAAGTTATTGGTTATCTGAAAAAAGATTTCTTTTAAACGTAATCGTTTCATTTCTCTTAGTGAACAGTGTCAATGACGATTCTAGCATTTTTTCTGCTATTCAGAATTGTCAATTTGCCAAGAAAGGGACTACATTTGAAGAAAAAGAGAGCGAAGAAAGTGGTAATTTGTTAAAAACAACGTTAATTATAAACTTTTATTATGAAATATCCTCAGCAAATTTTCTTCTATAGATTTCGATAAAGAGACGATTATTCAGGAAATTCTTGCCAATAAAGGTGCAGGGAAAGTTGCCGGGAAAAATAAAAAAGTTCAGAAAAAAGGGAATACGAGAAAAGTGACTTCATTGGCCCCGGATGTTGCCGGGAAAAAGAAAAAGGTTCAGAAAAAAGGGAACACGAGAAAAGTGACTCCTTTGGCCCCATCGGCTACCATGAATCCTTTGATTTCTTTTTCTCCTTCGACTCCTTTGTCATTTTTGTCACCTTCGACTCCCTTGTCACCTCTGTCCCCAGTGACTCCTATTTCACCTTTTAAAGCTAATCCCCCACCACGGAAATTCTTCGAGTATTCAAACTACAGAAGCGATTCCTCCGAAGAGGGTATACGGATTTAATAGTTTTATACTCAGCTATCTAATTTTGAATCGTTACTCTATTTATAGATTTTTCAGGAAATGAAATCTCGTTTAAACGCGTGATACCGAAAAAGAAATTTAAACTTATTTAATCTGAACGGTATCTAAAAGTAGTGGATCAGTTTCTTGGAGTTCTTTTAATTCGTTGTATTGTAAGAAGCTAATTTTATTAGCTTATTAGATACTTTCCAAACGTTGTGTTTCTTTCGTTCTTCAACATGAACTGCCTTTTCTTCTGCCGCATCCCGTTTCTTACAGTTGAAATAAATAAACCAGCATGTAACCCCTTGCTTATTTCCCTCATTACCAGAATTTGTGGTCGCCCTCTGTAGGAACGCACGAAATATCTCTAGATTTATCACGTTGTTTAATCCTAAGAAGACACTAGATGTTTAGTGCATTCGGTTTACTATTATTTTAGAGGTAAAATGGTAAAATTTAATGAGTCATTCAATGATAATTTAAAGTTAAAAAGAACCGTTCCGTCTATTAGGTATTCTTGCTGATGATATCTTGCTTAAGGTTGGGCCTCTGGGGGAGAGCTGGGCCTCTCTTCGCAAACACCGATGCTCATCCTTGTCTTTTTTTATCAGCCATAAATTCGATGTCGCTGTTTTAGCCCTCAGTGTTAGGTCTGGCGTGAATAATAAACCGATGTTTGCTGTGTTCTTCTTGATAGATGGAAAATTTTTCGAGTTTATTTTTCCCAGGTAACATGTGTCATTGAAAGACCCAGTTTAAGTAATCAGAGTGCATCACGTAGCCGTACAATGCGTAAAGTAGACTGACTATTAGGTCGTTACTTTCAAATCCTACTTGATTTTTAAAATATAATTCAATATTACCTTTGTTTCGTTTAGTTAACTTATTGCAGTAAGTTGCATTGATAACCCCTAAATAATGAAGTACAAGAAATCTATAAATACGTGATTTTTGCCTGATAGGAGTCTGGCCTTAACGTCATATGGCCTGAAAAAATCAGCTTAAAGATTTAGTTTCGTCAGCGATTCAGCAATGGAAAATTATCTGAATTAAAAATAATCTGTTTAATTGTCCAAATCTACGATAAATATTACGAAAGAGAACTCAAAATGCGTTGGTGAAGTTGCCAAACCATGTTTCATACACTTGGATACACGATAGGGTTCGGCAACTAACTCCACAAAAATGTCTAAATATGTCAAAAAAAACGAAACTTGTTATGCTGTTTACGACCAAAGTCCTTATAGTAATCAGAGTCAAAAGCCAATCAACAGGTTCTTGACTTTTCAAACAATGTTTTAGTAGTTCCAAAACGTCCGAACGAGATACAGATAATGCCTAAATATGTCTGTAAAACTAGTGCAGTTGTTTGATTTATCCGAGTCTGAAAAAGTAAAAAAACATTATTAAAAAATTTAATAGGCAACGAAATCTATTAAATTGGATGTCAATCGAAAGATCATGACAATACCTACAAAAATATGTAAAAACTACGATTAATCTTAAATATTTGGAGAATCAGGAAGGTTTTCGACGTTTTCGACTTTGAAAAAAAGCGCATCACTTCTATACTAGAGATGGCGGCTTATCTTTGGTTAGAAAAACTCGATTGAAACGTTTCTGTTCTTTCAAATATTTGTATATTTAAACTATTTTTATATATTTGTGTACATCTGTTGAAGCTCTATCGTATGGCACCCAATTTTACGGATTTTCATTCATTGTAAAATTTAAAATTATTTTTTTTACTTTTTCGAACTCGGGAAAATCAAACAACTGCACTAGTTTTACAGACATATTTAAGCATTCTCTGTTTCTCGTTCGGACGTTTTGGAACTACTAAAACATTGCTTGAAAAGTCAAGAACATGTTGATTGGCTTTTGACTCTGATTACTATAAGGACTTTGGTCGAAAACAGCATAACAACTTTCGTTTTTTTGACATATTTAGACATTTTCGTGGAATTAGTTGCCGAACCCATTTAGGTTTATTATGTATGTGAAAAACGGTTGTGCAACTGTTTTCTTATTGCAGTATTTCTTCGTGTGTATTAAATTAACACTAATTAGTTTTAGAAAACACAATAAATCAAAGACAAGCCGATTTTAAAGAAATTAATATATCATAAGTTCCCAACCTTTTCTTGAAAATCATATTTTATGAGAAGATTGTCTTCACCCAATATTTCAAAATCTTGTACATGTAATTACGATACACATGGCAAAAAGAATGTATTTTGTACTCTGTTACCAATACTTCTTTAATGTATCTTTCCACTTTAATGAATTTTCTGTAATAGGTAAAGATTACAGTGAGTCGAATATCAGATTCAACCAATTTTATTTGTTTTACTTCAACGATTTATCACTAAAACATAAATAAAAAGTTTAGGGATTTTCCTCTTCTTTCTCAACCAGTGAATTGATTACAGCTTCGATGTCGCGCTCAAATGCGTCAATGGCTTCGTCATCTTCATCTTCTAGAGCATCCTCTAGCTCATGCCATGAAATTTCAATTTGCTCGTTGAAATAATGAGAAGCTAAACCAATTTTTTCAGTTATCAACCGAAGTTCTGAGGCCGCTATCGTTGCTTTTCCGTGCTTGAACAAAGCCTCTCCGTTCTAAATTGAAAATGATATTTGAAATATGGGTGACTAACATAGACTAGAAATTTCAACACGATTTACATTTGAACAGTTATCTGAAAATTTGGTGACAAAATCTCGATATTTTTCAATGTCACTTTTAAGTTGGGACCAAATCGCCATTAGAGTTTTTAAATATGTAAACATTTCTTTTTTTACTTGCACAATCTCTTCTTTATACCTCATCCAGAGCATCCAGCAGTCTACTAGCTCAAATCGTTCTCTAAAAGATTCTGAAAAGTTAAACAAATTGAAATTTGTTTTTATAATAAAACAAAGTGTAGTATTAGATACTTTGATGAACAGGCTGCCACGGAAAAACTCCATCAATTAGATTTTCCTTTGTCACTTTGTACCCACATTGACAATTCAATATGGGGAAAATTTTTTCAGCTTTTTCAAGTAAAAGAGATTCTTTGCGTCGAAGCTTAGCGCGGGCTTTTGAACTACCTATTAACACTACTACTTAATTTGACTCTTATATTTATAAGTAAAAACTGAAAAAGACTAACATGCTTCGCTTTTCACGCGTTTTTGTAGATTTTTTAGAAGCCAATAAATTCCCTCAAGTTCATCCTCTAAGTCAGACTGTGGCAATTTTTTCAATTGTCTTGCACCTATAACAACAAAAAGGTAGATTTAAAACGAAAGATTAAAAAGGGTAAAACTTGGTTCGCTTAACCTCTGTACTGTGAATATTCTTTAATAAGATCACTTGCCATCTGAAGCATCTCTTTTTCACCTTTTCCATTCAAGAACCCGGATAATTCTTTCTCATATTCTTTCTCCATGTAAATTGCCTGTAAAAAAAGAAATTACTATTAAAAACAAAAGGTGTTTCAAATTATCTTTTTAGTATACAGTCATGAGACGTTTTCGTAAATGTTTCGCCATTCTCTCTTCTTTGTAGTGATTCCAGTGTAAAATGCCATGCGATAAATGATCATTTCTAGCTAAAAATTAAAATTTTGTAAATACTTTGTAAATAAACTTTAAACTTAGATTTATTTTACTGGCTTTCCCCATGTACTTGGTCGAATTTGCGTATCTCGACATTTTAGCATTACTTTGTTCTTGCTCTTCCCCCGTAGTAGCAGCGACACCAGATTTCCAGTGTCCAGTGTTTTTTAACTGTAGGCAAAAGGCGAAAAATATACAAAAATACTGCTTCTCCTGGAAACAAAATAATCAAAGTACTCTTATTTACCTGACATTTCCAATCATGAGTAGAGCCGTGCATCCTTGAAAGTATCGGAATCATTTTAATTATCATGTCTCTGAAATAATCGTTTCCTGGTAGTTTGATTTTCTCTCCAACTGTTTCGGCAAATGGCCAATATTTACAAACTACGTCGTAACAAATAAATTTGCAGCCCATTTTGAACGCTAAATAATGTACGTAGTGTACAATCCGATAATTTTCCCCCGCAAACATGTTCACAGCAATTAATACACAGCCGTGGCGACAAGAAGCCATAAGTAATCCCGTTTCGTCTTGGTTCTTGAATGCAGATGAATCACTTTTACCAGCTTTATACACGGAGTTTCCGCAAGTATCTCTACCTTTAGCCTGCAATAAAAATGTTAATGCATTAGATAATGGAAATAGAACTCTTAGGAAAACACACTTGTGGAATCACATCGTTGATTTTCGTAACGTGCTCATTGACTTCATCTTCTGGTCGAAGAATCAAATTACCAAGAAGTGATACTCCATCACGCACCCTTCTATAGAATTTGATTTACAAAAACTTAAAACTTGATTTCCTAATTTTGGGATGTCAGCTATTTACTTTTCGGTCGAGTCACAGTATCTTGTTAGTTTTCGGTTTCCATCAGGATGAAGTGCAAGAGGACTGGGCCCACAGGCGTAGCAAATAGTTTTATCCCTTCTCCTTATGTTCATGTCACACTTCAAAACGAAAAAGTCATATTCTCTCGACGCTTGACGAAACAAAGTTGGGTTGATAATAGGAACCTATATTTAATTGTTCAGTTGTCAAAAAATCTAGATGGTCAAAACAATAATGTAAGAGACATATTCACCCTTCCGTTTTTCTTAGAAGTAATTTCTAAATTGTTGATGAACTTTAATTCCGATGTTCCTGGGGTGTTATGCTTTTCCAAATACCATTGTTCCAGCACTGATGCGTCAAAGAAATAGCTTGAATCTCCTATTGGATTGCCTGGCCAAAACCCAGAAATTATATACTCTTCGATGGTCGCTTCTCTTGTATGGAAGCAAGTGGAGCATTTGAATTTAGCAGAACTTAAGTCAAATCGACCTGCAACAAAAGAAAATTAACACAGGTTAGACAAGATATCTTTCTCCGAGTTATCTATACGAGTACCGTTCATTGTAACCAAAATCATTGAGAGGGTTCCAGCTTCTCTAATCAGCAATTGGGGACAATCACATGCGTTACATATCCCTGGAGTAAAGCATGGTACGGGAACAGCTATACATAGTTAATTTAGGTTTAGACAGTAAGTATGAACGATACGAAATAAATATTATGATTGTTATTTTACCTTGACGAGTAATTAGTTTGTTACCCTCTTCGTAAAATTCAGTAGGCAAAAGTTGCCTGGAACTCATATCGCGTAAGATAAAACGTTTGTGGAAAGGGTAACGGAAATGAAACGTTTGGTCACAAGTTCCACAGTAATGTTCATTGCAATCTTTACAACGAATACAATCAAGCAGCTTATCATGACAAAGGACACAAAATGCAACATCCCTTGCTTCAAATGCAACTATTTGATCGTACAGTTCATTTCTCTTTGAAGCCCAAGCTTCTTCTAAATTGTCTGCTCGTGAGTTCCACTGTCGAGAACTTTTCACTTTCTCAAGAGTTGCTTCATCGGGGAGAGGTTTTGTCACCTGCAACACAATCTCCTTCATCAGGTTTTCCAATAATTCATCTAAGATTTAAAGAACACTTATTAAAATGGATTAATTTAAATGAATCGTGGGTTATTGTTACCATCAACACCAGTCGAGTCCTGATCTGTACCATTTGAAATACCACATTCATTATTGAGAACAAAATCAGTTTTTAACACGTTTTGAAGGGGATCATCATGGTTTTTCTCACTTATTCTCATTTTCTTTCTTTCTTGTGACTTTTCATTCACTTGTGATTCATCAGTCTTCGTTTCATTTTCTTTTGGTTTTCCCAAACGTCGAATTCTTTGATTTACTGTTGGAGTGAGTAACCTATTTAGTTGCTTAAAAGCATTTCCTCTTTGGTAACGAGTCTTATAGTTTACATCTTTCACTTTTCTGGAATTTGATAAACGTCGAACAATAGTCATTTCAAAAAATTGACAAAATGTTTTCAGCAGCAGAAAACAACTAATAAGGAGCAAGTCTGAAATGAACCCTCTTCTGACCACAATTAATTAACGGAATAGAACTAGAAACAAACCGAGACTCGGTTAGTTTGGCCCGCTTGACGATCCCGCTGTACGGCAAAAAAAGACCGACAGGGTTGTACGACCGAAGCCTACTAGTCAAAGTAGCGAATTCTATTGGGTCTTACAGGCTTCGGTCGACGCACCGGAGAATGTGTTGGGGGGTACCTTATAACATGGGAAATAATTTTTTCCGTGCAAGAGGTAATATTTTGATGAAAATACACTGTATACACGCTAAAAAATATATTTTGTACAGGGGGTACCTTATAACATGGGAAATAATTTTTTCTGCACAAGAGATCTAAAACTGATCAAAATACACTGTATACACGCTAAAAAATATATTTTGTACAGGGGGTACCTTATAACATGGGAAATAATTTTTTCCGTGCAAGAGGTAATATTTTGATGAAAATACACTGTATACACGCTAAAAAATATATTTTGTACAGGGGGTACCTTATAACATGGAAATAATTTTTTCCGTGCAAGAGGTAATATTTTGATGAAAATACACTGTATACACGCTAAAAAATATATTTTGTACAGGGGGTACCTTATAACATGGGAAATAATTTTTTCCGTGCAAGAGGTAGTATTTTGATGAAAATACACTGTATACACGCTAAAAAATATATTTTGTACAGGGGGTACCTTATAACATGGGAAATAATTTTTTCCGTGCAAGAGGTAATATTTTGATGAAAATACACTGTATACACGCTAAAAAATATATTTTGTACAGGGGGTACCTTATAACATGGGAAATAATTTTTTCCGTGCAAGAGGTAATATTTTGATGAAAATACACTGTATACACGCTAAAAAATATATTTTGTACAGGGGGTACCTTATAACATGGGAAATAATTTTTTCCGTGCAAGAGGTAATATTTTTATGAAAAAATACACTGTATACACGCTAAAAAATATATTTTGTACAGGGGGTACCTTATAACATGGGAAATAATTTTTTCCGTGCAAGAGGTAATATTTTGATGAAAATACACTGTATACACGCTAAAAAATATATTTTGTACAGGGGGTACCTTATAACATGGGAAATAATTTTTTCCGTGCAAGAGGTAATATTTTGATGAAAATACACTGTATACACGCTAAAAAATATATTTTGTACAGGGGGTACCTTATAACATGGGAAATAATTTTTTCCGTGCAAGAGGTAATATTTTGATGAAAATACACTGTATACACGCTAAAAAATATATTTTGTACAGGGGGTACCTTATAACATGGGAAATAATTTTTTCCGTGCAAGAGGTAATATTTTGATGAAAAAACACTGTATACACGCTAAAAAATATATTTTGTACAGGGGGTACCTTATAACATGGGAAATAATTTTTTCCGTGCAAGAGGTGCACTGTATACACGCTAAAAAATATATTTTGTACAGGGGGTACCTTATAACATGGATAATTTTTTCCGTGCAAAAGAAAATACACTGTATACACGCTAAAAAATATATTTTGTACAGGGGGTACCTTATAACATGGGAAATAATTTTTTCCGTGCAAGAGGTAATATTTTGATGAAAATACACTGTATACACGCTAAAAAATATATTTTGTACAGGGGGTACCTTATAACATGGGAAATAATTTTTTCTGCACAAGAGATCAAAATCTGGGAAACTGATAATATTTTGAAAAATACACTGTATACACGCTAAAAAATATATTTTGTACAGGGGGTACCTTATAACATGGGAAATAATTTTTTAATGGAATGATGAAAATACACTGTATACACGCTAAAAAATATATTTTGTACAGGGGGTACCTTATAACATGGGAAATAATTTTTTCCGTGCAAGAGGTAATATTTTGATGAAAATACACTGTATACACGCTAAAAAATATATTTGTACAGGGGGTACCTTATAACATGGGAAATAATTTTTTCCGTGCAAGAGGTAATATTTTGATGAAAATACACTGTATACACGCTAAAAAATATATTTTGTACAGGGGGTACCTTATAACATGGGAAATAATTTTTTCCGTGCAAGAGGTAATATTTGATGAATATACACTGTATACACGCTAAAAAATATATTTTGTACAGGGGGTACCTTATAACATGGGAAATAATTTTTTCCGTGCAAGAGGTAATATTTTGATGAAAATACACTGTATACACGCTAAAAAATATATTTTGTACAGGGGGTACCTTATAACATGGGAAATAATTTTTTCCGTGCAAGAGGTAATATTTTGATGAAAATACACTGTATACACGCTAAAAAATATATTTTGTACAGGGGGTACCTTATAACATGGGAAATAATTTTTTCCGTGCAAGAGATAATATTTTGATGAAAATACACTGTATACACGCTAAAAAATATATTTTGTACAGGGGGTACCTTATAACATGGGAAATAATTTTTTCTGCACAAGAGATCAAAACTGATCAAAATACACTGTATACACGCTAAAAAATATATTTTGTACAGGGGGTACCTTATAACATGGGAAATAATTTTTTCCGTGCAAGAGGTAATATTTTGATGAAAATACACTGTATACACGCTAAAAAATATATTTTGTACAGGGGGTACCTTATAACATGGGAAATAATTTTTTCTGCAAGAGGTAATATTTTGATGAAAATACACTGTATACACGCTAAAAAATATATTTTGTACAGGGGGTACCTTATAACATGGGAAATAATTTTTTCCGTGCAAGAGGTAATATTTTGATGAAAATACACTGTATACACGCTAAAAAATATATTTTGTACAGGGGGTACCTTATAACATGGGAAATAATTTTTTCTGCAAGAGGTAATATTTTGATGAAAATACACTGTATACACGCTAAAAAATATATTTTGTACAGGGGGTACCTTATAACATGGGAAATAATTTTTTCCGTGCAAGAGGTAATATTTTGATGAAAATACACTGTATACACGCTAAAAAATATATTTTGTACAGGGGGTACCTTATAACATGGGAAATAATTTTTTCCGTGCAAGAGGTAATATTTTGATGAAAATACACTGTATACACGCTAAAAAATATATTTTGTACAGGGGGTACCTTATAACATGGGAAATAATTTTTTCCGTGCAAGAGGTAATATTTTGATGAAAATACACTGTATACACGCTAAAAAATATATTTTGTACAGGGGGTACCTTATAACATGGGAAATAATTTTTTCCGTGCAAGAGGTAATATTTTGATGAAAATACACTGTATACACGCTAAAAAATATATTTTGTACAGGGGGTACCTTATAACATGGGAAATAATTTTTTCTGCACAAGAGAATATTTTGATGAAAATACACTGTATACACGCTAAAAAATATATTTTGTACAGGGGGTACCTTATAACATGGGAAATAATTTTTTCTGCAAAGAGATCAAAATTGATGAAAATACACTGTATACATGCTAAAAAATATATTTTGTACAGGGGGTACCTTATAACATGGGAAATAATTTTTTGCGTGCAAGAGGTAATATTTTGATAAAAATACACTGTATACACGCTATAAAATATATTTTGTACAGGGGGTACCTTATAACATGGGAAAAAAATTTTTCCGTGCAAGAGGTAATATTTTGATGAAAATACACTGTATACATGCTAAAAAATATATTTTGTACAGGGGGTACCTTTGATGAAAATACACTGTAATAATATTTTTACAGGGGCAAGAGGTAATATTCAAAAACTGATCAAAATACACTGTATACATGCTAAAAAATATATGTTGTACAGGGGGTACCTTATAACATGGGAAATAATTTTTTCCGTGCAAGAGGTAATATTTTGATGAAAATACACAGTATACACGCTAAAAAATATATTTTGTACAGGGGGTACCTTATAACATGGGAAATAATTTTTTCCGTGCAAGAGGTAATATTTTGATGAAAATACACTGTATACACGCTAAAAAATATATTTTGTTCAGGGGGTACCTTATAACATGGGAAATAATTTTTTCCGTGCAAGAGGTAATATTTTGATGAAAATACACTGTATACATGCTAAAAAATATATTTTGTACAGGGGGTACCTTATAACATGGGAAATAATTTTTTCTGAACAAGAGATCAAAAACTGATCAAAATACACAGTATACATGCTAAAAAATATATTTTGTACAGGGGGTACCTTATAACATGGGAAATAATTTTTTGCGTGCAAGAGATAATATTTTGATGAAAATACACTGTATACACACTAAAAAATATATTTTGTACAAGGGGTACCTTATAACATGGGAAATAATTTTTTCTGCAAGAGATAAAATTTTGATCAAAATACACTGTATATATGCTAAAAAATATATTTTGTACAGGGGGTACCTTATAACATGGGAAATAATTTTTTCTGCACAAGAGATCAAAAACTGATCAAAATACACTGTATACACGCTATAAAATATATTTTGTACAGGGGGTACCTTATAACATGGGAAATAATTTTTTCCGTGCAAGAGGTAATATTTTGATGAAAATACACTGTATACACACTAAAAAATATATTTTGTACAAGGGGTACCTTATAACATGGGAAATAATTTTTTCTGCACAAGAGATCAAAAACTGATCAAAATACACTGTATACATGCTAAAAATATATTTTGTACAGGGGGTACCTTATAACATGGGAAATAATTTTTTGCACAAGAGATCAAAATTTTGATGAAAATACACAGTATACATGCTAAAAATATATTTTGTACAGGGGGTACCTTATAACATGGGAAATAATTTTTTCAGGACAAGAGGTAATATTATGATCAAAATACACTGTATACACGCTAAAAATAATATTTTGTACAGGGGGTACCTTATAACATGGGAATTATTTTTTTCTGCACAAGAGATCAAAAACTGATGAAAATACACTGTATATACGCTAAAAAATATATTTTGTACAGGGGGTACCTTATAACATGGGAAATAATTTTTTCTGCACAAGAGGTAATATTTAGATGAAAATACACTGTATACACGCTAAAAAATATATTTTGTACAGGGGGTACCTTATAACATGGGAAATAATTTTTTTCTGCACAAGAGATCAAAAACTGATCAAAATACACTGTATACACGCTAAAAAATATATTTTGTACAGGGGGTACCTTATAACATGGGAAATAATTTTTTCCGTGCAAGAGGTAATATTTTGATGAAAATACACTGTATACACGCTAAAAAATATATTTTGTACAGGGGGTACCTTATAACATGGGAAATAATTTTTTCCGTGCAAGAGGTAATATTTTGATGAAAATACACTGTATACACGCTAAAAAATATATTTTGTACAGGGGGTACCTTATAACATGGGAAATAATTTTTTCCGTGCAAGAGGTAATATTTTGATGAAAATACACTGTATACACGCTAAAAAATATATTTTGTACAGGGGGTACCTTATAACATGGGAAATAATTTTTTCCGTGCAAGAGGTAATATTTTGATGAAAATACACTGTATACACGCTAAAAAATATATTTTGTACAGGGGGTACCTTATAACATGGGAAATAATTTTTTCCGTGCAAGAGGTAATATTTTGATGAAAATACACTGTATACACGCTAAAAAATATATTTTGTACAGGGGGTACCTTATAACATGGGAAATAATTTTTTCCGTGCAAGAGGTAATATTTTGATGAAAATACACTGTATACACGCTAAAAAATATATTTTGTACAGGGGGTACCTTATAACATGGGAAATAATTTTTTCTGCACAAGAGGTAATATTTTGATGAAAATACACTGTATACACGCTAAAAAATATATTTTGTACAGGGGGTACCTTATAACATGGGAAATAATTTTTTCCGTGCAAGAGGTAATATTTTGATGAAAATACACTGTATACACGCTAAAAAATATATTTTGTACAGGGGGTACCTTATAACATGGGAAATAATTTTTTCCGTGCAAGAGGTAATATTTTGATGAAAATACACTGTATACACGCTAAAAAATATATTTTGTACAGGGGGTACCTTATAACATGGGAAATAATTTTTTCCGTGCAAGAGGTAATATTTTGATGAAAATACACTGTATACACGCTAAAAAATATATTTTGTACAGGGGGTACCTTATAACATGGGAAATAATTTTTTCTGCACAAGAGCATATTTTGATGAAAATACACTGTATACACGCTAAAAAATATATTTTGTACAGGGGGTACCTTATAACATGGGAAATAATTTTTTCTGCACAAGAGGTAATATTTTGATGAAAATACACTGTATACACGCTAAAAAATATATTTTGTACAGGGGGTACCTTATAACATGGGAAATAATTTTTTCCGTGCAAGAGGTAATATTTTGATGAAAATACACTGTATACACGCTAAAAAATATATTTTGTACAGGGGGTACCTTATAACATGGGAAATAATTTTTTCCGTGCAAGAGGTAATATTTTGATGAAAATACACTGTATACACGCTAAAAAATATATTTTGTACAGGGGGTACCTTATAACATGGGAAATAATTTTTTCCGTGCAAGAGGTAATATTTTGATGAAAATACACTGTATACACGCTAAAAAATATATTTTGTACAGGGGGTACCTTATAACATGGGAAATAATTTTTTCCGTGCAAGAGGTAATATTTTGATGAAAATACACTGTATACACGCTAAAAAATATATTTTGTACAGGGGGTACCTTATAACATGGGAAATAATTTTTTCCGTGCAAGAGGTAATATTTTGATGAAAATACACTGTATACACGCTAAAAAATATATTTTGTACAGGGGGTACCTTATAACATGGGAAATAATTTTTTCCGTGCAAGAGGTAATATTTTGATGAAAATACACTGTATACACGCTAAAAAATATATTTTGTACAGGGGGTACCTTATAACATGGGAAATAATTTTTTCCGTGCAAGAGGTAATATTTTGATGAAAATACACTGTATACACGCTAAAAAATATATTTTGTACAGGGGGTACCTTATAACATGGGAAATAATTTTTTCCGTGCAAGAGGTAATATTTTGATGAAAATACACTGTATACACGCTAAAAAATATATTTTGTACAGGGGGTACCTTATAACATGGGAAATAATTTTTTCCGTGCAAGAGGTAATATTTTGATGAAAATACACTGTATACACGCTAAAAAATATATTTTGTACAGGGGGTACCTTATAACATGGGAAATAATTTTTTCCGTGCAAGAGGTAATATTTTGATGAAAATACACTGTATACACGCTAAAAAATATATTTTGTACAGGGGGTACCTTATAACATGGGAAATAATTTTTTCTGCACAAGAGGTAATATTTTGATGAAAATACACTGTATACACGCTAAAAAATATATTTTGTACAGGGGGTACCTTATAACATGGGAAATAATTTTTTCCGTGCAAGAGGTAATATTTTGATGAAAATACACTGTATACACGCTAAAAAATATATTTTGTACAGGGGGTACCTTATAACATGGGAAATAATTTTTTCCGTGCAAGAGGTAATATTTTGATGAAAATACACTGTATACACGCTAAAAAATATATTTTGTACAGGGGTACCTTATAACATGGGAAATAATTTTTTCTGCAAGAGGTAATATTTTGATGAAAATACACTGTATACACGCTAAAAAATATATTTTGTACAGGGGGTACCTTATAACATGGGAAATAATTTTTTCCGTGCAAGAGGTAATATTTTGATGAAAATACACTGTATACACGCTAAAAAATATATTTTGTACAGGGGGTACCTTATAACATGGGAAATAATTTTTTCCGTGCAAGAGGTAATATTTTGATGAAAATACACTGTATACACGCTAAAAAATATATTTTGTACAGGGGGTACCTTATAACATGGGAAATAATTTTTTCCGTGCAAGAGGTAATATTTTGATGAAAATACACTGTATACACGCTAAAAAATATATTTTGTACAGGGGGTACCTTATAACATGGGAAATAATTTTTTCCGTGCAAGAGGTAATATTTTGATGAAAATACACTGTATACACGCTAAAAAATATATTTTGTACAGGGGGTACCTTATAACATGGGAAATAATTTTTTCCGTGCAAGAGGTAATATTTTGATGAAAATACACTGTATACACGCTAAAAAATATATTTTGTACAGGGGGTACCTTATAACATGGGAAATAATTTTTTCCGTGCAAGAGGTAATATTTTGATGAAAATACACTGTATACACGCTAAAAAATATATTTTGTACAGGGGGTACCTTATAACATGGGAAATAATTTTTTCCGTGCAAGAGGTAATATTTTGATGAAAATACACTGTATACACGCTAAAAAATATATTTTGTACAGGGGGTACCTTATAACATGGGAAATAATTTTTTCCGTGCAAGAGGTAATATTTTGATGAAAATACACTGTATACACGCTAAAAAATATATTTTGTACAGGGGGTACCTTATAACATGGGAAATAATTTTTTCCGTGCAAGAGGTAATATTTTGATGAAAATACACTGTATACACGCTAAAAAATATATTTTGTACAGGGGGTACCTTATAACATGGGAAATAATTTTTTCCGTGCAAGAGGTAATATTTTGATGAAAATACACTGTATACACGCTAAAAAATATATTTTGTACAGGGGGTACCTTATAACATGGGAAATAATTTTTTCCGTGCAAGAGGTAATATTTTGATGAAAATACACTGTATACACGCTAAAAAATATATTTTGTACAGGGGGTACCTTATAACATGGGAAATAATTTTTTCCGTGCAAGAGGTAATATTTTGATGAAAATACACTGTATACACGCTAAAAAATATATTTTGTACAGGGGGTACCTTATAACATGGGAAATAATTTTTTCCGTGCAAGAGGTAATATTTTGATGAAAATACACTGTATACACGCTAAAAAATATATTTTGTACAGGGGGTACCTTATAACATGGGAAATAATTTTTTCCGTGCAAGAGGTAATATTTTGATGAAAATACACTGTATACACGCTAAAAAATATATTTTGTACAGGGGGTACCTTATAACATGGGAAATAATTTTTTCCGTGCAAGAGGTAATATTTTGATGAAAATACACTGTATACACGCTAAAAAATATATTTTGTACAGGGGGTACCTTATAACATGGGAAATAATTTTTTCCGTGCAAGAGGTAATATTTTGATGAAAATACACTGTATACACGCTAAAAAATATATTTTGTACAGGGGGTACCTTATAACATGGGAAATAATTTTTTCCGTGCAAGAGGTAATATTTTGATGAAAATACACTGTATACACGCTAAAAAATATATTTTGTACAGGGGGTACCTTATAACATGGGAAATAATTTTTTCCGTGCAAGAGGTAATATTTTGATGAAAATACACTGTATACACGCTAAAAAATATATTTTGTACAGGGGGTACCTTATAACATGGGAAATAATTTTTTCCGTGCAAGAGGTAATATTTTGATGAAAATACACTGTATACACGCTAAAAAATATATTTTGTACAGGGGGTACCTTATAACATGGGAAATAATTTTTTCCGTGCAAGAGGTAATATTTTGATGAAAATACACTGTATACACGCTAAAAAATATATTTTGTACAGGGGGTACCTTATAACATGGGAAATAATTTTTTCCGTGCAAGAGGTAATATTTTGATGAAAATACACTGTATACACGCTAAAAAATATATTTTGTACAGGGGGTACCTTATAACATGGGAAATAATTTTTTCCGTGCAAGAGGTAATATTTTGATGAAAATACACTGTATACACGCTAAAAAATATATTTTGTACAGGGGGTACCTTATAACATGGGAAATAATTTTTTCCGTGCAAGAGGTAATATTTTGATGAAAATACACTGTATACACGCTAAAAAATATATTTTGTACAGGGGGTACCTTATAACATGGGAAATAATTTTTTCCGTGCAAGAGGTAATATTTTGATGAAAATACACTGTATACACGCTAAAAAATATATTTTGTACAGGGGGTACCTTATAACATGGGAAATAATTTTTTCCGTGCAAGAGGTAATATTTTGATGAAAATACACTGTATACACGCTAAAAAATATATTTTGTACAGGGGGTACCTTATAACATGGGAAATAATTTTTTCCGTGCAAGAGGTAATATTTTGATGAAAATACACTGTATACACGCTAAAAAATATATTTTGTACAGGGGGTACCTTATAACATGGGAAATAATTTTTTCCGTGCAAGAGGTAATATTTTGATGAAAATACACTGTATACACGCTAAAAAATATATTTTGTACAGGGGGTACCTTATAACATGGGAAATAATTTTTTCCGTGCAAGAGGTAATATTTTGATGAAAATACACTGTATACACGCTAAAAAATATATTTTGTACAGGGGGTACCTTATAACATGGGAAATAATTTTTTCCGTGCAAGAGGTAATATTTTGATGAAAATACACTGTATACACGCTAAAAAATATATTTTGTACAGGGGGTACCTTATAACATGGGAAATAATTTTTTCCGTGCAAGAGGTAATATTTTGATGAAAATACACTGTATACACGCTAAAAAATATATTTTGTACAGGGGGTACCTTATAACATGGGAAATAATTTTTTCCGTGCAAGAGGTAATATTTTGATGAAAATACACTGTATACACGCTAAAAAATATATTTTGTACAGGGGGTACCTTATAACATGGGAAATAATTTTTTCCGTGCAAGAGGTAATATTTTGATGAAAATACACTGTATACACGCTAAAAAATATATTTTGTACAGGGGGTACCTTATAACATGGGAAATAATTTTTTCCGTGCAAGAGGTAATATTTTGATGAAAATACACTGTATACACGCTAAAAAATATATTTTGTACAGGGGGTACCTTATAACATGGGAAATAATTTTTTCCGTGCAAGAGGTAATATTTTGATGAAAATACACTGTATACACGCTAAAAAATATATTTTGTACAGGGGGTACCTTATAACATGGGAAATAATTTTTTCCGTGCAAGAGGTAATATTTTGATGAAAATACACTGTATACACGCTAAAAAATATATTTTGTACAGGGGGTACCTTATAACATGGGAAATAATTTTTTCCGTGCAAGAGGTAATATTTTGATGAAAATACACTGTATACACGCTAAAAAATATATTTTGTACAGGGGGTACCTTATAACATGGGAAATAATTTTTTCCGTGCAAGAGGTAATATTTTGATGAAAATACACTGTATACACGCTAAAAAATATATTTTGTACAGGGGGTACCTTATAACATGGGAAATAATTTTTTCCGTGCAAGAGGTAATATTTTGATGAAAATACACTGTATACACGCTAAAAAATATATTTTGTACAGGGGGTACCTTATAACATGGGAAATAATTTTTTCCGTGCAAGAGGTAATATTTTGATGAAAATACACTGTATACACGCTAAAAAATATATTTTGTACAGGGGGTACCTTATAACATGGGAAATAATTTTTTCCGTGCAAGAGGTAATATTTTGATGAAAATACACTGTATACACGCTAAAAAATATATTTTGTACAGGGGGTACCTTATAACATGGGAAATAATTTTTTCCGTGCAAGAGGTAATATTTTGATGAAAATACACTGTATACACGCTAAAAAATATATTTTGTACAGGGGGTACCTTATAACATGGGAAATAATTTTTTCCGTGCAAGAGGTAATATTTTGATGAAAATACACTGTATACACGCTAAAAAATATATTTTGTACAGGGGGTACCTTATAACATGGGAAATAATTTTTTCCGTGCAAGAGGTAATATTTTGATGAAAATACACTGTATACACGCTAAAAAATATATTTTGTACAGGGGGTACCTTATAACATGGGAAATAATTTTTTCCGTGCAAGAGGTAATATTTTGATGAAAATACACTGTATACACGCTAAAAAATATATTTTGTACAGGGGGTACCTTATAACATGGGAAATAATTTTTTCCGTGCAAGAGGTAATATTTTGATGAAAATACACTGTATACACGCTAAAAAATATATTTTGTACAGGGGGTACCTTATAACATGGGAAATAATTTTTTCCGTGCAAGAGGTAATATTTTGATGAAAATACACTGTATACACGCTAAAAAATATATTTTGTACAGGGGGTACCTTATAACATGGGAAATAATTTTTTCCGTGCAAGAGGTAATATTTTGATGAAAATACACTGTATACACGCTAAAAAATATATTTTGTACAGGGGGTACCTTATAACATGGGAAATAATTTTTTCCGTGCAAGAGGTAATATTTTGATGAAAATACACTGTATACACGCTAAAAAATATATTTTGTACAGGGGGTACCTTATAACATGGGAAATAATTTTTTCCGTGCAAGAGGTAATATTTTGATGAAAATACACTGTATACACGCTAAAAAATATATTTTGTACAGGGGGTACCTTATAACATGGGAAATAATTTTTTCCGTGCAAGAGGTAATATTTTGATGAAAATACACTGTATACACGCTAAAAA
This sequence comes from Ceriodaphnia dubia, assembly GCA_022539655.2. Classification (NCBI taxonomy): domain Eukaryota; kingdom Metazoa; phylum Arthropoda; class Branchiopoda; order Diplostraca; family Daphniidae; genus Ceriodaphnia; species Ceriodaphnia dubia. The sequence goes on along the minus strand of JAKUCG020000105.1, from coordinate 13,957 downwards.
ATATATTTTGTACAGGGGGTACCTTATAACATGGGAAATAATTTTTTCCGTGCAAGAGGTAATATTTTGATGAAAATACACTGTATACACGCTAAAAAATATATTTTGTACAGGGGGTACCTTATAACATGGGAAATAATTTTTTCCGTGCAAGAGGTAATATTTTGATGAAAATACACTGTATACACGCTAAAAAATATATTTTGTACAGGGGGTACCTTATAACATGGGAAATAATTTTTTCCGTGCAAGAGGTAATATTTTGATGAAAATACACTGTATACACGCTAAAAAATATATTTTGTACAGGGGGTACCTTATAACATGGGAAATAATTTTTTCCGTGCAAGAGGTAATATTTTGATGAAAATACACTGTATACACGCTAAAAAATATATTTTGTACAGGGGGTACCTTATAACATGGGAAATAATTTTTTCCGTGCAAGAGGTAATATTTTGATGAAAATACACTGTATACACGCTAAAAAATATATTTTGTACAGGGGGTACCTTATAACATGGGAAATAATTTTTTCCGTGCAAGAGGTAATATTTTGATGAAAATACACTGTATACACGCTAAAAAATATATTTTGTACAGGGGGTACCTTATAACATGGGAAATAATTTTTTCCGTGCAAGAGGTAATATTTTGATGAAAATACACTGTATACACGCTAAAAAATATATTTTGTACAGGGGGTACCTTATAACATGGGAAATAATTTTTTCCGTGCAAGAGGTAATATTTTGATGAAAATACACTGTATACACGCTAAAAAATATATTTTGTACAGGGGGTACCTTATAACATGGGAAATAATTTTTTCCGTGCAAGAGGTAATATTTTGATGAAAATACACTGTATACACGCTAAAAAATATATTTTGTACAGGGGGTACCTTATAACATGGGAAATAATTTTTTCCGTGCAAGAGGTAATATTTTGATGAAAATACACTGTATACACGCTAAAAAATATATTTTGTACAGGGGGTACCTTATAACATGGGAAATAATTTTTTCCGTGCAAGAGGTAATATTTTGATGAAAATACACTGTATACACGCTAAAAAATATATTTTGTACAGGGGGTACCTTATAACATGGGAAATAATTTTTTCCGTGCAAGAGGTAATATTTTGATGAAAATACACTGTATACACGCTAAAAAATATATTTTGTACAGGGGGTACCTTATAACATGGGAAATAATTTTTTCCGTGCAAGAGGTAATATTTTGATGAAAATACACTGTATACACGCTAAAAAATATATTTTGTACAGGGGGTACCTTATAACATGGGAAATAATTTTTTCCGTGCAAGAGGTAATATTTTGATGAAAATACACTGTATACACGCTAAAAAATATATTTTGTACAGGGGGTACCTTATAACATGGGAAATAATTTTTTCCGTGCAAGAGGTAATATTTTGATGAAAATACACTGTATACACGCTAAAAAATATATTTTGTACAGGGGGTACCTTATAACATGGGAAATAATTTTTTCCGTGCAAGAGGTAATATTTTGATGAAAATACACTGTATACACGCTAAAAAATATATTTTGTACAGGGGGTACCTTATAACATGGGAAATAATTTTTTCCGTGCAAGAGGTAATATTTTGATGAAAATACACTGTATACACGCTAAAAAATATATTTTGTACAGGGGGTACCTTATAACATGGGAAATAATTTTTTCCGTGCAAGAGGTAATATTTTGATGAAAATACACTGTATACACGCTAAAAAATATATTTTGTACAGGGGGTACCTTATAACATGGGAAATAATTTTTTCCGTGCAAGAGGTAATATTTTGATGAAAATACACTGTATACACGCTAAAAAATATATTTTGTACAGGGGGTACCTTATAACATGGGAAATAATTTTTTCCGTGCAAGAGGTAATATTTTGATGAAAATACACTGTATACACGCTAAAAAATATATTTTGTACAGGGGGTACCTTATAACATGGGAAATAATTTTTTCCGTGCAAGAGGTAATATTTTGATGAAAATACACTGTATACACGCTAAAAAATATATTTTGTACAGGGGGTACCTTATAACATGGGAAATAATTTTTTCCGTGCAAGAGGTAATATTTTGATGAAAATACACTGTATACACGCTAAAAAATATATTTTGTACAGGGGGTACCTTATAACATGGGAAATAATTTTTTCCGTGCAAGAGGTAATATTTTGATGAAAATACACTGTATACACGCTAAAAAATATATTTTGTACAGGGGGTACCTTATAACATGGGAAATAATTTTTTCCGTGCAAGAGGTAATATTTTGATGAAAATACACTGTATACACGCTAAAAAATATATTTTGTACAGGGGGTACCTTATAACATGGGAAATAATTTTTTCCGTGCAAGAGGTAATATTTTGATGAAAATACACTGTATACACGCTAAAAAATATATTTTGTACAGGGGGTACCTTATAACATGGGAAATAATTTTTTCCGTGCAAGAGGTAATATTTTGATGAAAATACACTGTATACACGCTAAAAAATATATTTTGTACAGGGGGTACCTTATAACATGGGAAATAATTTTTTCCGTGCAAGAGGTAATATTTTGATGAAAATACACTGTATACACGCTAAAAAATATATTTTGTACAGGGGGTACCTTATAACATGGGAAATAATTTTTTCCGTGCAAGAGGTAATATTTTGATGAAAATACACTGTATACACGCTAAAAAATATATTTTGTACAGGGGGTACCTTATAACATGGGAAATAATTTTTTCCGTGCAAGAGGTAATATTTTGATGAAAATACACTGTATACACGCTAAAAAATATATTTTGTACAGGGGGTACCTTATAACATGGGAAATAATTTTTTCCGTGCAAGAGGTAATATTTTGATGAAAATACACTGTATACACGCTAAAAAATATATTTTGTACAGGGGGTACCTTATAACATGGGAAATAATTTTTTCCGTGCAAGAGGTAATATTTTGATGAAAATACACTGTATACACGCTAAAAAATATATTTTGTACAGGGGGTACCTTATAACATGGGAAATAATTTTTTCCGTGCAAGAGGTAATATTTTGATGAAAATACACTGTATACACGCTAAAAAATATATTTTGTACAGGGGGTACCTTATAACATGGGAAATAATTTTTTCCGTGCAAGAGGTAATATTTTGATGAAAATACACTGTATACACGCTAAAAAATATATTTTGTACAGGGGGTACCTTATAACATGGGAAATAATTTTTTCCGTGCAAGAGGTAATATTTTGATGAAAATACACTGTATACACGCTAAAAAATATATTTTGTACAGGGGGTACCTTATAACATGGGAAATAATTTTTTCCGTGCAAGAGGTAATATTTTGATGAAAATACACTGTATACACGCTAAAAAATATATTTTGTACAGGGGGTACCTTATAACATGGGAAATAATTTTTTCCGTGCAAGAGGTAATATTTTGATGAAAATACACTGTATACACGCTAAAAAATATATTTTGTACAGGGGGTACCTTATAACATGGGAAATAATTTTTTCCGTGCAAGAGGTAATATTTTGATGAAAATACACTGTATACACGCTAAAAAATATATTTTGTACAGGGGGTACCTTATAACATGGGAAATAATTTTTTCCGTGCAAGAGGTAATATTTTGATGAAAATACACTGTATACACGCTAAAAAATATATTTTGTACAGGGGGTACCTTATAACATGGGAAATAATTTTTTCCGTGCAAGAGGTAATATTTTGATGAAAATACACTGTATACACGCTAAAAAATATATTTTGTACAGGGGGTACCTTATAACATGGGAAATAATTTTTTCCGTGCAAGAGGTAATATTTTGATGAAAATACACTGTATACACGCTAAAAAATATATTTTGTACAGGGGGTACCTTATAACATGGGAAATAATTTTTTCCGTGCAAGAGGTAATATTTTGATGAAAATACACTGTATACACGCTAAAAAATATATTTTGTACAGGGGGTACCTTATAACATGGGAAATAATTTTTTCCGTGCAAGAGGTAATATTTTGATGAAAATACACTGTATACACGCTAAAAAATATATTTTGTACAGGGGGTACCTTATAACATGGGAAATAATTTTTTCCGTGCAAGAGGTAATATTTTGATGAAAATACACTGTATACACGCTAAAAAATATATTTTGTACAGGGGGTACCTTATAACATGGGAAATAATTTTTTCCGTGCAAGAGGTAATATTTTGATGAAAATACACTGTATACACGCTAAAAAATATATTTTGTACAGGGGGTACCTTATAACATGGGAAATAATTTTTTCCGTGCAAGAGGTAATATTTTGATGAAAATACACTGTATACACGCTAAAAAATATATTTTGTACAGGGGGTACCTTATAACATGGGAAATAATTTTTTCCGTGCAAGAGGTAATATTTTGATGAAAATACACTGTATACACGCTAAAAAATATATTTTGTACAGGGGGTACCTTATAACATGGGAAATAATTTTTTCCGTGCAAGAGGTAATATTTTGATGAAAATACACTGTATACACGCTAAAAAATATATTTTGTACAGGGGGTACCTTATAACATGGGAAATAATTTTTTCCGTGCAAGAGGTAATATTTTGATGAAAATACACTGTATACACGCTAAAAAATATATTTTGTACAGGGGGTACCTTATAACATGGGAAATAATTTTTTCCGTGCAAGAGGTAATATTTTGATGAAAATACACTGTATACACGCTAAAAAATATATTTTGTACAGGGGGTACCTTATAACATGGGAAATAATTTTTTCCGTGCAAGAGGTAATATTTTGATGAAAATACACTGTATACACGCTAAAAAATATATTTTGTACAGGGGGTACCTTATAACATGGGAAATAATTTTTTCCGTGCAAGAGGTAATATTTTGATGAAAATACACTGTATACACGCTAAAAAATATATTTTGTACAGGGGGTACCTTATAACATGGGAAATAATTTTTTCCGTGCAAGAGGTAATATTTTGATGAAAATACACTGTATACACGCTAAAAAATATATTTTGTACAGGGGGTACCTTATAACATGGGAAATAATTTTTTCCGTGCAAGAGGTAATATTTTGATGAAAATACACTGTATACACGCTAAAAAATATATTTTGTACAGGGGGTACCTTATAACATGGGAAATAATTTTTTCCGTGCAAGAGGTAATATTTTGATGAAAATACACTGTATACACGCTAAAAAATATATTTTGTACAGGGGGTACCTTATAACATGGGAAATAATTTTTTCCGTGCAAGAGGTAATATTTTGATGAAAATACACTGTATACACGCTAAAAAATATATTTTGTACAGGGGGTACCTTATAACATGGGAAATAATTTTTTCCGTGCAAGAGGTAATATTTTGATGAAAATACACTGTATACACGCTAAAAAATATATTTTGTACAGGGGGTACCTTATAACATGGGAAATAATTTTTTCCGTGCAAGAGGTAATATTTTGATGAAAATACACTGTATACACGCTAAAAAATATATTTTGTACAGGGGGTACCTTATAACATGGGAAATAATTTTTTCCGTGCAAGAGGTAATATTTTGATGAAAATACACTGTATACACGCTAAAAAATATATTTTGTACAGGGGGTACCTTATAACATGGGAAATAATTTTTTCCGTGCAAGAGGTAATATTTTGATGAAAATACACTGTATACACGCTAAAAAATATATTTTGTACAGGGGGTACCTTATAACATGGGAAATAATTTTTTCCGTGCAAGAGGTAATATTTTGATGAAAATACACTGTATACACGCTAAAAAATATATTTTGTACAGGGGGTACCTTATAACATGGGAAATAATTTTTTCCGTGCAAGAGGTAATATTTTGATGAAAATACACTGTATACACGCTAAAAAATATATTTTGTACAGGGGGTACCTTATAACATGGGAAATAATTTTTTCCGTGCAAGAGGTAATATTTTGATGAAAATACACTGTATACACGCTAAAAAATATATTTTGTACAGGGGGTACCTTATAACATGGGAAATAATTTTTTCCGTGCAAGAGGTAATATTTTGATGAAAATACACTGTATACACGCTAAAAAATATATTTTGTACAGGGGGTACCTTATAACATGGGAAATAATTTTTTCCGTGCAAGAGGTAATATTTTGATGAAAATACACTGTATACACGCTAAAAAATATATTTTGTACAGGGGGTACCTTATAACATGGGAAATAATTTTTTCCGTGCAAGAGGTAATATTTTGATGAAAATACACTGTATACACGCTAAAAAATATATTTTGTACAGGGGGTACCTTATAACATGGGAAATAATTTTTTCCGTGCAAGAGGTAATATTTTGATGAAAATACACTGTATACACGCTAAAAAATATATTTTGTACAGGGGGTACCTTATAACATGGGAAATAATTTTTTCCGTGCAAGAGGTAATATTTTGATGAAAATACACTGTATACACGCTAAAAAATATATTTTGTACAGGGGTACCTTATAACATGGGAAATAATTTTTTCCGTGCAAGAGGTAATATTTTGATGAAAATACACTGTATACACGCTAAAAAATATATTTTGTACAGGGGGTACCTTATAACATGGGAAATAATTTTTTCCGTGCAAGAGGTAATATTTTGATGAAAATACACTGTATACACGCTAAAAAATATATTTTGTACAGGGGGTACCTTATAACATGGGAAATAATTTTTTCCGTGCAAGAGGTAATATTTTGATGAAAATACACTGTATACACGCTAAAAAATATATTTTGTACAGGGGGTACCTTATAACATGGGAAATAATTTTTTCCGTGCAAGAGGTAATATTTTGATGAAAATACACTGTATACACGCTAAAAAATATATTTTGTACAGGGGGTACCTTATAACATGGGAAATAATTTTTTCCGTGCAAGAGGTAATATTTTGATGAAAATACACTGTATACACGCTAAAAAATATATTTTGTACAGGGGGTACCTTATAACATGGGAAATAATTTTTTCCGTGCAAGAGGTAATATTTTGATGAAAATACACTGTATACACGCTAAAAAATATATTTTGTACAGGGGGTACCTTATAACATGGGAAATAATTTTTTCCGTGCAAGAGGTAATATTTTGATGAAAATACACTGTATACACGCTAAAAAATATATTTTGTACAGGGGGTACCTTATAACATGGGAAATAATTTTTTCCGTGCAAGAGGTAATATTTTGATGAAAATACACTGTATACACGCTAAAAAATATATTTTGTACAGGGGGTACCTTATAACATGGGAAATAATTTTTTCCGTGCAAGAGGTAATATTTTGATGAAAATACACTGTATACACGCTAAAAAATATATTTTGTACAGGGGGTACCTTATAACATGGGAAATAATTTTTTCCGTGCAAGAGGTAATATTTTGATGAAAATACACTGTATACACGCTAAAAAATATATTTTGTACAGGGGGTACCTTATAACATGGGAAATAATTTTTTCCGTGCAAGAGGTAATATTTTGATGAAAATACACTGTATACACGCTAAAAAATATATTTTGTACAGGGGGTACCTTATAACATGGGAAATAATTTTTTCCGTGCAAGAGGTAATATTTTGATGAAAATACACTGTATACACGCTAAAAAATATATTTTGTACAGGGGGTACCTTATAACATGGGAAATAATTTTTTCCGTGCAAGAGGTAATATTTTGATGAAAATACACTGTATACACGCTAAAAAATATATTTTGTACAGGGGGTACCTTATAACATGGGAAATAATTTTTTCCGTGCAAGAGGTAATATTTTGATGAAAATACACTGTATACACGCTAAAAAATATATTTTGTACAGGGGGTACCTTATAACATGGGAAATAATTTTTTCCGTGCAAGAGGTAATATTTTGATGAAAATACACTGTATACACGCTAAAAAATATATTTTGTACAGGGGGTACCTTATAACATGGGAAATAATTTTTTCCGTGCAAGAGGTAATATTTTGATGAAAATACACTGTATACACGCTAAAAAATATATTTTGTACAGGGGGTACCTTATAACATGGGAAATAATTTTTTCCGTGCAAGAGGTAATATTTTGATGAAAATACACTGTATACACGCTAAAAAATATATTTTGTACAGGGGGTACCTTATAACATGGGAAATAATTTTTTCCGTGCAAGAGGTAATATTTTGATGAAAATACACTGTATACACGCTAAAAAATATATTTTGTACAGGGGGTACCTTATAACATGGGAAATAATTTTTTCCGTGCAAGAGGTAATATTTTGATGAAAATACACTGTATACACGCTAAAAAATATATTTTGTACAGGGGGTACCTTATAACATGGGAAATAATTTTTTCCGTGCAAGAGGTAATATTTTGATGAAAATACACTGTATACACGCTAAAAAATATATTTTGTACAGGGGGTACCTTATAACATGGGAAATAATTTTTTCCGTGCAAGAGGTAATATTTTGATGAAAATACACTGTATACACGCTAAAAAATATATTTTGTACAGGGGGTACCTTATAACATGGGAAATAATTTTTTCCGTGCAAGAGGTAATATTTTGATGAAAATACACTGTATACACGCTAAAAAATATATTTTGTACAGGGGGTACCTTATAACATGGGAAATAATTTTTTCCGTGCAAGAGGTAATATTTTGATGAAAATACACTGTATACACGCTAAAAAATATATTTTGTACAGGGGGTACCTTATAACATGGGAAATAATTTTTTCCGTGCAAGAGGTAATATTTTGATGAAAATACACTGTATACACGCTAAAAAATATATTTTGTACAGGGGGTACCTTATAACATGGGAAATAATTTTTTCCGTGCAAGAGGTAATATTTTGATGAAAATACACTGTATACACGCTAAAAAATATATTTTGTACAGGGGGTACCTTATAACATGGGAAATAATTTTTTCCGTGCAAGAGGTAATATTTTGATGAAAATACACTGTATACACGCTAAAAAATATATTTTGTACAGGGGTACCTTATAACATGGGAAATAATTTTTTCCGTGCAAGAGGTAATATTTTGATGAAAATACACTGTATACATGCTAAAAAATATATTTTGTACAGGGGGTACCTTATACCATGGGAAATAATTTTTTCCGTGCAAGAGGTAATATTTTGATGAAAATACACTGTATACATGCTAAAAAATATATTTTGTACAGGGGGTACCTTATAACATGTGAAATAATTTTTTCCGTGCAAGAGGTAATATTTTGATGAAAATACACTGTATACATGCTAAAAAATATATTTTGTACAGGGGGTACCTTATAACATGGGAAATAATTTTTTCCGTGCAAGAGGTAATATTTTGATGAAAATACACTGTATACACGCTAAAAAATATATTTTGTACAGGGGGTACCTTATAACATGGGAAATAATTTTTTCCGTGCAAGAGGTAATATTTTGATGAAAATACACTGTATACACGCTAAAAAATATATTTTGTACAGGGGGTACCTTATAACATGGGAAATAATTTTTTCCGTGCAAGAGGTAATATTTTGATGAAAATACACTGTATACACGCTAAAAAATATATTTTGTACAGGGGGTACCTTATAACATGGGAAATAATTTTTTCCGTGCAAGAGGTAATATTTTGATGAAAATACACTGTATACACGCTAAAAAATATATTTTGTACAGGGGGTACCTTATAACATGGGAAATAATTTTTTCCGTGCAAGAGGTAATATTTTGATGAAAATACACTGTATACACGCTAAAAAATATATTTTGTACAGGGGGTACCTTATAACATGGGAAATAATTTTTTCCGTGCAAGAGGTAATATTTTGATGAAAATACACTGTATACACGCTAAAAAATATATTTTGTACAGGGGGTACCTTATAACATGGGAAATAATTTTTTCCGTGCAAGAGGTAATATTTTGATGAAAATACACTGTATACACGCTAAAAAATATATTTTGTACAGGGGGTACCTTATAACATGGGAAATAATTTTTTCCGTGCAAGAGGTAATATTTTGATGAAAATACACTGTATACACGCTAAAAAATATATTTTGTACAGGGGGTACCTTATAACATGGGAAATAATTTTTTCCGTGCAAGAGGTAATATTTTGATGAAAATACACTGTATACACGCTAAAAAATATATTTTGTACAGGGGGTACCTTATAACATGGGAAATAATTTTTTCCGTGCAAGAGGTAATATTTTGATGAAAATACACTGTATACACGCTAAAAAATATATTTTGTACAGGGTACCTTATAACATGGGAAATAATTTTTTCCGTGCAAGAGGTAATATTTTGATGAAAATACACTGTATACACGCTAAAAAATATATTTTGTACAGGGGGTACCTTATAACATGGGAAATAATTTTTTCCGTGCAAGAGGTAATATTTTGATGAAAATACACTGTATACACGCTAAAAAATATATTTTGTACAGGGGTACCTTATAACATGGGAAATAATTTTTTCTGCAAGAGGTAATATTTTGATGAAAATACACTGTATACACGCTAAAAAATATATTTTGTACAGGGGGTACCTTATAACATGGGAAATAATTTTTTCCGTGCAAGAGGTAATATTTTGATGAAAATACACTGTATACACGCTAAAAAATATATTTTGTACAGGGGGTACCTTATAACATGGGAAATAATTTTTTCCGTGCAAGAGGTAATATTTTGATGAAAATACACTGTATACACGCTAAAAAATATATTTTGTACAGGGGGTACCTTATAACATGGGAAATAATTTTTTCCGTGCAAGAGGTAATATTTTGATGAAAATACACTGTATACACGCTAAAAAATATATTTTGTACAGGGGGTACCTTATAACATGGGAAATAATTTTTTCCGTGCAAGAGGTAATATTTTGATGAAAATACACTGTATACACGCTAAAAAATATATTTTGTACAGGGGGTACCTTATAACATGGGAAATAATTTTTTCCGTGCAAGAGGTAATATTTTGATGAAAATACACTGTATACACGCTAAAAAATATATTTTGTACAGGGGGTACCTTATAACATGGGAAATAATTTTTTCCGTGCAAGAGGTAATATTTTGATGAAAATACACTGTATACACGCTAAAAAATATATTTTGTACAGGGGGTACCTTATAACATGGGAAATAATTTTTTCCGTGCAAGAGGTAATATTTTGATGAAAATACACTGTATACACGCTAAAAAATATATTTTGTACAGGGGGTACCTTATAACATGGGAAATAATTTTTTCCGTGCAAGAGGTAATATTTTGATGAAAATACACTGTATACACGCTAAAAAATATATTTTGTACAGGGGGTACCTTATAACATGGGAAATAATTTTTTCTGCACAAGGTAATATTTTGATGAAAATACACTGTATACACGCTAAAAAATATATTTTGTACAGGGGGTACCTTATAACATGGGAAATAATTTTTTCCGTGCAAGAGGTAATATTTTGATGAAAATACACTGTATACACGCTAAAAAATATATTTTGTACAGGGGGTACCTTATAACATGGGAAATAATTTTTTCCGTGCAAGAGGTAATATTTTGATGAAAATACACTGTATACACGCTAAAAAATATATTTTGTACAGGGGGTACCTTATAACATGGGAAATAATTTTTTCCGTGCAAGAGGTAATATTTTGATGAAAATACACTGTATACACGCTAAAAAATATATTTTGTACAGGGGGTACCTTATAACATGGGAAATAATTTTTTCCGTGCAAGAGGTAATATTTTGATGAAAATACACTGTATACACGCTAAAAAATATATTTTGTACAGGGGGTACCTTATAACATGGGAAATAATTTTTTCCGTGCAAGAGGTAATATTTTGATGAAAATACACTGTATACACGCTAAAAAATATATTTTGTACAGGGGGTACCTTATAACATGGGAAATAATTTTTTCCGTGCAAGAGGTAATATTTTGATGAAAATACACTGTATACACGCTAAAAAATATATTTTGTACAGGGGGTACCTTATAACATGGGAAATAATTTTTTCCGTGCAAGAGGTAATATTTTGATGAAAATACACTGTATACACGCTAAAAAATATATTTTGTACAGGGGGTACCTTATAACATGGGAAATAATTTTTTCCGTGCAAGAGGTAATATTTTGATGAAAATACACTGTATACACGCTAAAAAATATATTTTGTACAGGGGGTACCTTATAACATGGGAAATAATTTTTTCCGTGCAAGAGGTAATATTTTGATGAAAATACACTGTATACACGCTAAAAAATATATTTTGTACAGGGGGTACCTTATAACATGGGAAATAATTTTTTCCGTGCAAGAGGTAATATTTTGATGAAAATACACTGTATACACGCTAAAAAATATATTTTGTACAGGGGGTACCTTATAACATGGGAAATAATTTTTTCCGTGCAAGAGGTAATATTTTGATGAAAATACACTGTATACACGCTAAAAAATATATTTTGTACAGGGGGTACCTTATAACATGGGAAATAATTTTTTCCGTGCAAGAGGTAATATTTTGATGAAAATACACTGTATACACGCTAAAAAATATATTTTGTACAGGGGGTACCTTATAACATGGGAAATAATTTTTTCCGTGCAAGAGGTAATATTTTGATGAAAATACACTGTATACACGCTAAAAAATATATTTTGTACAGGGGGTACCTTATAACATGGGAAATAATTTTTTCCGTGCAAGAGGTAATATTTTGATGAAAATACACTGTATACACGCTAAAAAATATATTTTGTACAGGGGGTACCTTATAACATGGGAAATAATTTTTTCCGTGCAAGAGGTAATATTTTGATGAAAATACACTGTATACACGCTAAAAAATATATTTTGTACAGGGGGTACCTTATAACATGGGAAATAATTTTTTCCGTGCAAGAGGTAATATTTTGATGAAAATACACTGTATACACGCTAAAAAATATATTTTGTACAGGGGGTACCTTATAACATGGGAAATAATTTTTTCCGTGCAAGAGGTAATATTTTGATGAAAATACACTGTATACACGCTAAAAAATATATTTTGTACAGGGGGTACCTTATAACATGGGAAATAATTTTTTCCGTGCAAGAGGTAATATTTTGATGAAAATACACTGTATACACGCTAAAAAATATATTTTGTACAGGGGGTACCTTATAACATGGGAAATAATTTTTTCCGTGCAAGAGGTAATATTTTGATGAAAATACACTGTATACACGCTAAAAAATATATTTTGTACAGGGGGTACCTTATAACATGGGAAATAATTTTTTCCGTGCAAGAGGTAATATTTTGATGAAAATACACTGTATACACGCTAAAAAATATATTTTGTACAGGGGGTACCTTATAACATGGGAAATAATTTTTTCCGTGCAAGAGGTAATATTTTGATGAAAATACACTGTATACACGCTAAAAAATATATTTTGTACAGGGGGTACCTTATAACATGGGAAATAATTTTTTCCGTGCAAGAGGTAATATTTTGATGAAAATACACTGTATACACGCTAAAAAATATATTTTGTACAGGGGGTACCTTATAACATGGGAAATAATTTTTTCCGTGCAAGAGGTAATATTTTGATGAAAATACACTGTATACACGCTAAAAAATATATTTTGTACAGGGGGTACCTTATAACATGGGAAATAATTTTTTCCGTGCAAGAGGTAATATTTTGATGAAAATACACTGTATACACGCTAAAAAATATATTTTGTACAGGGGTACCTTATAACATGGGAAATAATTTTTTCCGA
>JAKUCG020000104.1:4200000-4425373 GCA_022539655.2 Ceriodaphnia dubia | reverse complement strand
AATTATTTTTTCTACACAAGAGATCAAAAACTGATCAAAATACACAGTATACACGCTAAAAATAATATTTTGTACAGGGGGTACCTTATAACATGGGAATTATTTTTTTCCGTGCAAGAGGTAATATTTTGATGAAAATACACTGTATACACGCTAAAAATAATATTTTGTACAGGGGGTACCTTATAACATGGGAATTATTTTTTTCTACACAAGAGGTAATAAATTGATGAAAATACACAGTATACACGCTAAAAATAATATTTTGTACAGGGGGTACCTTATAACATGGGAATTATTTTTTTTGGTGCAAGAGGTAATATTTTGATGAAAATACACTGTATACACGCTAAAAATAATATTTTGTACAGGGGGTACCTTATAACATGGGAATTATTTTTTTCCGTGCAAGAGGTAATAATTTGATGAAAATACACAGTATACACGCTAAAAATAATATTTTGTACAGGGGGTACCTTATAACATGGGAATTATTTTTTTCTACACAAGAGATCAAAAACTGATCAAAATACACAGTATACACGCTAAAAATAATATTTTGTACAGGGGGTACCTTATAACATGGGAATTATTTTTTTCTACACAAGAGATCAAAAACTGATCAAAATACACAGTATACACGCTAAAAATAATATTTTGTACAGGGGGTACCTTATAACATGGGAATTATTTTTTTCAGAGCAAGAGGTAATATTATGATCAAAATACACAGTATACACGCTAAAAATAATATTTTGTACAGGGGGTACCTTATAACATGGGAATTATTTTTTTCTGCACAAGAGATAAAATTTTGATGAAAATACACAGTATACACGCTAAAAATAATATTTTGTACAGGGGGTACCTTATAACATGGGAATTATTTTTTTCTACACAAGAGATCAAAAACTGATCAAAATACACAGTATACACGCTAAAAATAATATTTTGTACAGGGGGTACCTTATAACATGGGAATTATTTTTTTCCATGCAAGAGGTAATATTTTGATGAAAATACACAGTATACACGCTAAAAATAATATTTTGTACAGGGGGTACCTTATAACATGAGGGATTTTTTTTCTAATCTAAATCACCGAAGGTTAAGGGGCTCTTAAGGCAAAAAAAATTGCAATAGGCCCCGCCCCCTGCAGAGGCCCAAAAAAGACTTATTGGAACCCGTTTCCACCAATAGGAATCGAGAGCGTGTGAAACTATTTTTTCCAGCTTCCCCAAAACATATTGAATGAAAGTAAACAATGACAAAGCTTGTAATTGACTTGATACATTGTGGTCGTTCATAAAATGCCAAACCTTGTGAAGTTTTAACCATTTTTGAAGCATTTAAAGTGAGATGAGCCGCCATTTTGAAAATGTATTAAGTCCAAATATTGGAAACTAGGTGGCGCTACTTGTTTGTAAATATTGCATGTTTATTATCGAAATTGCTTAAAATTAGCTTTGGCAAAGCTAGAAAATAATGGTTCACAATTTTTTAGTACTTAAAATGTTAAAATTCATGGTGTTTTAGACATGTTTACGTTATTTTCCGCCAGCTTTGAAACGTCATTAGTTCTAAATTGTAAGACTAGATGGCATTACCTGTCTCAAAACAAATACATCTTTCTGTTATTTCTTTGAGAAATGTGTTTTTCAAGTTAAAATATGGTAATTAGACCAGATACACTTTAACTTTACCGCTTTACCCATTCATAAAGTTCTAAAAAATGTTCATCGAGCTATTGACAGAAAGTCAAATTTAGAAATCAGGTTTGGATAAAAAATCATTGCTGCGAAGAAATTTTTTCTGCCAAACTTACTTATAAGCCCTGTTTTGATAACGCTAAGTGAATTTTCTAAATGTGGTCCACTAATTCATTTAATTTTACATATTCTTTAAGGGTTGAACCAAACAGCAAATCAATGCTGCGAACAAATTGTTCCTGCCAAATTTACTTATGAAACTGTTTTGATTACGTTAACTGCAAAAGGTTGAACAAAACAAAAATCAATGCTGCGAACAAATCTTTCCTGCCTAATTTACTTATGAAGCTGTTTTCATAATGTTAACTGTATTGCACAAACATAGTCAAGTAATTTAACTTAATTATATATTTTAATAGGTTAACCAAATTGGACAGCTGCGTTCCATCATGTACAATAGGTCAAATAGTATTGCCAGCAAGTCTGTCATAAGTACGTTAAACAGCCATACTTTATCACACTTGACCCAAACAACCAAAGAAATTCAAATATAGGAATAGTTAACTTCACAATTACAATGCTACTATTGATTAATATAATAATTTAACTAGTTTTATTGAAAGACCTTTTGGAAAATTAAAGTATAACTTTTCCCAAGTACGACTTACTGATGTATGGTTCCAACAGCCAACCAAGAAAATTTGTAAACAAAAATGTACTGAATACCAAAAAAAAAATCTGAATGAATCTTTTATGAAAACCATTGTCGATCCAAAATCATTTAATTCTTTACGAACTTTATATCCATAAATTGAAATATTATTTCAGTTGAAGCAATAAACAAATTGATATAAGGATTTCAAACACAATTTTTGGAGCTAAGTCTACCAAACACAAATTAAGAATATACAAAAAACCGAGACGATGAATCAAATAATAAATTTAAAAGAGTATCGACATGCTTAAAAAAAGGCTTGGGAAATGCGTTCGACGCGGAGGAAAACCTCATTATAACAAATACATATCTTAATTGAAAACAAATCAATTAATTAAAGTCCTGAGATATAAAATTTAAAAAAAAGAATATGAAGTCAGATAAACTCTTGTAGTGTTCACACTTATTGATAATTAACATCTGGGTAGCAAACCACAAGGTGATAACCCAATTCACTTGCAGTTTGCTAGCCAGCTGTTCTTGTGAATTGTGTTACCTTCATGCGGATATTCCGCATGAAGAAGTAATGCAGCCAGTAGTATAAAAACCCACTGGAAAGCTCAACTTAGCTCAGTTCTTGTAGTAGTGCTATTCCTGTAATAAGTGTCTTTATATTTGTAACCTCATTATTGTTCTACTCTTAATAAACATTGTTAATCACCATATCACCAGTATTCATTTACTACACTCTAAAGTAAAAAAAATATATAAGAAAACGATATAAACAACTGGAGAACATCTAACAAATCAAACAAAAAACCCAAATGTTATTTACAAAATGTATTTAATTTAATAATAAAAAAGACTAATCTTTAACTTGGCCCAAATCCCGAAGGCGCCCGAGGGGCTTTATAACATGGGAATTATTTTTTTCTACACAAGAGATCAAAAACTGATCAAAATACACAGTATACACGCTAAAAATAATATTTTGTACAGGGGGTACCTTATAACATGGGAATTATTTTTTTCTACACAAGAGATCAAAAACTGATCAAAATACACAGTATACACGCTAAAAATAATATTTTGTACAGGGGGTACCTTATAACATGGGAATTATTTTTTTCTACACAAGAGGAAAAATTTGATGAAAATACACAGTATACACGCTAAAAATAATATTTTGTACAGGGGGTACCTTATAACATGGGAATTATTTTTTTCTACACAAGAGATCAAAAACTGATCAAAATACACAGTATACACGCTAAAAATAATATTTTGTACAGGGGGTACCTTATAACATGGGAATTATTTTTTTCCGTGCAAGAGGTAATATTTTGATGAAAATACACTGTATACACGCTAAAAATAATATTTTGTACAGGGGGTACCTTATAACATGGGAATTATTTTTTTCTACACAAGAGATCAAAAACTGATCAAAATACACAGTATACACGCTAAAAATAATATTTTGTACAGGGGGTACCTTATAACATGGGAATTATTTTTTTCCGTGCACAACAGATCAAAAACTGATCAACATACACAGTATACACGCTAAAAATAATATTTTGTACAGGGGGTACCTTATAACATGGGAATTATTTTTTTCTACACAAGAGATCAAAAACTGATCAAAATACACAGTATACACGCTAAAAATAATATTTTGTACAGGGGGTACCTTATAACATGGGAATTATTTTTTTCCGTGCAAGAGGTAATATTTTGATGAAAATACACTGTATACACGCTAAAAATAATATTTTGTACAGGGGGTACCTTATAACATGGGAATTATTTTTTTCTACACAAGTGCAAGAGGTAATATTTTGATGTAAATACACAGTATACACGCTAAAAATAATATTTTGTACAGGGGGTACCTTATAACATGGGAATTATTTTTTTCTACACAAGAGATCAAAAACTGATCAAAATACACAGTATACACGCTAAAAATAATATTTTGTACAGGGGGTACCTTATAACATGGGAATTATTTTTTTCCGTGCAAGAGGTAATATTTTGATGAAAATACACTGTATACACGCTAAAAATAATATTTTGTACAGGGGGTACCTTATAACATGGGAATTATTTTTTTCTACACAAGAGATCAAAAACTGATCAAAATACACAGTATACACGCTAAAAATAATATTTTGTACAGGGGGTACCTTATAACATGGGAATTATTTTTTTCCGTGCAAGAGGTAATATTTTGATGAAAATACACTGTATACACGCTAAAAATAATATTTTGTACAGGGGGTACCTTATAACATGGGAATTATTTTTTTCTACACAAGAGATCAAAACCTGATCAAAATACACAGTATACACGCTAAAAATAATATTTTGTACAGGGGGTACCTTATAACATGGGAATTATTTTTTTCCGTGCAAGAGGAAATATTTTGATGAAAATACACTGTATACACGCTAAAAATAATATTTTGTACAGGGGGTACCTTATAACATGGGAATTATTTTTTTCTACACAAGAGATCAAAAACTGATCAAAATACACAGTATACACGCTAAAAATAATATTTTGTACAGGGGGTACCTTATAACATGGGAATTATTTTTTTCCGTGAAAGAGGTAATATTTTGATGAAAATACACTGTATACACGCTAAAAATAATATTTTGTACAGGGGGTACCTTATAACATGGGAATTATTTTTTCTACACAAGAGATCAAAAACTGATCAAAATACACAGTATACACGCTAAAAATAATATTTTGTACAGGGGGTACCTTATAACATGGGAATTATTTTTTTCCGTGCAAGAGGTAATATTTTGATGAAAATACACTGTATACACGCTAAAAATAATATTTTGTACAGGGGGTACCTTATAACATGGGAATTATTTTTTTCTACACAAGAGATCAAAAACTGATCAAAATACACAGTATACACGCTAAAAATAATATTTTGTACAGGGGGTACCTTATAACATGGGAATTATTTTTTTCCGTGCAAGAGATAATATTTTGATGAAAATACACTGTATACACGCTAAAAATAATATTTTGTACAGGGGGTACCTTATAACATGGGAATTATTTTTTTCTACACAAGAGATCAAAAACTGATCAAAATACACAGTATACACGCTAAAAATAATATTTTGTACAGGGGGTACCTTATAACATGGGAATTATTTTTTTCCGTGCACAGAGATCAATATTTTGATGAAAATACACAGTATACACGCTAAAAATAATATTTTGTACAGGGGGTACCTTATAACATGGGAATTATTTTTTTCTACACAAGAGATCAAAAACTGATCAAAATACACAGTATACACGCTAAAAATAATATTTTGTACAGGGGGTACCTTATAACATGGGAATTATTTTTTTCCGTGCAAGAGGTAATATTTTGATGAAAATACACTGTATACACGCTAAAAATAATATTTTGTACAGGGGGTACCTTATAACATGGGAATTATTTTTTTCTACACAAGAGATCAAAAACTGATCAAAATACACAGTATACACGCTAAAAATAATATTTTGTACAGGGGGTACCTTATAACATGGGAATTATTTTTTTCCGTGCAAGAGATAATATTTTCATGAAAATACACTGTATACACGCTAAAAATAATATTTTGTACAGGGGGTACCTTATAACATGGGAATTATTTTTTTCCGTGCAAAGAATATTTTGATGAAAATACACAGTATACACGCTAAAAATAATATTTTGTACAGGGGGTACCTTATAACATGGGAATTATTTTTTTCTGCAAAGAGATAATATTTTGATGAAAATACACAGTATACACGCTAAAAATAATATTTTGTACAGGGGGTACCTTATAACATGGGAATTATATTTTTCCACACAAGAGGTCAAAATCTGATCAAAATACACAGTATACACGCTAAAAATAATATTTTGTACAGGGGGTACCTTATAACATGGGAATTATTTTTTTCTACTCAAGAGATAAAAACTGATCAAAATACACAGTATACACGCTAAAAATAATATTTTGTACAGGGGGTACCTTATAACATGGGAATTATTTTTTCTACACAAGAGATCAAAAACTGATGAAAATACACAGTATACACGCTAAAAATAATATTTTGTACAGGGGGTACCTTATAACATGGGAATTATTTTTTTCTACACAAGAGATCAAAAACTGATCAAAATACACAGTATACACGCTAAAAATAATATTTTGTACAGGGGGTACCTTATAACATGGGAATTATTTTTTTCCATGCAAGAGGTAATATTTTGATGAAAATACACTGTATACACGCTAAAAATAATATTTTGTACAGGGGGTACCTTATAACATGGGAATTATTTTTTTCTACACAAGAGATCAAAAACTGATCAAAATACACAGTATACACGCTAAAAATAATATTTTGTACAGGGGGTACCTTATAACATGGGAATTATTTTTTTCCGTGCAAGAGGTAATATTTTGATGAAAATACACTGTATACACGCTAAAAATAATATTTTGTACAGGGGGTACCTTATAACATGGGAATTATTTTTTCTACACAAGAGATCAAAAACTGATCAAAATACACAGTATACACGCTAAAAATAATATTTTGTACAGGGGGTACCTTATAACATGGGAATTATTTTTTTCCGTGCAAGAGATAATATATTGATGAAAATACACAGTATACACGCTAAAAATAATATTTTGTACAGGGGGTACCTTATAACATGGGAATTATTTTTTTCTACACAAGAGATCAAAAACTGATCAAAATACACAGTATACACGC
The DNA here is from genome assembly GCA_022539655.2 of Ceriodaphnia dubia. Taxonomy (NCBI): domain Eukaryota; kingdom Metazoa; phylum Arthropoda; class Branchiopoda; order Diplostraca; family Daphniidae; genus Ceriodaphnia; species Ceriodaphnia dubia. The sequence continues at coordinate 4,418,208 of JAKUCG020000104.1, read as the reverse complement.
TAAAAATAATATTTTGTACAGGGGGTACCTTATAACATGGGAATTATTTTTTTCCGTGCAAGAGGTAATATTTTGATGAAAATACACTGTATACACGCTAAAAATAATATTTTGTACAGGGGGTACCTTATAACATGGGAATTATTTTTTTCTACACAAGAGATCAAAAACTGATCAAAATACACAGTATACACGCTAAAAATAATATTTTGTACAGGGGGTACCTTATAACATGGGAATTATTTTTTTCCGTGAAAGAGGTAATATTTTCATGAAAATACACTGTATACACGCTAAAAATAATATTTTGTACAGGGGGTACCTTATAACATGGGAATTATTTTTTTCTACACAAGAGATCAAAAACTGATCAAAATACACAGTATACACGCTAAAAATAATATTTTGTACAGGGGGTACCTTATAACATGGGAATTATTTTTTTCCGTGCAAGAGGTAATATTTTGATGAAAATACACTGTATACACGCTAAAAATAATATTTTGTACAGGGGGTACCTTATAACATGGGAATTATTTTTTTCTACACAAGAGATCAAAAACTGATCAAAATACACAGTATACACGCTAAAAATAATATTTTGTACAGGGGGTACCTTATAACATGGGAATTATTTTTTTCCGTGCAAGAGATAATATTTTGATGAAAATACACTGTATACACGCTAAAAATAATATTTTGTACAGGGGGTACCTTATAACATGGGAATTATTTTTTTCTACACAAGAGATCAAAAACTGATCGAAATACACAGTATACACGCTAAAAATAATATTTTGTACAGGGGGTACCTTATAACATGGGAGTTATTTTTTTCCGTGCAAGAGGTAATATTTTCATGAAAATACACTGTATACACGCTAAAAATAATATTTTGTACAGGGGGTACCTTATAACATGGGAATTATTTGTTTTACACAAGAGATCAAAAACTGATCAAAATACACAGTATACACGCTAAAAATAATATTTTGTACAGGGGGTACCTTATAACATGGGAATTATTTTTTTCTACACAAGAGATCAAAAACTGATCAAAATACACAGTATACACGCTAAAAATAATATTTTGTACAGGGGGTACCTTATAACATGGGAATTATTTTTTTCTACACAAGAGATCAAAAACTGATCAAAATACACAGTATACACGCTAAAAATAATATTTTGTACAGGGGGTACCTTATAACATGGGAATTATTTTTTTCCGTGCAAGAGATAATATTTTGATGAAAATACACTGTATACACGCTAAAAATAATATTTTGTACAGGGGGTACCTTATAACATGGGAATTATTTTTTTCTACACAAGAGATCAAAAACTGATCAAAATACACAGTATACACGCTAAAAATAATATTTTGTACAGGGGGTACCTTATAACATGGGAATTATTTTTTTCCGTGCAAGAGATAATATTATGATCAAAATACACAGTATACACGCTAAAAATAATATTTTGTACAGGGGGTACCTAAAAACATGGGAATTATTTTTCTACACAAGAGATCAAAAACTGATCAAAATACACAGTATACACGCTAAAAATAATATTTTGTACAGGGGGTACCTTATAACATGGGAATTATTTTTTTCTACACAAGAGATCAAAACCTGATCAAAATACACAGTATACACGCTAAAAATAATATTTTGTACAGGGGGTACCTTATAACATGGGAATTATTTTTTTCCGTGCAAAAGGTAATATTTTGATGAAAATACACTGTATACACGCTAAAAAATATATTTTGTACAGGGGGTACCTTATAACATGGGAAATAATTTTTTCTGCACAAGAGATCAAAAACTGATGAAAATACACAGTATACACGCTAAAAATAATATTTTGTACAGGGGGTACCTTATAACATGGGAATTATTTTTTTCCGTGCAAGAGGTAATATTTTGATGAAAATACACTGTATACACGCTAAAAATAATATTTTGTACAGGGGGTACCTTATAACATGGGAATTATTTTTTCTACACAAGAGATCAAAAACTGATCAAAATACACAGTATACACGCTAAAAATAATATTTTGTACAGGGGGTACCTTATAACATGGGAATTATTTTTTTCCGTGCAAGAGATAATATTTTGATGAAAATACACAGTATACACGCTAAAAATAATATTTTGTACAGGGGGTACCTTATAACATGGGAATTATTTTTTTCTACACAAGAGATCAAAAACTGATCAAAATACACAGTATACACGCTAAAAATAATATTTTGTACAGGGGGTACCTTATAACATGGGAATTATTTTTTTCAGAGCAAGAGATAATATTTTGATGAAAATACACTGTATACACGCTAAAAATAATATTTTGTACAGGGGGTACCTTATAACATGGGAATTATTTTTTTCTACACAAGAGATCAAAAACTGATCAAAATACACAGTATACACGCTAAAAATAATATTTTGTACAGGGGGTACCTTATAACATGGGAATTATTTTTTTCCGTGCAAGAGGTAATATTTGATGAAAATACACAGTATAAACGCTAAAAATAATATTTTATAAACGCTAAAAATAATATTTTGTACAGGGGGTACCTTATAACATGGGAATTATTTTTTTCTACACAAGAGATCAAAAACTGATCAAAATACACAGTATACACGCTAAAAATAATATTTTGTACAGGGGGTACCTTATAACATGGGAATTATTTTTTTCTACACAAGAGATCAAAATCTGATCAAAATACACAGTATACACGCTAAAAATAATATTTTGTACAGGGGGTACCTTATAACATGGGAATTATTTTTTTCTACACAAGAGATCAAAAACTGATCAAAATACACAGTATACACGCTAAAAATAATATTTTGTACAGGGGGTACCTTATAACATGGGAATTATTTTTTTCTACACAAGAGATCAAAAACTGATCAAAATACACAGTATACACGCTAAAAATAATATTTTGTACAGGGGGTACCTTATAACATGGGAATTATTTTTTTCAACACAAGAGATCAAAAACTGATCAAAATACACAGTATACACGCTAAAAATAATATTTTGTACAGGGGGTACCTTATAACATGGGAATTATTTTTTTCTACACAAGAGATCAAAAACTGATCAAAATACACAGTATACACGCTAAAAATAATATTTTGTACAGGGGGTACCTTATAACATGGGAATTATTTTTTTCCGTGCAAAGAGATCAATATTTTGATGAAAATACACAGTATACACGCTAAAAATAATATTTTGTACAGGGGGTACCTTATAACATGGGAATTATTTTTTTCTACACAAGAGATCAAAAACTGATCAAAATACACAGTATACACGCTAAAAATAATATTTTGTACAGGGGGTACCTTATAACATGGGAATTATTTTTTTCCGTGCAAGAGGTAATATTTTGATGAAAATACACTGTATACACGCTAAAAATAATATTTTGTACAGGGGGTACCTTATAACATGGGAATTATTTTTTTCTACACAAGAGATCAAAAACTGATCAAAATACACAGTATACACGCTAAAAATAATATTTTGTACAGGGGGTACCTTATAACATGGGAATTATTTTTTTCCGTGCAAGAGAGATAATATTTTGATGAAAATACACTGTATACACGCTAAAAATAATATTTTGTACAGGGGGTACCTTATAACATGGGAATTATTTTTTTCTACACAAGAGATCAAAAACTGATCAAAATACACAGTATACACGCTAAAAATAATATTTTGTACAGGGGGTACCTTATAACATGGGAATTATTTTTTTCCGTGCAAGAGATAATATTTTGATGAAAATACACTGTATACACGCTAAAAATAATATTTTGTACAGGGGGTACCTTATAACATGGGAATTATTTTTTTCTACACAAGAGATCAAAAACTGATCAAAATACACAGTATACACGCTAAAAATAATATTTTGTACAGGGGGTACCTTATAACATGGGAATTATTTTTTTCCGTGCAAGAGGTAATATTTTGATGAAAATACACTGTATACACGCTAAAAATAATATTTTGTACAGGGGGTACCTTATAACATGGGAATTATTTTTTTCTACACAAGAGATCAAAAACTGATCAAAATACACAGTATACACGCTAAAAATAATATTTTGTACAGGGGGTACCTTATAACATGGGAATTATTTTTTTCCGTGCAAGAGATAATATTTTGATGAAAATACACTGTATACACGCTAAAAATAATATTTTGTACAGGGGGTACCTTATAACATGGGAATTATTTTTTTCTACAAGAGGTAATACTTTGATGAAAATACACAGTATACACGCTAAAAATAATATTTTGTACAGGGGGTACCTTATAACATGGGAATTATTTTTTCTACACAAGAGATCAAAAACTGATCAAAATACACAGTATACACGCTAAAAATAATATTTTGTACAGGGGGTACCTTATAACATGGGAATTATTTTTTTCCGTGCAAGAGGTAATATTTTGATGAAAATACACTGTATACACGCTAAAAATAATATTTTGTACAGGGGGTACCTTATAACATGGGAATTATTTTTTCTACACAAGAGATCAAAAACTGATCAAAATACACAGTATACACGCTAAAAATAATATTTTGTACAGGGGGTACCTTATAACATGGGAATTATTTTTTTCCGTGCAAGAGGTAATATTTTGATGAAAATACACAGTATACACGCTAAAAATAATATTTTGTACAGGGGGTACCTAATAACATGGGAATTATTTTTTTCTACACAAGAGATCAAAAACTAATCAAAATACACAGTATACACGCTAAAAATAATATTTTGTACAGGGGGTACCTTATAACATGGGAATTATTTTTTCTACACAAGAGATCAAAAACTGATCAAAATACACAGTATACACGCTAAAAATAATATTTTGTACAGGGGGTACCTTATAACATGGGAATTATTTTTTTCCGTGCAAGAGATAATATTTTGATCAAAATACACAGTATACACGCTAAAAATAATACTTCAAACAGGGGGTACCTTATAACATGGGAATTATTTTTTCTACACAAGAGATCAAAAACTGATCAAAATACACAGTATACACGCTAAAAATAATATTTTGTACAGGGGGTACCTTATAACATGGGAATTATTTTTTTCTACACAAGAGATCAAAATCTGATCAAAATACACAGTATACACGCTAAAAATAATATTTTGTACAGGGGGTACCTTATAACATGGGAATTATTTTTTTCCGTGGAAGTGGTAATTTTTTGATCATAATTTCACAGTATACACGCTAAAAATAATATTTTGTACAGGGGGTACCTTATAACATGGGAATTATTTTTTTCTACACAAGAGATCAAAAACTGATCAAAATACACAGTATACACGCTAAAAATAATATTTTGTACAGGGGGTACCTTATAACATGGGAATTATTTTTTTCCGTGCAAGAGATAATATTTTGATGAAAATACACTGTATACACGCTAAAAATAATATTTTGTACAGGGGGTACCTTATAACATGGGAATTATTTTTTTCTACACAAGAGATCAAAAACTGATCAAAATACACAGTATACACGCTAAAAATAATATTTTGTACAGGGGGTACCTTATAACATGGGAATTATTTTTTTCCGTGCAAGAGGTAATATTTTGATGAAAATACACTGTATACACGCTAAAAATAATATTTTGTACAGGGGGTACCTTATAACATGGGAATTATTTTTTTCTACACAAGAGATCAAAAACTGATCAAAATACACAGTATACACGCTAAAAATAATATTTTGTACAGGGGGTACCTTATAACATGGGAATTATTTTTTTCCGTGCAAGAGTTAATATTTTGATGAAAATACACAGTATACACGCTAAAAATAATATTTTGTACAGGGGGTACCTTATAACATGGGAATTATTTTTTTCTACACAAGAGATCAAAAACTGATCAAAATACACAGTATACACGCTAAAAATAATATTTTGTACAGGGGGTACCTTATAACATGGGAATTATTTTTTTCCGTGCAAGAGGTAATATTTTGATGAAAATACACTGTATACACGCTAAAAATAATATTTTGTACAGGGGGTACCTTATAACATGGGAATTATTTTTTTCTACACAAGAGATCAAAACCTGATCAAAATACACAGTATACACGCTAAAAATAATATTTTGTACAGGGGGTACCTTATAACATGGGAATTATTTTTTTCCGTGCAAGAGGTAATATTTTGATGAAAATACACTGTATACACGCTAAAAATAATATTTTGTACAGGGGGTACCTTATAACATGGGAATTATTTTTTTCTACACAAGAGATCAAAAACTGATCAAAATACACAGTATACACGCTAAAAATAATATTTTGTACAGGGGGTACCTTATAACATGGGAATTATTTTTTTCCGTGCAAGAGTAATATTTTGATGAAAATACACAGTATACACTCTAAAAATAATATTTTGTACAGGGGGTACCTTATAACATGGGAATTATTTTTTTCTACACAAGAGATCAAAAACTGATCAAAATACACAGTATACACGCTAAAAATAATATTTTGTACAGGGGGTACCTTATAACATGGGAATTATTTTTTTCCGTGCAAGAGATAATATTTTGATGAAAATACACAGTATACACGCTAAAAATAATATTTTGTACAGGGGGTACCTTATAACATGGGAATTATTTTTTTCTACACAAGAGATCAAAAACTGATCAAAATACACAGTATACACGCTAAAAATAATATTTTGTACAGGGGGTACCTTATAACATGGGAATTATATATTTCCCTCCACAGATCAAAAAATTCATACAAAAACACAGTATACACGCTAAAAATAATATTTTGTACAGGGGGTACCTTATAACATGGGAATTATTTTTTTCTACACAAGAGATCAAAAACTGATCAAAATACACAGTATACACGCTAAAAATAATATTTTGTACAGGGGGTACCTTATAACATGGGAATTATTTTTTTCCGTACAAGAGATCATATTATGATCAAAATACACAGTATACACGCTAAAAATAATATTTTGTACAGGGGGTACCTTATAACATGGGAATTATTTTTTTCTACACAAGAGATCAAAAACTGATCAAAATACACAGTATACACGCTAAAAATAATATTTTGTACAGGGGGTACCTTATAACATGGGAATTATTTTTTTCTACACAAGAGATCAAAAACTGATCAAAATACACAGTATACACGCTAAAAATAATATTTTGTACAGGGGGTACCTTATAACATGGGAATTATTTTTTTCTACACAAGAGATCAAAACCTGATCAAAATACACAGTATACACGCTAAAAATAATATTTTGTACAGGGGGTACCTTATAACATGGGAATTATTTTTTTCCGTGCAAGAGGTAATATTTTCATGAAAATACACAGTATACACGCTAAAAATAATATTTTGTACAGGGGGTACCTTATAACATGGGAATTAATTTTTTCTACACAAGAGATCAAAAACTGATCAAAATACACAGTATACACGCTAAAAATAATATTTTGTACAGGGGGTACCTTATAACATGGGAATTATTTTTTTCCGTGCAAGAGATAATATTTTGATGAAAATACACAGTATACACGCTAAAAATAATATTTTGTACAGGGGGTACCTTATAACATGGGAATTATTTTTTTCTACACAAGAGATCAAAAACTGATCAAAATACACAGTATACACGCTAAAAATAATATTTTGTACAGGGGGTACCTTATAACATGGGAATTATTTTTTTCCGTGCACAGAGGTAAAAATTTTGATGAAAATACACAGTATACACGCTAAAAATAATATTTTGTACAGGGGGTACCTTATAACATGGGAATTATTTTTTTCTACACAAGAGATCAAAAACTGATCAAAATACACAGTATACACGCTAAAAATAATATTTTGTACAGGGGGTACCTTATAACATGGGAATTATTTTTTTCTACACAAGAGATCAAAAACTGATCAAAATACACAGTATACACGCTAAAAATAATATTTTGTACAGGGGGTACCTTATAACATGGGAATTATTTTTTTCCACAAGAGATCATATTTTGATGAAAATACACAGTATACACGCTAAAAATAATATTTTGTACAGGGGGTACCTTATAACATGGGAATTATTTTTTTCTACACAAGAGATCAAAAACTGATCAAAATACACAGTATACACGCTAAAAATAATATTTTGTACAGGGGGTACCTTATAACATGGGAATTATTTTTTTCTACACAAGAGATCAAAAACTGATCAAAATACACAGTATACACGCTAAAAATAATATTTTGTACAGGGGGTACCTTATAACATGGGAATTATTTTTTTCCGTGCAAGAGATAATATTTTGATGAAAATACACAGTATACACGCTAAAAATAATATTTTGTACAGGGGGTACCTTATAACATGGGAATTATTTTTTTCTACACAAGAGATCAAAAACTGATCAAAATACACAGTATACACGCTAAAAATAATATTTTGTACAGGGGGTACCTTATAACATGGGAATTATTTTTTTCCGTGCAAGAGGTAATATTTTGATGAAAATACACAGTATACACGCTAAAAATAATATTTTGTACAGGGGGTACCTTATAACATGGGAATTATTTTTTTCCGTGCAAGAGATCAAAAACTGATCAAAATACACAGTATACACGCTAAAAATAATATTTTGTACAGGGGGTACCTTATAACATGGGAATTATTTTTTTCCGTGCAAGAGGTAATATTTTCATGAAAATAACTGTATACACGCTAAAAATAATATTTTGTACAGGGGGTACCTTATAACATGGGAATTATTTTTTTCTACACAAGAGATCAAAAACTGATCAAAATACACAGTATACACGCTAAAAATAATATTTTGTACAGGGGGTACCTTATAACATGGGAATTATTTTTTTCCGTGCAAGAGGTAATATTTTGATGAAAATACACTGTATACACGCTAAAAATAATATTTTGTACAGGGGGTACCTTATAACATGGGAATTATTTTTTTCTACACAAGAGATCAAAAACTGATCAAAATACACAGTATACACGCTAAAAATAATATTTTGTACAGGGGGTACCTTATAACATGGGAATTATTTTTTTCCGTGCAAGAGGTAATATTTTGATGAAAATACACAGTATACACGCTAAAAATAATATTTTGTACAGGGGGTACCTTATAACATGGGAATTATTTTTTTCTACACAAGAGATCAAAAACTGATCAAAATACACAGTATACACGCTAAAAATAATATTTTGTACAGGGGGTACCTTATAACATGGGAATTATTTTTTTCTACACAAGAGATCAAAACCTGATCAAAATACACAGTATACACGCTAAAAATAATATTTTGTACAGGGGGTACCTTATAACATGGGAATTATTTTTTTCTACACAAGAGATCAAAAACTGATCAAAATACACAGTATACACGCTAAAAATAATATTTTGTACAGGGGGTACCTTATAACATGGGAATTATTTTTTTCTGCACAAGAGGTAATATTTTGATGAAAATACTCTGTATACACGCTAAAAATAATATTTTGTACAGGGGGTACCTTATAACATGGGAATTATTTTTTTCTACACAAGAGATCAAAAACTGATCAAAATACACAGTATACACGCTAAAAATAATATTTTGTACAGGGGGTACCTTATAACATGGGAATTATTTTTTTCCACAAGAGATAATATTTTGATGAAAATACACAGTATACACGCTAAAAATAATATTTTGTACAGGGGGTACCTTATAACATGGGAATTATTTTTTTCTACACAAGAGATCAAAAACTGATCAAAATACACAGTATACACGCTAAAAATAATATTTTGTACAGGGGGTACCTTATAACATGGGAATTATTTTTTTCCGTGCAAGAGGTAATATTTTGATGAAAATACACAGTATACACGCTAAAAATAATATTTTGTACAGGGGGTACCTTATAACATGGGAATTATTTTTTTCTACACAAGAGATCAAAAACTGATCAAAATACACAGTAAACACGCTAAAAATAATATTTTGTACAGGGGGTACCTTATAACATGGGAATTATTTTTTTCCTCACAAGAGATCAAAAACTGATCAAAATACACAGTATACACGCTAAAAATAATATTTTGTACAGGGGGTACCTTATAACATGGGAATTATTTTTTTCTACACAAGAGATCAAAAACTGATCAAAATACACAGTATACACGCTAAAAATAATATTTTGTACAGGGGGTACCTTATAACATGGGAATTATTTTTTTCCGTGCAAGAGGTAATATTTTGATGAAAATACACTGTATACACGCTAAAAATAATATTTTGTACAGGGGGTACCTTATAACATGGGAATTATTTTTTTCTACACAAGAGATCAAAAACTGATCAAAATACACAGTATACACGCTAAAAATAATATTTTGTACAGGGGGTACCTTATAACATGGGAATTATTTTTTTCTACACAAGAGATCAAAAACTGATCAAAATACACAGTATACACGCTAAAAATAATATTTTGTACAGGGGGTACCTTATAACATGGGAATTATTTTTTTCCGTGCAAGAGGTAATATTTTCATGAAAATACACTGTATACACGCTAAAAATAATATTTTGTACAGGGGGTACCTTATAACATGGGAATTATTTTTTTCTACACAAGAGATCAAAAACTGATCAAAATACACAGTATACACGCTAAAAATAATATTTTGTACAGGGGGTACCTTATAACATGGGAATTATTTTTTTCCGTGCAAGAGGTAATATTTTCATGAAAATACACTGTATACACGCTAAAAATAATATTTTGTACAGGGGGTACCTTATAACATGGGAATTATTTTTTTCTACACAAGAGATCAAAAACTGATCAAAATACACAGTATACACGCTAAAAATAATATTTTGTACAGGGGGTACCTTATAACATGGGAATTATTTTTTTCTACACAAGAGATCAAAAACTGATCAAAATACACAGTATACACGCTAAAAATAATATTTTGTACAGGGGGTACCTTATAACATGGGAATTATTTTTTTCCGTGCAAGAGGTAATATTTTGATGAAAATACACAGTATACACGCTAAAAATAATATTTTGTACAGGGGGTACCTTATAACATGGGAATTATTTTTTTCTACACAAGAGATCAAAAACTGATCAAAATACACAGTATACACGCTAAAAATAATATTTTGTACAGGGGGTACCTTATAACATGGGAATTATTTTTTTCTACACAAGAGATCAAAAACTGATCAAAATACACAGTATACACGCTAAAAATAATATTTTGTACAGGGGGTACCTTATAACATGGGAATTATTTTTTTCTACACAAGAGATCAAAAACTGATCAAAATACACAGTATACACGCTAAAAATAATATTTTGTACAGGGGGTACCTTATACCTGAGGGATTTAGTAATCTAAATCACCGAAGGTTAAGGGGCTCTTAAGGCAAGCAAAAATTGCAATAGGCCCCGCCCCCTGCAGAGGCCCAAAAAAGACTTATTGGAACCCGTTTCCACCAATAGGAATCGAGAGCGTGTGAAACTATTTTTTCCAGCTTCCCCAAAACATATTGAATGAAAGTAAACAATGACAAAGCTTGTAATTGACTTGATACATTGTGGTCGTTCATAAAATGCCAAACCTTGTGAAGTTTTAACCATTTTTGAAGCATTTAAAGTGAGATGAGCCGCCATTTTGAAAATGTATTAAGTCCAAATATTGGAAACTAGGTGGCGCTACTTGTTTGTAAATATTGCATGTTTATTATCGAAATTGCTTAAAATTAGCTTTGGCAAAGCTAGAAAATAATGGTTCACAATTTTTTAGTACTTAAAATGTTAAAATTCATGGTGTTTTACACATGTTTACGTTTCTTCCGCCAGCTTTGAAACGTCATTAGTTCTAAATTGTAAAACTAGATGGCATTACCTGTCTCAAAACAAATACATCTTTCTGTTATTTCTTTGAGAAATGTGTTTTTCAAGTTAAAATATGGTAATTAGACCAGATACACTTTAACTTTACCGCTTTACCCATTCATGAAGCTCTAAAAATGTTCATCGAGCTATTGGCAGAAAGTCAAATTTAGAAATCAGGTTTGGATAAAAAATCATTGCTGCGAAGAAATTTTTTCTGCCAAACTTACTTATAAGCCCTGTTTTGATAACGCTAAGTGAATTTTCTAAATGTGGTCCACTAATTCATTTAATTTTACATATTCTTTAAGGGTTGAACCAAACAGCAAATCAATGCTGCGAACAAATTGTTCCTGCCAAATTTACTTATGAAACTGTTTTGATTACGTTAACTGCAAAAGGTTGAACAAAAAAAAATCAATGCTGCGAACAAATCTTTCCTGCCTAATTTACTTATGAAGCTGTTTTCATAATGTTAACTGTATTGCACAAACATAGTCAAGTAATTTAACTTAATTATATATATTTTAATAGGTTAACCAAATTGGACAGCTGCGTTCCATCATGTACAATAGGTCAAATAGTATTGCCAGCAAGTCTGTCATAAGTACGTTAAACAGCCATACTTTATCACACTTGACCCAAACAACCAAAGAAATTCAAATATAGGAATAGTTAACTTCACAATTACAATGCTACTATTGATTAATATAATAATTTAACTAGTTTTATTGAAAGACCTTTTGGAAAATTAAAGTATAACTTTTCCCAAGTACGACTTACTGATGTATGGTTCCAACAGCCAACCAAGAAAATTTGTAAACAAAAATGTACTGAATACCAAAAAAAAAATCTGAATGAATCTTTTATGAAAACCATTGTCGATCCAAAATCATTTAATTCTTTACGAACTTTATATCCATAAATTGAAATATTATTTCAGTTGAAGCAATAAACAAATTGATATAAGGATTTCAAACACAATTTTTGGAGCTAAGTCTACCAAACACAAATTAAGAATATACAAAAAACCGAGACGATGAATCAAATAATAAATTTAAAAGAGTATCGACATGCTTAAAAAAAGGCTTGGGAAATGCGTTCGACGCGGAGGAAAACCTCATTATAACAAATACATATCTTAATTGAAAACAAATCAATTAATTAAAGTCCTGAGATATAAAATTTAAGAAAAAAGAATATGAAGTCAGATAAACTCTTGTAGTGTTCACACTTATTGATAATTAACATCTGGGTAGCAAACCACAAGGTGATAACCCAATTCACTTGCAGTTTGCTAGCCAGCTGTTCTTGTGAATTGTGTTACCTTCATGCGGATATTCCGCATGAAGAAGTAATGCGGCCAGTAGTATAAAAACCCAATGGAAAGCTCAACTTAGCTCAGTTCTTGTAGTAGTGCTATTCCTGTAATAAGTGTCTTTATATTTGTAACCTCATTATTGTTCTACTCTTAATAAACACTGTTAATCACCATATCACCAGTATTCATTTACTACACTCTAAAGTAAAAAAATATATAAGAAAACGATATAAACAACTAGAGAACATCTAACAAATCAAACAAAAAACCCAAATGTTATTTACAAAATGTATACAATTTAATAATAAAAAAGACTAATCTTTAACTTGGCCCAAATCCCGAAGGCGCCCGAGGGGCTTTATAACATGGGAATTATTTTTTTCTACACAAGAGATCAAAAACTGATCAAAATACACAGTATACACGCTAAAAATAATATTTTGTACAGGGGGTACCTTATAACATGGGAATTATTTTTTTCTACACAAGAGATCAAAAACTGATCAAAATACACAGTATACACGCTAAAAATAATATTTTGTACAGGGGGTACCTTATAACATGGGAATTATTTTTTTCTACACAAGAGATCAAAAACTGATCAAAATACACAGTATACACGCTAAAAATAATATTTTGTACAGGGGGTACCTTTTAACATGGGAATTATTTTTTTCTACACAAGAGATCAAAAAATGATCAAAATACAAAGAATACACGCTAAAAATAATATTTTGTACAGGGGGTACCTTATAACATGGGAATTATTTTTTCTACACAAGAGATCAAAAACTGATCAAAATACACAGTATACACGCTAAAAATAATATTTTGTACAGGGGGTACCTTATAACATGGGAATTATTTTTTTCCGTGCACGAGGTAATATTTTGATGAAAATACACAGTATACACGCTAAAAATAATATTTTGTACAGGGGTACCTTATAACATGGGAATTATTTTTTTCTACACAAGAGATCAAAAACTGATCAAAATACACAGTATACACGCTAAAAATAATATTTTGTACAGGGGGTACCTTATAACATGGGAATTATTTTTTTCTACACAAGAGATCAAAAACTGATCAAAATACACAGTATACACGCTAAAAATAATATTTTGTACAGGGGGTACCTTATAACATGGGAATTATTTTTTTCCGTGCAAAGAGATCAAAATTTTGATGAAAATACACAGTATACACGCTAAAAATAATATTTTGTACAGGGGGTACCTTATAACATGGGAATTATTTTTTTCTACACAAGAGATCAAAAACTGATCAAAATACACAGTATACACGCTAAAAATAATATTTTGTACAGGGGGTACCTTATAACATGGGAATTATTTTTTTCCGTGCAAGAGGTAATATTTCTGATCTATATACACAGTATACACGCTAAAAATAATATTTTGTACAGGGGGTACCTTATAACATGGGAATTATTTTTTTCTACACAAGAGATCAAAAACTGATCAAAATACACAGTATACACGCTAAAAATAATATTTTGTACAGGGGGTACCTTATAACATGGGAATTATTTTTTTCTACAAAAGAGATCAAAAACTGATCAAAATACACAGTATACACGCTAAAAATAATATTTTGTACAGGGGGTACCTTATAACATGGGAATTATTTTTTTCCGTGCAAGAGGTAATATTTTGATGAAAATACACAGTATACACGCTAAAAATAATATTTTGTACAGGGGGTACCTTATAACATGGGAATTATTTTTTTCCGTGCAAGAGGTAATATTTTGATGAAAATACACTGTATACACGCTAAAAATAATAT
The DNA here is from genome assembly GCA_022539655.2 of Ceriodaphnia dubia. NCBI lineage: Eukaryota > Metazoa > Arthropoda > Branchiopoda > Diplostraca > Daphniidae > Ceriodaphnia > Ceriodaphnia dubia. The sequence goes on along the minus strand of JAKUCG020000104.1, from coordinate 4,403,043 downwards.
TTTGTACAGATTTTTTCTAAATACACAGTATACACGCTAAAAATAATATTTTGTACAGGGGGACCTTATAACATGGGAATTATTTTTTTCTCTACACAAGAGATCAAAAACTGATCAAAATACACAGTATACACGCTAAAAATAATATTTTGTACAGGGGGTACCTTATAACATGGGAATTATTTTTTTCTACACAAGAGATCAAAAACTGATCAAAATACACAGTATACACGCTAAAAATAATATTTTGTACAGGGGGTACCTTATAACATGGGAATTATTTTTTTCTACACAAGAGATCAAAAACTGATCAAAATACACAGTATACACGCTAAAAATAATATTTTGTACAGGGGGTACCTTATAACATGGGAATTATTTTTTCCCGTGCAAGAGGTAATATTTTCATGAAAATACACTGTATACACGCTAAAAATAATATTTTGTACAGGGGGTACCTTATAACATGGGAATTATTTTTTTCTACACAAGAGATCAAAAACTGATCAAAATACACAGTATACACGCTAAAAATAATATTCTGTACAGGGGGTACCTTATAACATGGGAATTATTTTTTTCCGTGCAAGAGGTAATATTTTGATGAAAATACACTGTATACACTCTAAAAATAATATTTTGTACAGGGGGTACCTTATAACATGGGAATTATCTTTTTCTACACAAGAGATCAAAAACTGATCAAAATACACAGTATACACGCTAAAAATAATATTTTGTACAGGGGGTACCTTATAACATGGGAATTATTTTTTTCTACACAAGAGATCAAAAACTGATCAAAATACACAGTATACACGCTAAAAATAATATTTTGTACAGGGGGTACCTTATAACATGGGAATTATTTTTTTCTACACAAGAGATCAAAAACTGATCAAAATACACAGTATACACGCTAAAAATAATATTTTGTACAGGGGGTACCTTATAACATGGGAATTATTTTTTTCCGCGCAAGAGGTAATATTTTGATGAAAATACACTGTATACACGCTAAAAATAATATTTTGTACAGGGGGTACCTTATAACATGGGAATTATCCCTGAGGGTAGTATACGTAGTATACTCCAGAAGGCTCTAAAGTAATAATAGGGCTGTGTACGGGTGTTGTCTGCTACTGCTACCCCTCCCTCTCCACTGCTTTGAACTGGGTTCTCAGAACCTTTAATTCCAGTTTCGTTTTAATTTATAGAAAACTAAACTACTGCATCATTTTTCCTGAAATTTTTTGTAGACACTTTTTGTTATTTGTCGGAGCGTTTAGGCTAGTTTCGGTTCGATTGGTACTACTTTATTTTTATTGGTTTTGTGCGGATTAATTAATAGTCGCTGGGCACTTAGGACAGCCACAACTAAAGTAGTAAGAGACATTTTGTGATTGTTGTCATTTTGCGTCAAAGGGAAATTGAATCTTTGTTTAGAGTGTAGAATGAGGACATGTAAGTCAGTATCTTACACGGAAATGGGCAATCAAATACTTTTTGTAATGTTTTAGTTTCTTTCAGGTGACCTTTCACTACTTATTTGAATAGAACACATTAAAGCTGGAGTGGTTTCACATTCTTTTTTCAAAATTAATGTGTTTGTTTCTTTTCCTGTGACCGTTCACTACTTATTTGATTTTGTTGGACACACTATAGCTGGAGTGGTTTCGCATCCTTTTTCTAAATTTTATGTGTTAGTTTCTTTTCTGGTGACCGTTCACTACCTATTAGATTTTGTTGGACACATTATAGCTGGAGTGGTTAATTCACATTCCTTTTTCTAAATTTATGTGCTAAGTTTCTTTTCTGGTGACCGTTCACTACCTATTAGATTTTGTTGGACACATTATAGCTGGAGTGGTTAATTCACATTCCTTTTTCTAAATTTATGTGCTAAGTTTCTTTTCTGGTGACCGTTCACTACCTATTTGATTTTGTTGGACACACTATAGCTGGAGTGGTTTCGCATCCCTTTTTCTAAATTTTATGTGTTAGTTTCTTTTCTGGTGACCATTCACTACCTATTAGATTTTGTTGGACACATTACAGCTGGAGTGGTTAATTCGCATTCCTTTTTCTAAATTTATGTGTTAGTTTCTTTTTCAGGTGACCGTTCACTACTTATTGGATTTTGTTGGACACATTATAGCTGGAGTGGTTTCTCATTCCTTTTCCTAAATTTATGTGCTAAGTTTCTTTTCAGGTGACCGTTCACTACTTATTTGATAGGAAACATAGCTGGAGTGGTTTCACATCCTTTTCCTAAATTCATGTGTTAGTTTATTTTCAGGTTACCGATCGATACATATCACAGACATTATCAAAGACAATGACTGGATTATGCTTACATGTAGAATGTTGTATGATTATGTAACTTGAGGTAACTTGTGTACTGTTATTGTCCACAATGAATCGAATTACTTAGTTTAATCTCGAGTTTTAACAGTTTAAGTTCTTTATTCAACCCAAACAGCCAAATTATTTTTTTGGTTTGAGTACTATCCAAAGAATGTATTTTGAGGGTATAAATGTCGATGATTTAGGACGGTACACTTAGGACACGCAAAAAAAGACTTGATTTTAAGTTAGAATATGTTGTTTCTAATTCAATTGACATCATATAGATGATAATTAAGATATTTTTAGTCGTTTAAATTTTTGGTTTTGGCCATTTATTTTGTTTTTGGCTTGCTGGAAAGTAGCCTCTAGCCGGCCGGCTCTCCCCTCTCTTCCACCGCTGAGGTCTCCCCCTTTTTTCCGTACCAAGTCCGCATCTCGCTTCCCGGAAACAAGTTTAGATTCAAAGGCCCTTTATTGCTATCTTATGTTTTGATTAGTCTCAACTCAGATCGTGTTGTTGACACATCGAATCATATTAAACCATTTTTATAAGAAAGAAAGGCGCGGAATGGGTCTTCGGCAAATATTTAATTTTGTGGATGGCGAGAAAAGAGCTTACATAAAGTGAAAAGGATCGTTGCAGTTTCACATTTTTTTTTTCATATTGGCGTACTCAATAGTGAGTGTTGCCAGTGTATTAAACAGTCTTTGGGCAGTATGTACATTGATGGAGGGAGAGCAGACCAACAGGGAATAAACGAACGAGTGAGATATAGCGGAGAGACCATTAATGGCGATGGCAGTAGCGGCGAGGAGAGAAGAAAAACACAAGACAAACAAAGGTAAAATCAAAGAGAGAGCAAAGGAACAAAAGGGACAAAAGGAACAAAAAGTCGTCCAACCGCTGGCGAGAGAACCGTCCGGGCAGCCGAGGGGTTTACACCACCGACCACTGGTCAAGGTTCGCTCTCTCCGGAGTCGATCAAGCCGTTTATAGACGAGGCTCCGGAGCAGCTTATGGACGACAACGCCTAGTGATGATCGGCGTATAAAAATTGAAAATAAATACTTTTAATATGAAAATATTAGGAACTTTAGTATCCAGTAAGAACGCGAACGAGCCGTCCAAGAGAGGCGAAGTTTGTCACCAAGCTCTCCGGTCAAAGCTTCAAATTCTCTCCCGGGCCACACACCGTTTATAGGTGGGGCACCGGGAGTTCCCCACTGGAAACCATTACTTATAGCCTTTTTGGCTTGTTTAAACGTTTAGTTTGTTTGATGAAACTCTCCATCGCTTCCCAAAGCAGTTTACTTCGCGGAATATCCGCGAGCTTAGGGGGCCAGTTCAAGTTTGCCATGTCAACCCCATTTCTGAACGCGTTCCTCCTATCGTCATGGAGACGACAGCAGAAGAGGAAATGGTGAATTGTTTCTATCTCTTCTTTGCAGGCACAGATAGGGGAGTCTGCTATTTTTATTTTTGCTAAAAAGTAATTTAAGTAAGAGTGGCCAGTTAAAATTTGTGTTGTTTCTGGAAGGTATTTGACGTTGGAAGGTCTCTTGGCCGATTCGACCGAGGGAAAGAATTCCCTGGTCGTAGCCCCGGATATCGTCTGCTTCCATTCGTCCTCCCAAGTCTCTGATAGCAGGCGACTGATCTCGCATCTAAATGACGCGTACTCAGACAGCTCCGGTCGACGTGACGACGAGACAAGTCTGGCTTGAGATACCATACTGGCGACGAGGACAGCTGATGACGGGACTAAAACTTGGGAATTAAAGGATTTATTGCATACAATTTCTATCACCTTGAGGTCCAGAGGCAATAAGTTGGCTAGGATCAGCGCAGCTGAGGTGGAAACGCTCTTAAACGCGCGACAGATGCCAAGGGCTATATGGCGCTGCGCACTTCTAAGCTTCTTTATGCACCATTTTGCTTTACTTGCGGAGGCCCAGACCGCACATCCATATGTAAGCTTTGGCACAATTACGGCTTTGTAAAGCAGCTCCAGTTTGTCACTGGATAAACCCCAAGTCAGGCTGCAACATCTCCTGATGGTAGCGAAGACGCGGGATGCCGACTTACATTTACTGGAGATATGGGATCTCCAATTTAACTTGTCGTCAATTGTGAGGCCTAGATATAAGCACTCTCGGGATCTTGGTATAGCGCTTCCGTTCAGCGTTATACAGAGATGATCAACCTTCTCTTGCCGCTTCCGAGAGAAAATAAGAAAAGTCGATTTGGCGGCATTGAAGGAAAGTTTGACTTCCTCACCCCAGCATTCCGCAAAGGCGCACATACGTTGCAGATTATGGACGGCTACCGATATGTCAGAGTGTACCGCACATAGGACCACATCGTCCGCGTAGGCAATAATTTTGTATGGAAAAGAAAAGTTCACATGCAGAAGAGACTCTAGTAATATGTTCCAGAGGAACGGCGATAGCACACTGCCCTGCGGACAGCCCAGGCTGAGAGGTGTGGTAATAGAGGAGTCTAGTGTAGATAGTGTCGCGGTTCTCTCTAAGAGAAATCCGCGCACGATTTCCACCAGATATATTGGGCAATTTTTGGCCAACAAACCGCGCAGAATGGCGGGGTGCCAAGAGGCATCAAATGCACTTTTGATGTCAAGAAAAGCGCAGGCCACGACCTTTTTACCTTTGAAACCTTTTTCGATCAGACCGACGAGTTCTGACGCAGCCGACTCAGTAGACTTACCGGTGCGAAAACCGTGCTGATTTGGGCTGAACCATTCGTTAGACTCCGCCAGCAACTTTAGTCTTGAGTGGATTATTCTTTCAAATAACTTAGATAGTACGTTAAGTATGCTTATTGGTCTAAAGCTGTTGGCCGAGTCATAGGTTTCTTTGTTAGGTTTCTTTAATATTATTACTTTAGCATTACGCCAGGGTGCCGGGAAGTGCCGGAGTGTAAGACAAGAATTGAAAATTGACAGAAGGTAAGGAGAAATTAGATCAAAACAGTGATTGAGCCAAACCGCCGAGAAGCCGTCTGAGCCAGGGGTTGCTGTTAATTTGAGTCCTTCGAAATTGGCTCGTATTTCACTGCCCGTTATAGCGGGGGTAGTAGGTGCGCTCGCCTTCGCCAGCGAGATTTGCTTCTCGACGGAGTTTTCAAGTTCAAGATGGTAATAGTTAGATTTTGTGTGGCCGGGAAAGAAAGCATGTGAAAACGCTTCGAGAATTTTATTGGGAGCGGTTACAGTACCTCCATCAGTAGACAGGCTTGAGGGAAGAGAGTTTGAGTCTGACTTGTTAGCCAGCTTTTTCAATTCGGCAAAAATATCACCGTTAAGGTTATTAGAGCAGAAGCGCTTCCAGCTGTCGGCCTTCTCCTGACGGAGGAGAAGTTGGTAGCTAGATTTTTGTTTTCGATAGGCTTCGATATTCACCTCAGATGGAAAGGAGCACTTAAGCTGGTAGGCGCGCCGAAGACGGTGACGACTAGCCCATAACGAGCTATTCCACCAAGGCATCTTTTTGGGGTGGCTTTTTACGGAAGACGCGTTAAATTTACTCTTTTGCGCACAGGACCTGATGCGGCTGATTAAGGACGAGACAAAACGATCAATTTCCTCAGTGGAATCTAAGGTGGTATACGACGGATCGGGCAGAGATGCCAAATCCGCCGCGAGTAGTGACGAGAAAAGCTCTAGGTTGCACTGATCCGTTTTTGGGAAGGAGTTATTGGACGAGTACGAGCGACTCTTGGGGGTCATTCCACTAGCCGACAGTAAGGAGAAAGTTATGAATGGGTGATCTGACAGGGATGGGGCATCTAGAAATTTCCATTTGTTAATCGACATCTCATCACCTACAGCTGTGACGTCGATGAAAGAAGTGTTGATAGGCTTGTGAGTTAGATTGCACAGGTCAACGTTAGCTACGTTAAGAGAATTGGCATGAAAGATTGCCTCAAGGTCTCTCCCCTTGGCGTCAGTCAGCGCACTGTTCCATAAAGTGTTCTTAGCGTTAGCGTCGAAACAGAACAGCGAGCGTCTAACTCCTTGAGAAAGGCAGGAAAGCAGGTCGATAAGTGACGGAGATACCGCAGGTGCGCTTGGCCGACAGTAAACGGAGAAACAAAAAAAATCCGAGCCGTTTAACTTGAAGGTGATGCCTGCAATCGCATTGCACGCACCAAACGAACAGGCTTTTGCCCTTAGAGACTTGTTGACCAGTATAGCCGCACCAAAAGCGTGTTCACTAGTCAGATTGTGAAAACATTCGTAGCCAGCAGGTACGTATTTTACATGTGGGGTGGGAGATGCTGCAGCGTAAGGCTCTTGAATAAGAACGACGTCGATATTTTGATCGAGAATAATTTGTGAGAGCGAGAGAGCGGCGACGCGACAGTGCCTTAGGTTGATTTGCATACAGGAAATCTCCTTTGGCTGCTGGGTGCGACGTGCGGCAGAAGAAAGAACGGATGTCGATTCGGCTTGAACTAACATGTTGTGTCAAAAAGGGCCATGTATCTGGCTACAGCTTGTTGTTGTGATTGGCAGAATGTGTGGCCGGCTGCATGGTTACCATGGCAGTTCGGGCATTTTAGAGCAAATTTAGTGGCAGTACATGAGTCGTTGCTGTGGTCTCCAGAGCAGCGACCACACACCGGGGATTTAGATTTGCAAAATTGTTGAGAGTGTCCGTACCTCTGACACTTGAGGCAGCGCCTCACTTCCTTGTTGGCATCCACGTCAGCCACTCGGTGGGAGCGGAAATCCAAGAAAATACGGCCTCGAGATAGATACGATTTTTTAAGATCCAGAGAATTAACGCAAAGCCTGATTAGGTGAGAATTTGTCTCCACATTGCTGCGGAGAACGCGCGCTGAGATGATCTTACCTTTCAAATCTTCGTTGTCTTCCTCCAAGTGGCGGATGAGGCCCTTCTCTTTTGCCTCCTTCACGACTGGAGAATCAGAGCGATTTGACAGCTCAGTATCGGCTAAGTCTTTGAGATGGACCAGCAAGGGAAACGAATCAATAGGGGTAAAAACTTTGTCGAACAACGCGTTGCCCTTAATTCTCTTACATGCTTCATCTCTTTCCGCTGCATTGCGGAAACGTAAAACCAGGTTCCCGTTGGAAACCTTCGCGTGTTGGGCAATCGGCCCGTCCGTCTGAAGCCCGAGCATGTCGTCTACCTCTGAATTTGAACATTGAGCGGCCGTCGTCTTAGCTTTAAGTTTTGCAATTAGGGTAGGGCGAGTGTCGCGCGGACGTGGTACCATAGCTGCTGCAGCGTAGCTATTTACAACGGGTGGAGGCATACTGTTGTTTGGAATCTTGGGTTGGTTAGTATTGGCAGTTGACCGTCGCAAAATTGCTAGCTCTTTGTCTGCTAGCAGTACCTTAAGATCTACCACATCCCGACTCAGTCGATCGTGTTTGGCTTTCGAGTCCTCCAGTTCTTTCTCCAGACTGGAGATTTTATCAGTCATGATCCGTTCGCTATCGTGAAGCTTTTCCATCGAGACCGACTTAAGCTTGACTTGCGCAATTTCATCAAGGAGGTCTAGATGTTTACCAGCAGCAGCAGCCAAGTACGCGGCCATGTCCTCCTTGCTCAGACTGAGAAAAGAGTCGACGTCGGATACAAATTCTGCGATTTCAAAAATGTCAAAAAAGGAAGCTTTGGAAGCTTTGGCGTTGGTAGCCATGGCATTCGGAGAGATCGAGTTGCTATTTCTTTTGATTCCCGCCTTAGGCGTTTCATCAGAAGCACCAGCAGACTGGTTCTCAACGGGCCGACAGGTATAGCAGTATAGCCTTCTAGTGGTGGAAACAAATCTAGCGCCGCATTCAGGAGACTTGCAGATCTTTTCCTTACTCTTCGCAACCCTACCGCCAGCCCCAACCGTGGAAAACTCTCCTCCCGGCGAACCTCCGCCCGATTGAGTACCCATCTCCGCTACCACCGTAGCCAGTGGTGATGGGCGGAAGGCAAAAGGCCTCAGAGCTCTGGGCTGATGACTTAATCGCTCAAGTCAAGCCAGAGTTACAGCGCGCCCCGCGTACGAGAGAAGCGAAACCGCAGTGGAACCGCGGTGGCAGAAAGAAAGAAAGAGAAGGGCAAGAGCGGGAAAGCCGTGCGCTGAAAACGTAAATAAACTGTAGGCGGCAGTTCCCTTTATCAGAGACGCGGGAAATTGCCGAAAACAAGAGTATAAGACGCCACCCCGTGGCCACAAAGTCAGTACCCTTCCTCCAAGTTTGACACAATATGATTGATTGAAATAAAATAGGTAATACTAGACTCACCGAAAAAGTAACGAGAATGGCTAAATCTCTCCCGATTGACAGATAGATTAGCACCCTCAAAGTGCACAAATTTGCAGGTGAAATCAGAGAAAAACTGAGTAGAAGACAGCTCTTACAACGAACGTGCTTACTCGGTGCGAGCAGACGATCGATGACTGAGTTGCAGTTTCACATGATACACCTAGTCCGATTTCGAAAAACAAAACGTCGTACGATGCGTCATGTTCAGGCGAATCGTTTCGTGTAAGACAATTTCATTTTAATTAAAACGAAAGACAGCAAAAGGGCCTTAAACAGAAGAACAGCCAAAATAGAACTTATAAATCCATTAAATACCATAATTTTCTTCTGGTTGATGGAAATTGAGTTAGCAATGGTATAAACTAACTCAGAACCAAGTCTTGATTTTAGCTTTCCTAAATGTGCCGTTCTAAACCGTTGGGTCATTTAGGACGCGTCCTTAATGAACTGTCCTTAAGGCTAAATGACCGGTATTTTATACGATGTCGCAGTTTAAAATTATAAAAATAATAAAAATTATGAATCAAACACACACAGTATTTGAATTAAATTTTCAAATACAAAACATGGAAATAGTTCCGTAACCAAAATACCCGAAGGAGCACCGGAACGGGTCTTGTTTTTTTCTAAATACACAGTATACACGCTAAAAATAATATTTTGTACAGGGGTACCTTATAACATGGGAATTATTTTTTTCTACACAAGAGATCAAAAACTGATCAAAAAACACAGTATACACGCTAAAAATAATATTTTGTACAGGGGGTACCTTATAACATGGGAATTATTTTTTTCTACACAAGAGATCAAAAACTGATCAAAATACACAGTATACACGCTAAAAATAATATTTTGTACAGGGGGTACCTTATAACATGGGAATTATTTTTTTCTACACAAGAGATCAAAAACTGATCAAAATACACAGTATACACGCTAAAAATAATATTTTGTACAGGGGGTACCTAATAACATGGGAATTATTTTTTTCTACACAAGAGATCAAAAACTGATCAAAATACACAGTATACACGCTAAAAATAATATTTTGTACAGGGGGTACCTTATAACATGGGAATTATTTTTTTCTACACAAGAGATCAAAAACTGATCAAAATACACAGTATACACGCTAAAAATAATATTTTGTACAGGGGGTACCTTATAACATGGGAATTATTTTTTTCTACACAAGAGATCAAAAACTGATCAAAATACACAGTATACACGCTAAAAATAATATTCTGTACAGGGGGTACCTTATAACATGGGAATTATTTTTTCCCGTGCAAGAGGTAATATTTTCATGAAAATACACTGTATACACGCTAAAAATAATATTTTGTACAGGGGGTACCTTATAACATGGGAATTATTTTTTTCTACACAAGAGATCAAAAACTGATCAAAATACACAGTATACACGCTAAAAATAATATTTTGTACAGGGGGTACCTTATAACATGGGAATTATTTTTTTCCGTGCAAGAGGTAATATTTTGATGAAAATACACTGTATACACTCTAAAAATAATATTTTGTACAGGGGGTACCTTATAACATGGGAATTATTTTTTTCTACACAAGAGATCAAAAACTGATCAAAATACACAGTATACACGCTAAAAATAATATTTTGTACAGGGGGTACCTTATAACATGGGAATTATTTTTTTCTACACAAGAGATCAAAAACTGATCAAAATACACAGTATACACGCTAAAAATAATATTTTGTACAGGGGGTACCTTATAACATGGGAATTATTTTTTTCCGTGCAAGAGGTAATATTTTGATGAAAATACACTGTATACACGCTAAAAAAAATATTTTGTACAGGGGGTACCTTATAACATGGGAATTTTTTTTTTCTACACAAGAGATCAAAAACTGATCAAAATACATAGTATACACGCTAAAAATAATATTTTGTACAGGGGGTACCTTATAACATGGGAATTATTTTTTTCCGCGCAAGAGGTAATATTTTGATGAAAATACACTGTATACACGCTAAAAATAATATTTTGTACAGGGGGTACCTTATAACATGGGAATTATTTTTTTCTACACAAGAGATCAAAAACTGATCAAAATACACAGTATACACGCTAAAAATAATATTTTGTACAGGGGGTACCTTATAACATGGGAATTATTTTTTTCTTCACAAGAGATCAAAAACTGATCAAAATACACAGTATACACGCTAAAAATAATATTTTGTACAGGGGGTACCTTATAACATGGGAATTATTTTTTACTACACAAGAGATCAAAAACTGATCAAAATACACAGTATACACGCTAAAAATAATATTTTGTACAGGGGGTACCTTATAACATGGGAATTATTTTTTCCCGTGCAAGAGGTAATATTTTCATGAAAATACACTGTATACACGCTAAAAATAATATTTTGTACAGGGGGTACCTTATAACATGGGAATTATTTTTTTCCTCACAAGAGATCAAAAACTGATCAAAATACACAGTATACACGCTAAAAATAATATTTTGTACAGGGGGTACCTTATAACATGGGAATTATTTTTTCCGTGCAAGAGGTAATATTTTGATGAAAATACACTGTATACACGCTAAAAATAATATTTTGTACAGGGGGTACCTTATAACATGGGAATTATTTTTTTCTACACAAGAGATCAAAAACTGATCAAAATACACAGTATACACGCTAAAAATAATATTTTGTACAGGGGGTACCTTATAACATGGGAATTATTTTTTTCCGTGCAAGAGGTAATATTTTGATGAAAATACACTGTATACACGCTAAAAATAATATTTTGTACAGGGGGTACCTTATAACATGGGAATTATTTTTTTCTACACAAGAGTATACACGCTAAAAATAATATTTTGTACAGGGGGTACCTTATAACATGGGAATTATTTTTTTCCGTGCAAGAGATCAAAAACTGATGAAAATACACAGTATACACGCTAAAAATAATATTTTGTACAGGGGGTACCTTATAACATGGGAATTATTTTTTTCTACACAAGAGATCAAAAACTGATCAAAATACACAGTATACACGCTAAAAATAATATTTTGTACAGGGGGTACCTTATAACATGGGAATTATTTTTTTCATAACAAGAGGTAATAATAATGATCAAAATACACAGTATACACGCTAAAAATAATATTTTGTACAGGGGGTACCTTATAACATGGGAATTATTTTTTTCCAAGCAAGAGATCAAAATTTGATGAAAATACACAGTATACACGCTAAAAATAATATTTTGTACAGGGGGTACCTTATAACATGGGAATTATTTTTTTCCGTGCAAGAGGTAATATTTTGATGAAAATACACTGTATACACGCTAAAAATAATATTTTGTACAGGGGGTACCTTATAACATGGGAATTATTTTTTTCTACACAAGAGATCAAAAACTGATCAAAATACACAGTATACACGCTAAAAATAATATTTTGTACAGGGGGTACCTTATAACATGGGAATTATTTTTTTCCGTGCAAGAGGTAATATTTTGATGAAAATACACTGTATACACGCTAAAAATAATATTTTGTACAGGGGGTACCTTATAACATGGGAATTATTTTTTTCTACACAAGAGATCAAAAACTGATCAAAATACACAGTATACACGCTAAAAATAATATTTTGTACAGGGGGTACCTTATAACATGGGAATTATTTATTTCCGTGCAAGAGGTAATATTTTGATGAAATTTACACAGTATACACGCTAAAAATAATATTTTGTACAGGGGGTACCTTATAACATGGGAATTATTTTTTTCTACACAAGAGATCAAAAACTGATCAAAATACACAGTATACACGCTAAAAATAATATTTTGTACAGGGGGTACCTTATAACATGGGAATTATTTTTTTATACAAGAGATAATATTATGATGAAAATACACAGTATACACGCTAAAAATAATATTTTGTACAGGGGGTACCTTATAACATGGGAATTATTTTTTTCCGTGCAAGAAGAGATAATATTTTGATGAAAATACACTGTATACACGCTAAAAATAATATTTTGTACAGGGGGTACCTTATAACATGGGAATTATTTTTTTCTAAACAAGAGGTAATATTTTGATAAAAATACACAGTATACACGCTAAAAATAATATTTTGTACAGGGGGTACCTTATAACATGGGAATTATTTTTTTCCGTGCAAGAGGTAATATTTTGATGAAAATACACTGTATACACGCTAAAAATAATATTTTGTACAGGGGGTACCTTATAACATGGGAATTATTTTTTTCTACACAAGAGATCAAAAACTGATCAAAATACACTGTATACACGCTAAAAATAATATTTTGTACAGGGGGTACCTTATAACATGGGAATTATTTTTTTCTACACAAGAGATCAAAACCTGATCAAAATACACAGTATACACGCTAAAAATAATATTTTGTACAGGGGGTACCTTATAACATGGGAATTATTTTTTTCTACACAAGAGATCAAAAACTGATGAAAATACACAGTATACACGCTAAAAATAATATTTTGTACAGGGGGTACCTTATAACATGGGAATTATTTTTTTCTACACAAGAGATCAAAATATGATGAAAATACACAGTATACACGCTAAAAATAATATTTTGTACAGGGGGTACCTTATAACATGGGAATTATTTTTTTCCGTGCAAGAGGTAATATTTTGATGAAAATACACTGTATACACGCTAAAAATAATATTTTGTACAGGGGGTACCTTATAACATGGGAATTATTTTTTTCTACACAAGAGATCAAAAACTGATCAAAATACACAGTATACACGCTAAAAATAATATTTTGTACAGGGGGTACCTTATAACATGGGAATTATTTTTTTCCGTGCAAGAGGTAATATTTTGATGAAAATACACTGTATACACGCTAAAAATAATATTTTGTACAGGGGGTACCTTATAACATGGGAATTATTTTTTTCTACACAAGAGATCAAAAACTGATCAAAATACACAGTATACACGCTAAAAATAATATTTTGTACAGGGGGTACCTTATAACATGGGAATTATTTTTTTCAAAACAAGAGATAAAAATCTCATGAAAATACACAGTATACACGCTAAAAATAATATTTTGTACAGGGGGTACCTTATAACATGGGAATTATTTTTTTCTACACAAGAGATCAAAACCTGATCAAAATACACAGTATACACGCTAAAAATAATATTTTGTACAGGGGGTACCTTATAACATGGGAATTATTTTTTTCCGTGCAAGAGGTAATATTTTGATGAAAATACACTGTATACACGCTAAAAATAATATTTTGTACAGGGGGTACCTTATAACATGGGAATTATTTTTTTCCTACACAAGAGATCAAAAACTGATCAAAATACACAGTATACACGCTAAAAATAATATTTTGTACAGGGGGTACCTTATAACATGGGAATTATTTTTTTCCGTGCAAGAGGTAATATTTTGATGAAAATACACTGTATACACGCTAAAAATAATATTTTGTACAGGGGGTACCTTATAACATGGGAATTATTTTTTTCTACACAAGAGATCAAAAACTGATCAAAATACACAGTATACACGCTAAAAATAATATTTTGTACAGGGGGTACCTTATAACATGGGAATTATTTTTTTCCGTGCAAGAGGTAATATTTTGATGAAAATACACTGTATACACGCTAAAAATAATATTTTGTACAGGGGGTACCTTATAACATGGGAATTATTTTTTTCTACACAAGAGATCAAACACTGATCAAAATACACAGTATACACGCTAAAAATAATATTTTGTACAGGGGGTACCTTATAACATGGGAATTATTTTTTTCTACACAAGAGATCAAAAACTGATCAAAATACACAGTATACACGCTAAAAATAATATTTTGTACAGGGGGTACCTTATAACATGGGAATTATTTTTTTCTACACAAGAGATCAAAATCTGATCAAAATACACAGTATACACGCTAAAAATAATATTTTGTACAGGGGGTACCTTATAACATGGGAATTATTTTTTTCTGCAAAAGAGATCAAAAACTGATTTTCATACACAGTATACACGCTAAAAATAATATTTTGTACAGGGGGTACCTTATAACATGGGAATTATTTTTTTCTACACAAGAGATCAAAAACTGATCAAAATACACAGTATACACGCTAAAAATAATATTTTGTACAGGGGGTACCTTATAACATGGGAATTATTTTTTTCCGTGCAAGAGGTAATATTTTGATGAAAATACACTGTATACACGCTAAAAATAATATTTTGTACAGGGGGTACCTTATAACATGGGAATTATTTTTTTCTACACAAGAGATCAAAAACTGATCAAAATACACAGTATACACGCTAAAAATAATATTTTGTACAGGGGGTACCTTATAACATGGGAATTATTTTTTTCCGTGCAAGAGGTAATATTTTGATGAAAATACACTGTATACACGCTAAAAATAATATTTTGTACAGGGGGTACCTTATAACATGGGAATTATTTTTTTCTACACAAGAGATCAAAAACTGATCAAAATACACAGTATACACGCTAAAAATAATATTTTGTACAGGGGGTACCTTATAACATGGGAATTATTTTTTTCCGTGCAAGAGGTAATATTTTGATGAAAATACTGTATACACGCTAAAAATAATATTTTGTACAGGGGGTACCTTATAACATGGGAATTATTTTTTTCTACACAAGAGATCAAAAACTGATCAAAATACACAGTATACACGCTAAAAATAATATTTTGTACAGGGGGTACCTTATAACATGGGAATTATTTTTTTCCGTGCAAGAGGTAATATTTTGATGAAAATACACTGTATACACGCTAAAAATAATATTTTGTACAGGGGGTACCTTATAACATGGGAATTATTTTTTTCTACACAAGAGATCAAAGAGATTTTTTGATCTAAAATACACAGTATACACGCTAAAAATAATATTTTGTACAGGGGGTACCTTATAACCTGGGAATTATTTTTTTCTACACAAGAGATCAAAAACTGATCAAAATACACAGTATACACGCTAAAAATAATATTTTGTACAGGGGGTACCTTATAACATGGGAATTATTTTTTTCTACACAAGAGATCAAAAACTGATCAAAATACACAGTATACACGCTAAAAATAATATTTTGTACAGGGGGTACCTTATAACATGGGAATTATTTTTTTCTACACAAGAGATCAAAAACTGATCAAAATACACAGTATACACGCTAAAAATAATATTTTGTACAGGGGGTACCTTATAACATGGGAATTATTTTTTTCTACACAAGAGATCAAAAACTGATCAAAATACACAGTATACACGCTAAAAATAATATTTTGTACAGGGGGTACCTTATAACATGGGAATTATTTTTATCCGTGCAAGAGGTAATAAATTTCATGAAAATACACTGTATACACGCTAAAAATAATATTTTGTACAGGGGGTACCTTATAACATGGGAATTATTTTTTTCTACACAAGAGATCAAAAACTGATCAAAATACACAGTATACACGCTAAAAATAATATTTTGTACAGGGGGTACCTTATAACATGGGAATTATTTTTTTCCGTGCAAGAGGTAATATTTTGATGAAAATACACTGTATACACGCTAAAAATAATATTTTGTACAGGGGGTACCTTATAACATGGGAATTATTTTTTTCTAAACAAGAGATCAAAAACTGATCAAAATACACAGTATACACGCTAAAAATAATATTTTGTACAGGGGGACCTTATAACATGGGAATTATTTTTTTCTACACAAGAGATCAAAAACTGATCAAAATACACAGTATACACGCTAAAAATAATATTTTGTACAGGGGGTACCTTATAACATGGGAATTATTTTTTTCTACACAAGAGATCAAAAACTGATCAAAATACACAGTATACACGCTAAAAATAATATTTTGTACAGGGGGTACCTTATAACATGGGAATTATTTTTTTCTACACAAGAGATCAAAAACTGATCAAAATACACAGTATACACGCTAAAAATAATATTTTGTACAGGGGGTACCTTATAACATGGGAATTTTTTTTTCTACACAAAAGATCAAAAACTGATCAAAATACACAGTATACACGCTAAAAATAATATTTTGTACAGGGGGTACCTTATAACATGGGAATTATTTTTTTCGGTGCAAGAGGTAATATTTTGATGAAAATACACTGTATACACGCTAAAAATAATATTTTGTACAGGGGGTACCTTATAACATGGGAATTATTTTTTTCTACACAAGAGATCAAAAACTGATCAAAATACACAGTATACACGCTAAAAATAATATTTTGTACAGGGGGTACCTTATAACATGGGAATTATTTTTTTCTACACAATAGATCAAAAACTGATCAAAATACACAGTATACACGCTAAAAATAATATTTTGTACAGGGGGTACCTTATAACATGGGAATTATTTTTTTCCGTGCAAGAGGTAATATTTTGATGAAAATACACTGTATACACGCTAAAAATAATATTTTGTACAGGGGGTACCTTATAACATGGGAATTATTTTTTTCTACACAAGAGATCAAAAACTGATCAAAATACACAGTATACACGCTAAAAATAATATTTTGTACAGGGGGTACCTTATAACATAGGAATATTTTTTTCCGTGCAAGAGGTAATATTTTGATGAAAATACACTGTATACACGGTATAAATAATATTTTGTACAGGGGGTACCTTATAACATGGGAATTATATTTTTCTACACAAGAGATCAAAAACTGATCAAAATACACAGTATACACGCTAAAATAATATTTTGTACATGGGGTACCTTAAAATATAGGAAATATTGTTTTCGTGCAAAAGGGAATATTTTGATGAAAATACACTATATACACGATAAAAATACAGGTACCTTAAAACATGGGAAATATTTTTTCTGCACAAACTCCGTAATACGTGCGATGAAAACTGTTACACAAGCGTCTTTTATGTTGAACGTAGTATCGTTGGGCAATGCCATGTATGGCAAGTGATTCTTATTCAACCAACACTTCAGTCAAGTTCCACAAATTCTTTTTGAACATAAAATTTGTAACGTCTGGTTAAAACACGATCTCTTTGATGTACTTCGTGTCGTCCGCAATTTCATGAAGATTGTTGTTGACACCTTGGGTAAGAGCATTTCAAGGACGTTCTTCCTTTTCGAAATTTTTCACTTGTTCCATGTGTAAGGAACGAAGCCGTTGGAGATCTTTCCCCTCAGTTCATTCACCCTACAAGGTCAGCGAACTATTCTCCCCTTCTATGGCGCCCAAGGTCAATTCAAGCAACATTTTACCATCCTCTATTGCCCTTTACTTGTATTTGACCTTGTCTCTAGCTAGTATGAATACGACGTTAAACTTGTCATCTTAGCTCAGTGCTTCCTTGTCTGTTCATCAGCTTGGTTCACTGTGTCTCAACCTAGCCTAGAACCAATCGAGTTCTGCCAGACTCGATGTGGTTCGAAGCTTGTCCATCATGTCCTTCTTTGTTGTAAATTTTATGTAGACGTGTCAATAAACATCTGACGAAACGGGAGTAAAACATTTCCATGTTTTACACATGTCACGCGGGACGTTTACTAGCTGTTTGAGTAAATTGGTATGCACCGTTATAAGTTCTTTACTAATTATCAACTTATCAACGAGTACAAAGTTTCAGTCGCAAAAAAAGAGTAAACTTGTTAAAGAATGTATAGAACATGTATATATAAAATTAAAGAAAAAGATGTTAACTATCTACGAAAAAATCAGTGACTTTGTAGCACAAATATTTCTAGTCGAAAACATTGTTCAAAAATCTCCCGTTTCTATGGGAGCAGTAGGGAAAAAGAGGAGTGTTCCAATATTTAAACACGATGCTTTTTGCTCTGAAGCCACTGATGGGAGAAAATCAGGATTTTTACCATCTATTAGTCAGGGGACTGGCACAGAAAAATCCAAATTTTAAAAATTTAGCTCGATTCCCCGAATTTTTACAAAATAAAACCCCGCCATAAGCGCCCGTTTTAAAACGGCGAAAAAAGAGGGGGTTCCAATAATTTTGGTGGGTACTGTAAATGAAAAAATTATGTTTACGATTATTAGACGAGGCTTGAACTTCGGACCTCATGCATTCTAGTCACGAATGCTACCTATAAAGCATGGACATCTTACTAAATACTATTAATATAAAGTAAAACTTATCTTGCTCCACATTTTTAAAACACTTCGCTTTGGCGATAATAGGTTTCTTCGTCATTATTGGCACCTGCGCAGTGCGCGTGTCTAATGAAGCAAAGGTTTGGAGTTCGTTTCCAGCGACCAACAAATAAATCTTACTAATTGTGTTAATCAAAATTGCTGATTTCATACTATATAAACAAAAAATTCCTTATTGTGATTATTTCTAGAAAAAAAATTCCTTATTGTGATTATTTCTAGAAATAAACCCTGGCTATGTCTGTAGAAATGTCTGGAAATCATAACTCGAGGGTAGGAAAGATGTTGAGAGTAAAAAATCTTTGGACACTATCCACTAGTAGTTCTTGAACTACAAACTAGGGGGATTTTTAAAAAAAAGTTGATTTTGAAAGCTTTCTCCGCCGCCCTCATAATAATCTGTCAGGCCGGAGCGATTTATTTGCTACATACTGTACAGGTTGCCATATGTACAGATAGATATCACACTCCTCCCCTCTTAGATAACATCTTCGGGAGCATCTAATTCTTCTGAAGATCTTTAGGTAGATTGGAAGGTCGGCTGAAACGTCTCAATGCCGGGGCGGGAGCTGGAACTGGATCCACGGGGGGCCGAGCGGTAGCTGGCTCAGGTTGTTCCGGCAGTACTGAGTCATCATCTTCATCTGTATCTGCTACGGTGGTGGGCTGCTCAACAAGGAACGGGGGTGAGAAGTGGATTCGGAGTAGGAAACGGCTGCGGTGTTGAAGGTTTTACTGGATAAGGCAGCACCTCCTATCGATGCATCGGCTCATTTGCTTCGGTTCTCGATGTAGGTAGCATTTGGTCCATCTTCCGCTTGATGAGATTATCGCCAACTTGAAGAGGTAACAAACAATGCCAGACGAGTCAAGCTTCAACAAGTCCAGCATGGAGCGAAGAGATTGAGAAATGAGATCAGGAGAAAGGCAGGAGAGCGTCCGGTATCCGATAACCAAGGAGGAAGCGAGCCAGCTTACCTTGAAGACTACCGGGCTGGTTTTCTTCCTTCCACAGGAATTTTTTTAACGATCTGCACCATTCTTTTGGCACGGCCGTTTGTAGCAGGATGATAATACGGGGCTCCCATGAAGTGTCGAATGCAATTGTTTCCAGCTAGCATGGCCATATTGGGAAAATGTTTTCCCCCAAGAATAATATTGGGCCAATAATCAACTTATTGAAGTAAAATTGACCCCATAATGTTGGCCAAAATCCTCAAACTTAAGATTATTTGATACGTCCAGTTTCCCGATAGTTTTTGTCGTAATGTGTCCGAATTTGTTACCCACCTTTAATGTCTATTATTATTACAAATATTTTTCCTGGTCAATAATTAAGAGGAATACGATTTTTCCCTTATCTATTACATTGCTAATCTTGAATTATCCTAAACATATTTTAATGTCATAATATTTTAATGTCATCAAATGGGACTTGAACCTTGGAACTGTGGTCATCATTGCAAGGTGGAACACGCAACCGTGATAACCATAATTATAAATATTTCAATTTTTTAATTATTTGTATTTCCTTATGATTTGGTTTAATATGGCAACTGCAAATTGAGGACAAAACTAATACACGATAGAAAGCGCGATTGGCAGAGCACTACACGTTGTTTAGAAGCTTTCAGTAAGCTTTCAGAAAGAGAGGACGTCGAAAAATGTACTACACCTGAGTATCGAGAAATAAAACTAACATAAACAGTGTTAGTTACGGGAGTTATCTACGGGACTTGAAAACGCAAATGCAAATAAAGAACAATATAGAAGAAAATAATTTGGACCAACTCGTATAAAAAAACGCCGATCGCTTTCAACAGACGTGTACAACACTTGCCTAAAAGGGACCATCAAACCCAGCGACATATATATGGAGCAAAGTTATATGTTGCCGGCCCTGAAATTGCTTGAGAGCTACGAGACCCAATAGGGACTCCTCACGATGGAATTTTTAATTGCTTTACATGCAACTCTTATTTAGGTTGTATGTCCTTTGGACGCGAGACTAAATTGCGAATCATAATTTAATATTGTGCGCGTTCTTAGGATGAGCTGGAGTGTATCCATTGTACCTCCGCGAAGAACATCCAAATACTGTACTTTGGACCGTCCGGTGTTACATGGGAATATATTGGGGAAATATTATTCAGTGTCCTAAATATTATACGGAACCAATAAATTTTGATGCACGAATTTTGTGGGTAAATATTCTTTCCAAATAATTTCCCAAAAATTATTTTGTCGGTTGAATATATTTCCCCAACATACGAGTACCCAACGAGTCAATAAGCTATGCTAGCTGTTTTAGTCGCGAACTTTTTGAATTCATTTGACAAAAACTGTGGCTGATTTTGGAACACTGGGGCTGATTTTGGGTTTGCTTACAGCGGGAACAATCTTTGGCGAACGGCTAACTGTTCAAGATGGTTGTCGAAACAAGGCCACCAAACGTAGCTGCGGGCAACACTTTTCATACGAAAATTCCACTGTGTTCAGGATGCAGCAGCTGCAGAATTCTCGGGCGAAGAGACGTTGGAACAATCATTCGTCTTCCCCAAAGGATAGCACCACTTTCGATTGTCAACTCTTAGTCTTTTTCTTAGAATACGGAGCAAGTTCAGAGCAGAAATCCTCCGACTCCGGTGAAACTCCATACTGTAGCAGAAATCGTATTCTTGATGCTGCGATGAGTCTGGAAGCGGGTAACGGGATAACACGTCAGCTTTGGAATGTTCTGCTGTCGGACGAAACTCCAAATCATAGAAACAAGCAGAGAGATTCAGGGCCCAACGTTGTATTCTGGCAGCTGCCACCCAGTAAACATTGCTTCTTGGTCCTCTGTTTGACCAATAATTTACCAAGAAAATTTTCTTGGTCCAATATTTTCCCAATAAAGGGCTTTTATTCTCGCTAGTTGGGCAGAGTCGGCAAAGCTGATGTAGGACCAAGAATGTCCAGCAAAGGCTTATGGTCTGTATTTAGTGTAAAGTTTCGCCCATAGAGATATTGATAGAAACGTTTGACACCGAAAACAATGGAAAGCGCCTCCTTATCCTACTGAGAGTAATTTTTCTGAGATGGAGAGAGGAAACAAGATGCGTAATCTACTGGACGTTCACTTCCGTCGGGCATCCGCCGAGATAAAACAGTGCCCAAACCAAAAGATGGCGCGTCGCAGGCTAGTCGAAGGGGAAGATCCGATGAATAGTGAGTTAACACACGGGTCGGTGCAAGCAAATCTTTCAGCTTTCGGGTTTTCCCAACCTCCATGCACTGTCTTTATGTAGTAACTTGTGGAGCGGTTGTCCCACCGATGAAAGGGCTGAATAAAATTGCGCTGCCTTAAACTGGCGATTAACACAGCACTGACTTTCTTTGTTGATGGCTTCCTCCATCTTGGCCAAGAAAATGACCAAGATGCTCCACTTCTATAACAGCAAACAAACACTTGTTGAAATATAGATAAATGTTTGCTTCTTGAAATCATTTAACGCGATATTTACACGCTCCCGGTGTTCTTTTTCGTTGGCATCGCCATTAATAAGCACGTCGTCGAGGTAGCAGCTGCAGAAGGGCAGGTCTCAAAGCAAACTCCTCATGAATTTTTGGGAAATGGCCGGTTCACAAGCAACACCGAAGGGTAGACGCGTGTACTTGTATAATCCTTGGATAGTGTCGTGAACTTTTGCGACTCTTCTCCCCGACCAAGCTCCGGGCTGAACAGATCACGATAGGGGTAAAGATGAACGGGAAGATCAGGACCATCGATTAAATTCACGATAGCTCGCCAGTGAAGGCAGAGTTGAGGAAAGATATTCTAGGCACTTTAAAAAATTAGCTCGGCTCTTTATTTTCGTGGTGTGTAACACTCAATACTTTATGTGCCCAACTTTCGCCTTGATAACTGCCCTACAAAGATCTGGCATTGAATCTATGTACTTTCGGATCTCTTCAGGTGTAATCGCATTCCAATTGCAAGTCACTTGCAATAATCGCCAAACTTCACCTTTGTTTGTCCGTTGACCGCGCGGAAGCTTCCAATCCAGCAGTTCCCATATGTGCTCTATTGGGTTAAAATCTGGACTTTGTAATGGCCAGTTCATCATCCGTAAAATTTTCTACTTTTATCCTTCGATATTAAGTAGTTTCGACACAAATTAAAGGAATGATTAGGATCGTTATCCTCTTGAAACACAAAACCACGACCGATTAACTTGATTCCGCTAGGCCTAAAATGCCATGATAGCTAGTTTTGAAAAAGACAGATGGTAAATTAAAAAAAAAGAAGGCCTAGTAATAGATTCAAACGGATTCAACATACATTTTTTTATCCATAATGCCAACAAGACGTAAAGGTCCTACTCCATAGACGGAAATAGCGCCCCAAACCATAACGGAGTCTCCTCCATGTTTCATTGTCGGTACTAAACAATAAGATTTAAACTTCTCATTCGGTTTTCTCCTTACATAAATTTGGCGATTGTTTCCAAACAAGTCGAATTTACTTTCGTCCGTGTACAAAACTCGATACCAATCTTGCTTTGTCCACTTCACATGTTCTTTGGCAAAAGCCAAACGTTATTTTTTCAATTAGAAGGACGTAGAAGAGGCACGATATATTAAAGAGAGGTAGAGCAACTCTGAGAGGGAGATAGGGCTAACAAGTAACTAAAAAATCGTACCAAGTAGCAGAGTTGCAATTCTCCCTTTGTTCCGGGTTGCGTACCCCTTAGAAGGACGATCGACAGCTCGCCCTGTGTTCCGCTTATGCGAAAAAAAATTTTCAATTCGACAGCGTCCAAACTATTTCCAATACAACATTAGAACTTTCAGAATTCACTACAACATTAGAACTAGCAGAATACCCCATGGGGGGACGCCAGTAGCCGCTTTATCAAACTTGAAGCCCAGTGTGAAGGGTAGGCTGTACAAGTGTGATAAAAGCGGCTACTGGCGTCCCCCCTATGGGGTGGAACAAGCCGCTCTTAAAATCATCCCGCTGCTCTCGTTTTAAAACAAATTCTAACGAAAAACTGACTTATCCTAAAATTCTAAAATCTATCTTAAAATAATCCTTGATTTTTTTGCCCTTATTCTGCTAAGTTCCCTAAGTGAACAACCTATTCCCCTAAGTGGACAAAATCGGGGGGGGGGATTGGACAAGGATTGGGGAGATTGGACATGTTGAATACCTATTTACTAAAGTTTGAGAGAGTGACCCCTTTTAAAAATACAACTTGTACTTTATTTATTTATCAATAAATCTGTGAAAAGAAAAATTTCGAAAACTTTAAAACCGGGAGTTCGAGAAAAACAGAAATGAGTTGAGGAATTAAAAAAAGCTTTAATTTTATTGGTCGGAAAAATTGAAATAAGATAGTCTTCCGCTGGCTATAGGACCTGATATAGGTCCAGTTTCACCCCGAAAAGCGTGTCCAAACTGACCCGACAAAAGGCCTATTTTTAATCGACCACAGCTAAGAGATTAATGATTTTAAAATTTAAAATGAACATGGAAATTTTAGAGTAATGAATGTTCTTTAATGTGCTAGCAAGAGAATCATTTTTAATGTCTTTTTGGCTTTGCAATCAGAAAAAAGAGGAATGAGACGGGAACTTTTTTCGTTATTTCGTTTGTCCAAATTTGTACTTGTCCAATTTGGGTCCGCTCTCCCTATCATATTGTACTCCACCTCCTCAGCTGCCAATGACTTTCTCTCTCATTTTTTTTTTCACAGATG
The DNA here is from genome assembly GCA_022539655.2 of Ceriodaphnia dubia. NCBI lineage: Eukaryota > Metazoa > Arthropoda > Branchiopoda > Diplostraca > Daphniidae > Ceriodaphnia > Ceriodaphnia dubia. The sequence continues at coordinate 4,378,336 of JAKUCG020000104.1, read as the reverse complement.
CATACAACCATAGCGCGCTGTTTTTGAATAATATATAAATTATTGTGGGCCTATTTCGTTCTGGCCCTACACCTTTCTGGCCCAACCGTTCTGGCCCAACTTTTAAAATGCAGTAGGGCCAGAACGGCAAACATAATTTCCCCTTCTGGCCCTATTTTTTTTTTTTTACGTTTGGATAGAGTCCAGTAAAACATACAATATGAGATTGTTTCAGTAATTTGAAAATAGAATTGGCTGAATAGTTTTCAGTCTATGGACCCAAGACATTGTCCGTGTTCGGTCTCCCTTTTAGAACTAACAGGAACTAAAAACTTTGTAGAAAGTAACCATGCTTGTGACTAGAGAAGTTACCACTGAAAAGATTAATCTGTACTCTGTAGTACTCAAGGATCGTATCAAAAAGTAAAAGTCTAGTTTTAATGGATATATTGCAAACTGATAAAAATGCTATGCCGCCCTCCTTCTTCAAAGTTTCTTCTATGTTTATCATGTACCCTAGTACATTAAATGCGACTGAAATGCGATTCGTGTGCTTGTCTTTTATGGGAAACCGGTTTCAATCGCAAAGTCAGAAGCATTTAAAGTACTAGCGGTACAGGTATATGAACATACTTTTTACTCCACAATTTGTAAAATAGGGCCAGAAAGGTAAACCATTCTGGCCCTGTTGCATTTTTTTTAATGGGCCAGTACGGTTGGGCCAGAAAGGTATAGGGCCAGAACGTCCATCTCCCTATTAGGGCTTTCATGCAAACAGATGATTCATGCACCGGACTCATGCAGAATACCTTCATGCAGAATACCTTCATGCAGATTACCGACACCCTGATACTTGTTCCGATCGCATGTTCACTCTTTTCTGAACTGTCGCATAGTTCCGTAAAGATGTTGTAAAGTCGCGCAAGCGACCTAGTGATGGAACCATCCCGACAGCACCACTGAGTAGATCGGCACTCTTGGAAAACATGTTGGCTGTCGTTAAACCAAGAACAAGACGAAGGATTAACAGTTATGTAACATTAGTACTGAAACAACCCCTGAAAGTGTCTACCCAAGTACCCATTTGGGCACATTATACCATTTGAAGAAGGTTGCCGTTTGGGTACCAAATCTGCCTTTTTGGCACCTTCTGAAAGGGGACAGTAATTTCACCAGAGCACAACTTTAGAATACCAGTATATCTTTGTAATCAACAGATTGCGTAAGTGTACAGAAAATGACCAATTTTACATCGTACCTCGTCCATGATGCATTCATATTGCTCGACTTCAAGTTTGAAGGTAGCCACTAACTTTTGTAGTTCTTCTTTTTTGTCACCAACACACCAGGCTATACTGACGTGATGGGAAGGATTCTTAATAAATAATGCTCAATGAGAGTCAGCATTTCAAACATTTTCATTAAGCCATTTATAACAGACAACCTTATAAAAGGTTGGCAGTTGATACTCCAACAAACAAATATCCATCTTTTCTACTAAAGCGTCAAGGGTTCCTGTTGGATCTTCCACACTCAGAGCTAAAAAATTATTCATAAGCTAAAAAATTGCAATGAGTGTAGTTGTAAAAAATGTTTCACATACCTAGAAACGTTCTGGTTTTTTCTTCATTAACATAAATAGACAAATTGCTACCATTCAACTGAAAAGGATGTCTAACAAATTTTGATCAAAACAACAAATGTTATTTAATGAATTTTCTCGTCAGAAAGGGTGAAAACAACCTCTTCATATCATTTAATTGCTTCTTAATGGAAGCAACAAATCCTTCAATCCAATGGTGCCTGAGTATTACTGTTTTTGTTAAACTAATATGAAAATCCTCACATACTGTGAGTTCAATCCCATTGCTCAACAAATGTTTAGAAAGAATGTCAACAGCATCTAAAAACACAAGGCTTGCATTCCCTTGCAAAGAAAAACAACATTTTAAAGAACTTTTAAAACAAAATAATAATATGCATTATTATTCAACATACAGGGTAAGTAAACAAATGTAGCCCAATTTCCTCTTACATGTGGAAAATTTCTCACTCTGTTCCCATGCAGAGAAGGGTCATCTTGGTTAACTACTTCAAGGGAGGCTGCATTTTCACAAAGCCTATAAAATGAGAAAGTAGCTTCTGATCCTAATTTAATGATATAAGGTTTTAAACAATCAGTATTGTGTTACTTGGGTGTAGGCAATCTCAGTTTGAGAGGTCTACAAATATCATCGTCTGCCCCCACTGGACGCTTAACGGAGACTCGAGAAAAGGCCCATGGATCCGAATCATCTTCATCGCTGTCATTTCCATATGCTGCAATCAATTCCATTTCTAAGAACCATAACAGAGTTTAAATTTTGCAAACTTATTGTGACATAATTTAGGTTTCAAACCAGTCAAGGAAATTCTACAATTGATACATCTAGTTGGACTGACGGAGCTTCGGTTTTTTGGAAAATCGTAGGGCGAAATTGAAATTTCGAAAGTCGAAACTCGAAACAAAAGAGAGATTGTCTGCTCGCTATACGTCATACGTGCTTGATTGCCACTTTCTTATTTACTCGTTCCCTGAAAAATCTTTTGTTTTCTAATATTTTCTGATCTCTGATTTATATAACAACGATTTCTATCGCAAATGATAGCATGAAAATAAGCTTGCGTTGAAATCAATTTAAATTTGTATTTTCACACAGTCGATGAGTGCTGCAGCGGGCAGCGGCTGCAGGAGTGCTGAGTGCAGTCTCATGTCAGTCATGTGTCATGTACTCATGTGTTGAAAAAAGGCTGGCTCCAGTTTGTCTGCCTGGTACGTTAAGGGTTCCTCAATTGCATACCCGTAATCCTTATTCCTGGTGCACCTTAAAACCTTAAAAAAAATTGAAAAGAAATCTTGAAAGTTGAAACTTGAAATCCTATAATTTTCTTCGATTGATTTAAGACAAATACAGTAAAGAAAAATGGTCCAAAAAATGAAAGCTGAAGGATTTCAGGAATTCGAAACCGTGATGAACGATATTGAAAACAAGAAATTGACTGAAGTTTTCGTTCTTTTTTCCGGTTCGAAAGACTCAAGTGGTAAGAGTTGGTGTCCTGACTGTGTTGCAGGTATGTTTTATTCCACTTTTTCCTACATTTTTTCTACATCTTCCTTCATTATCTTGTATACTCTTTCAGCTGAGCCCATAGTTGACAAAGCTTTGGAGAGTGCCATAGCAGAAGCAGTGTTTGTGCATGTTAGTGTTGGCGACAGAACTCTGTAAGTGTTTATTGCATCTTAAATCCCTAGAAACACCTAAGTTACTATATATTTCTATAGTTGGAAGGATCCAGATTGTAAGTTCCGACTTGACAGCAGGATCAAACTAACTTGTGTGCCAACACTTCTTAAGTGGGGGACAAATAAAAGACTGCTTGATTACCAGTGTAATAATCTTGAAACTGTTCTCTTGATGTTTGAAGACTAATTGAAATTAGCTAAATAATAACAGAAGTCAGTACTGTATCACACATACTGTGAAGTTTCTACCCTTCTATGTATATCTTTTTATTAAAATACTATGCTTGTTGTTTATATTGAAGGTCTGAGGATAAATAAATCTTTGCCGGGTTAATGAATCAGGTATGTGTAATTTTTAGGTGACTGTGATAGAATGTAAACCAAGAGCCAGGAACCTTAGGATAGATTTTTATCACATTATAGTGATTACAGTACAAGGGAGAAAAATAGATCACTCAATACTTCCATTTGTTCACTATTGAAATCTAATTAAATATGTAGATTGGCCAAACCGTATTGTTAAAATCTCGAAAAAAATGACACCTCTCCTGTTAGTACTGGTGAATATAGGCTATAATTTTCTCATACATACTTTACCCAGATGTGTCATGGTCATGTTCTCAGAAACCGGAACGCCGTTGGAGGGTCTTTCTAACCTCCAAGAAACAGCATTGCGCTATATTATTCCGATCAACAATTATGTTGCTGTATTACTAGGACGATCGTTCTAGGAAAGGTTTTATAAATAGGTACAATGAAATTTTCAAATGTAAAAGTAAAGTAGAACATAAACTCAATGCCTTTATGTGCTTCTGTTAGCACAAAATCAAAATCGATAATACAATCGCGCAGGCTTACCAGTTCTTTCCAAACATTGTACCCCTCATTTACGGACCCAATAGAGTTGTTGCTTGTTACTAACCTTAGTTATGATCCTAAATAAGAAAGAAACTAAGCTTCATTGTTTGCTTTTCTTTTGTCTGCTCCCCTTATTTCAATAATATGTTCTGTAATGCACTAGAGATGCACAATTTTAGAACTTCTGAGGATGAGCTTCCTTTTCAAGCCGTATGATGTTAAGGTGAAAGGAGTCAAAAGGATGAAAGCTTTATATTAGTAATGAAAGGAAAAAGTTTAGTAGTAGTTAAATAACGATGTATTTATTGTTAGTGAACAAGAGCTCGTAACGTACCCTGCTAAGATAATTCACAGTTTTCTATGGTAGTTTAAATTATTAATTTAATGAGTCATATTGTAGTAACAAAATTATCAAGTCTCTAGAAATACCGGTGTATTCCCCGGTGTGCCCATTTCGGCGATTCACGATTATTATGTCTGTGTCGGCACCCCATGTTAAATTCAAACACTTTTTATATATTAAAGCCATTATAGCAAATTGTCCGTTTCGGCAAACAGGACTTGTAATTCTAACCGTTTTGGCATCATGACAATGAGAACAACAAAAACAACGGAGTGAAATGCACGTCGAATATATTATAACCACTCATACGGTCATACACTGTGTCATTTCGTTCCGCAATATTTAAAAAAAAATTACAGCCCATAAAGGCTTTCCTCCTCCCCCATCCAATTAGCTAACAAAGAAACTTTCGATGCCAAACTAATGTAAAGAAAGACAGCATGTCAGTAAATTATTTATACGTCATGAGCGATCATGAGGCATCTCTAAAGTCTATAAAAGCTAGCCTACAGTTAGGCACAATCTATAATTTATATGTTACGCGTAACCTTAGTCCTTAAACAATACTTAGGTTTTTTCCACTTTACACATGCCCCTGACCAGTATAAACTACATGTACTAAGTACGTGTGTTAGTAGTTCAATCTACCAAATATTTGTATTATTCATTAATGATTAGTGCAGATTAGTGAAACCAGGATAATTATCTTGACCAAATTCTATTTATCGCGTGTTGTTTAAACACCTTTCCATCTTACGCAACGCACAAAGTCTGTTTTCTTTCGGCCGTCAGGCCACCGCAAAATTTTGTCGTTATTATTAAACATACAGTTTCCTGAGTTAATAGAAACGAAAGTTGACATTTCTATTAATAGATTGATTTCTATTGATTATTGATTTCTATTAACTCAGGAATATTACTAGGAACGATATATAATAAATATATATTATATTATCACTCAGAAACTTTAATTCCACTTCGAGGCAATAGATTTAAGAATTTAACTCTTGGTTCTCTTTTGGATTTATTCCGTTACTTTAAAATACAGAATATCGTTGATAAATAATGTTGCCAGCCGTGCAACTGAATTGATCATATTTGAATTTAATTTAGAATCTTTCAGACATCGACAAGTATTACCACTCCCAGAATTCATTACTAGCTAGCCACTCGTACACCTTTAATGTGCCAAATAGGACTACACTCAAAATATACTTTCCCTCCCGTCTTTTCGTAAACAAAACACAGCAACATAATAACCAACTGTTTAAAATGAGAACTTGAAAGTTGAAACTTAGCAACATCTCTACAAAAAGGTTTTTATTGCCCTAGGGATGTGAAGAGTCAGTTTACCTTAACGGCACCTAAATAAGTGTGTAGTGGCAGAATACTGGGAAAGACTAGAGAGTGTGAGGTTTACATGAAGATCGATGTCCTGTTTCTCCGAGCCTAACACGAAACCTTACTTTCGACTCGAAACTGCATCACCCCCGCCGCAACACCTTTTTTCTTTATTCTTTTTTCTCTTTTATTTGGCTTATCTTGAATAGTTAGTGAACCTTTCTTTCCAGACCCTCTATAACCATTCGTTTTTTCCTTTCTGTTGTTGGATGACTATCACCTGCTATTACTACTTACGGTGCCACCATGCCATGCTATGCTATTGTACAATTCCTTATTCCTTTTATCAAATTTCGTATGTTCTCTAAAATGTACAGGGTTGTATGAATACTAAATAAATCTCGAGATAATAAAAAAAAAAGAAAAAGAAAATAACAAACCATGGAGCTGAACTGACTGAATGAATACCTATACAGTGTTCTTCATTTCATCCTCAAATAAAATATTTTTATTGAATAACAAAGGTTTTAGCATTGATTTGAAGGTTTTAACATTTGAGCTTGCAGCATTTGATCCGAAAGTACCGTAGTTCTCGAACTCCCTTTCAGATGTCAATTACAACCGAGTTCAGCATAGCTCAATTAAAATATTTTTTTTCGAACGACTTATGACGACGACATATCATTGTTCCTCGTTTAGGCTATATTTAAGCTGACGTGCACAGTGAGGTTCCGTTAGTGAGGTTGCCCTTGGAAAGTCAACAGAAGAAATAAGATTTGCGCCCACCAGTCCACCATATAGATAGGATCGGCGTCGATAGCTTGGAGAATCTGAAGGATATTCAGTGAGGAAGGGAGGCTAAGGAAATCGGACGTGTTCGAGTGGTTGCTGTGTCATTTTCTCATCACTCGATGCTAAACTTATCAGTGTCTTATCGTTGGCTTTGGAATGCTCTATTTTCTTTGCTTGCTAGCAGAAGATGCCTCTTGGTTCTTCTCTGCTCTTCTTACCAAATCGAGTCGAGTACTCTTCGTCTTCGTCTTCCCTATATATCTGCTTTGCACTTTTTTTTTCAGACGAGTGACCACTTGATGCAATGGCCCTGAACTGTAATTCAATTTACACAACACACAAGTTCAACCAAGAGGGAAGTGTTCATCAGTTTTCTTTCGAGGATGCGCAGCGCTCAGCTCCACGGAAAAAATAAACAACGATTGTGTTAGTGCTGGAACACCGCGTGCTAGCGAGGCCGCCGTACTGCACCCAAATCAAATCAGCCAGACCAATACGGAGAGATTAAAGTTGCCCGCCGTGGCAAATATATAAAGGTTACACTAGCGATATATAAAGGCAACTATATAAATATATGTTTGTTGTTCCAATCACGCTCCAGTTGAGACGAGTATTCAACGGTTGGATGAACCTAGGGGGCGGTTTATTCATAAGCGAAAGAGAGAGCAAGCCAAGAGGTCAAAATAGAGAGAAGGATAGAACACGGGCATGGTAGCCGCCGCGCGCCGCCCCATTGTTGGATGGTGCTGTGTAGTAGTGATCCAAAAATACGTGCAGTGCGAGAGAATGATCAACGACTGTTGGGAAATCAAAAGGGCAGCGAGTTCCGCCACCACTAGTCGGTTTGTCTGAACGCGGGTGACAGCAAGCTACGCTCAGGTCTCCTGAGTTTCGGCACACACAATGATAACAGTATGTGAAGCCATCACCCAATAGCCCAGTACGCGTTGGTGGAAGGAGATGAGGCATGTAGGTTATATGCTGGAATTACAAATCTTACTCTTCAAAGGCTTTCAATCGAAATATTCCACGTTTATATTATAATTATTTTTGGCATATTGAAGTTTAACTGCCGTGAGTGCCAATGAAGAAAAAACATGCTACATTCTTATCGTTAATCTGACCGCTTGTTCATTCTAAAGCTATTGCTACACCTTTCATTGAAAGCTAACCGTTGTGGGCTACTAAAGCGGTTAGCAGTCCACTATTGATCCACCCTTGCTACGAGATAGATACCCGTCTTTACTTAAGAAAGATAGCCTCTAAAGAGAGGCCGAGAGAGGCCTCACAGATCAAGACTGCGTCTAAGATAATTAGTGGGTCCTATCCGGCTAGTACCCACGTTCTCCCAGGGTATATGAGTGAAGAGAACAGCATTATTGTGCTCTCTATGTGCTCTGCTGTACAGAACTGTGAAAAACAGGAGCTCTCTTTCTTTCCGTTTTTTTTTTCATGTAGGCTATGTACCGAATCCCCAAAGGTGTCGTCTTTTGTCCGGAAATGCTGCAAGTCCTGTAGGTCCAAGTGCACGCTGGCTGAGACTGAGAAGGAAAAAAAAGAATCATTTGTCCTCCACTATTTTCGTCATCGATTAAGACAAACCTAGATATCATTAATCATTAATGCAACTAATCGTGGTTAATTTTAATCATGATTCTAATCCTGAATGTAATTTTATGTAAAAATTATGTGTGATTTGTCATCATGATTTTCTCGGGATTTGTCAAAGTATATTGACGGTCTCTTTGGTTATTTTTCAGTTTCGAATTATAGTTGCATATTTCGTATAAAATTGCCCACCAACTTTAATCCGTACATCATTTATCACTGAGGAGAACTGTATACCCTAGTACTTACAAGGCGCGTCGGGTGCGTCTGAAATGCGATTCGTGTGCTTATCTTTTACAGAAAGCCGGTTTTTAAAATCGCCATGTCAGGTGCATTTAAAGTACTAGGGTATACCGGTAGTGGGTATAGTACTTTAAATGTGCGCACTACACTGACGTCTATTTCGTGGGTCACCTAATGTTCCTGCATAGAGATTAGATCTAAATAAAAGCGGTGAACTCTCCATTTCGTGAATTATGGATGACGACAGAAAAAAAACCACAAGGACGACGAGAAGTCCGATCGAAGTCAGGACACACAGCGAGATAGGGAGGTAATAGTTGGGAACTAGTGAAAGTGATGGTTTCAAAGAAAGTAAAGGTTCGACACTTCGACACCTCAGAGCTCGTAGTTTATTCAGTAATGAAAGGTGACGAGGCAATGGCTGTCGGTTGTATGGGTCAATCGAACCTGCTCTGACCAACACACGAATCAAGTTGCCACTCCCTAGAGGCGCAAACGAAGCCCATAAAAGTCGAGTTCATTTACTGGTTTGTGCCCTTGATGAAATAGTCCTTCAAATGAAAACAAAGGAGACATGCCTGCCTGCTCAATGGCATTATCCTCGACTTCTTCCCAAATCTTTACATGACAGCATGTCAACAAGAAAGAGCGTGATCTCACTAGAAAGATTGCCAGCCCCTTTAGTTATGGTATCGCGTACACATGCTCATGATTTAATTTGTTCTCTTCGAACGTGATATTCTTACCTGCAAATGGTTTCTCATCGTTAATGATTCATACGATTTTTATTATTTAATGATGTTGTTTTAACGCTTTCAGGTTAAAGAACTGAATAAGGTTTCAGACTCGGAGACCAAAGTCGGCGGAGTATAGTACCAGAGATACTCGGACGTATACCCTTTAATGAACGACGTATATATCCCATGCAGTTAGTATTGGGCTATACTATCTTGTGGGTACCGTATCAAGTATCTTTATAGATTTGACCACAGAATACTCTTAAGTTGATGCAACAGGCTACATGCAGCCTTTTAAATAACACGCGTTATTGCCTTATTACTTTAAAACTCTTGTTTATTCTTTTAAGTGCTCTTTAACAAAGTCACTTACGTTCGTCCATTTATGTACCTTCTCAAGGGCCCCCAACCACCCCAGCCGTCGCCGTCTTATCTTGTAAGGCGCGTTCGTTAAAGTGAACTGGTTATTGAAGCAACGGATGAAAAGGAAGTGAAAAGGTGGTTCCTTCCGTTCTTGCCTACGTGTTACATTGTTTTAAAATATTCAGGTAACAGTTTTCTAGTGCCATCAAGGACGCAGGTTTTTCTCCTTCCAAAAACAAGGAAATAACTATGTCTATGGGAGGCAATATTGATGTAACGATTGTATCTCTTCTACTCCTCAAAATCCATGCAAAACTGGGACTGAAAGGCATAGAGAAATGCATGTGAACTTACACAAACTGGCATGCTTTCATGGAAGAAAACTCGTAAGTGGTAACTATCATGCAGAAAAGAAGAGACCTACGTATCAGTCATTTTTTCATGGAATTAAATCATCAGCGAAAATGGGTATATATTTGCGACCCAATGCGTCTTCAGGATTTGGTACAACGTGAAATTTGAGCAAAGAATCTGAAAGAGAAAGACTAAACAGTTATGCAAACTCGCAACGAATAGCTACACACGAATACGTACGTAGATGCAATACGCGTACGTTATCCCACTGAATAAAATTAAAAGCTAACAGAACAGAGAGGTATTAGTAAGCTATACTGTTTTACGCGCGTCGCTTTTCTGCACTCGTACTCGTAGCACGTACGCGTTCTTTTATTCGTAGCACAAGCTGACGGATGCAGCAGTGTTCACTATTAAACTGATGAGAGTTGAAAACCTCGCCGCCTTCACCTTCTCGTATTAATAGGAATGTAATAACTGGCGTTGCTCTATTTGAATTCAGCAGCAAATCTTGACGCAAGGAAATTTGAACTTGAAGGTTGTGGTCAAAAGCATTGAGTCCACAATTGGCTTGTAGTTATTAATTTTAGTTGTAGAAATCTAAATATTTAAAACTCATCCGTAAATAAGATACCGTAGTAAAGATGGGTACTCATCCGCTCTAAAGACGACTTTATCTAGCTTCTAAATGTAGTTCGAACAAAAGAATCGATCAGCTGACATGATGACGACGACAAACTTGAGACTTGAAATCGATGAAATCAGATCGAAAATGAAGAGTTAAAGAATTCAAGAGGCACCTCGTTTGAATTGCAAATGTCTGAAGCATACCAAGCGGGCGGAAGGAGAACAGGGGGATATGGGTGGATTCGGAGTGAGACTTATTTGTTGCATAGGATCAATCGGAGGTCCAAGGCGACGGCCAACAACCGGAGACGGACGACGGAGAATTCAGTTTGGTTCCCCCACCCCTCCACTATTTGGACTGTATACCGCGGTGTACCGTAAGTCGGCAGGCAAGCATAGGTGGGCTGCAGGAGTCGCTATCATGACAGAGACCTACAAAGCCGCATTTGTCTTATTCATAGACCGAGAACCAAAATGTAGCTTACACTACACGAATGATGTCTTTGTTTCATCGAAACCCGATCACACGACAATTTTGTATGAATATTTGTTTTTGTTGGTTTGCTCTCTCCAGATTCTGTCCACCGCTTCCTAGCACGGCTAGAGTAAAAGCATCAGGAAACGACAACGACCTCACGGTAGGTGTGTGCTTTGCCGTAGCGTAGATACCAATATGATGTACCAACGTACCGTATTTCTACTAGGCTAGGGCGTTGCCTTTCGTGACAATTTTGATTGAATTCGTTCTTGTACGTCGCATGCAAGAATAGACGGCGAAACAAGCCACACGTTGCTTTTGAATGTCAAGTTTCTCCTTACCTCTCGAATAGTATGATTAGATTATTTTGGATTATTTCCCGCATTATTTTCGAGTCGTTAATGTTAAACAATCATAAATCATATATACGTGTTGTTATTAATCGTTCAAAGACAGTCGATATAAGAGTTTGCTATCGATATGGCAGTTTACGTTCCCAAAAGAAATATGCTCTTTCGACTTTCGAATTAAAATGTTTATCAAAACAGCAATGTTTTGATATTAAAGGCTCATTATTTAAAGATGCGTTCAACCCGTGCACTGCACAGAAGCAATTTTGGAAGGCCTACTGTTTCAGCCATAATAATAACAAGACCTGCAAGCATAGTCAGGCATTAGAGGGACGATAACGAGATCAAATTCCAACAACTTGAGCCATTGAAGGTTATTGACAGATTTGAAAATAAGCATGTGTATTCACAACATATCTGTATTATATCATTTTAGCTACACTGATTTGTAACAAAATAAATTCAGAATTGTAACAGATGTAGTCACATAAGGGCGAGTTCCTAAAACAAATTATTGCCAAATGCGACAAATGCGGGATGGTGTTATCATATCAAGCGTGTTTCTTGAGTATTCGATTCAGACGAATGTACGAATGTAAATACTGTGCTGCGTCCACTATTAGGCCTAGTTATTCATTAAACGCCATAGGGAAGAACCAGTTCTAAACTCCCCCCCCCCCCCCAACAAAGCCTAGTTTTTTTTTCATTATTTCGCTCGTTTCTCTCCGTACACTTACGGTTCCGTAACAATACTAAAATAACATTTGTCTCGAATTTTTTAATTTGTTTGTTGCGAAAGATTTATTGTATGGCCCATTAAATATATTTAGCCAGCGTGCCGTGGATCTTGTTCGGTGAAATTTTTTCCTAGCAATAGCACTCTTATATATTACTAAAGTGAACGAATATTGTGTCCACCTGAAATCCGGAGGCACAGGTCAAAGAACTGAAGCGCAGACGCCAACGCGCTCCCTTCCTCTCACCCTGGTCTCCTGTACTAGTTCCCGGTATATACCATAGCGAGTCTTATATGTGTTTCACACCTCAACCCACCCACGCCAAGTACGCTGGCCCCATTATACCTTCCATCGAAGGTACCCAACAAATCTGCACTTAGTTGCTTGGGACGCTTTACTCGAAATGGTAGATGACGGTCAAGCCAAATCTTGAAACAGTTTGGGAGAAAATTGACCTCCACAAGTGCTTTCAATTTTTGCTTTCTTTCCTAATTTACAGAATAATTTGTAGTAAAAAGGAAGACGCATTCAAGGTGTTAATGTAAAAAAAAAGAAGCACTCGGTTTTATTGAGAACCTGTTGACTTTCTGAACTTGGTCGTTCAGTGTGTTGTTTATTGTACTATCTTCAGTTATTTGTCCTCTTGCCAAATTGTCGTGCTTCAGTATTCAAGGACTCCCTTAGTGCTGTGTAAAAATTAAGGGACGGATGGATTTCGATTAGTGAAGCAACCAACTTTCGAAACACATCTCGCCGTTTGAACTGTGCGCTCACGTCGACCCTTCTGTGCCAGCCATGGCTAAGAGCTCCCGGTTTGCTCATTGGGTCACTGTCGCCCTCGTCATTTACCATCTGACTCGTAAGTAATAGAAATGCCTTTACCGTACTTGCAAGATATTTGCCCGTCGTCTGGGCTTCCAAAATGACAGCACCAGGCTAATGAAACGGAAAATCCCATTTGCCAGTATAGTTCCTGTTATTGTTAAAAGGGTACCCCATTACCCTCACCTCCCCGACAGAGAGAGAGAGAGAGAGAGAAGAGAAGAAAAAATCCGTGTGTAGTGAACCGATGGTGAGAAAACGTAAAAACTAAGGAGCGACGGGGAAGGAACAAACATGTAAACAAAAGAACCTTAAGAGAAGCAAATTTCTAGCTCACGCTTGACTGCCATCCGTGGAATCTATCCGACGGCTTACCAGTTTTGAGTCCGGTAATTCAAGCAAAAGAACTAGTTAAAAACACTAGTTAAACGCACATTCACGAAAACTTCTAACTTCGGGACAGTATAAAATTGACGAACAGAAAGAGCTGACAATTCTTAACATTAGCCGAAGCCAGACGTTGTCAGATTCTTTTATCGCTTGCGTTATGAACAAGATTGCGTTTCTTACTAATATAAACACACTTCCCTGGTACACAGGGCATATAGCGAAAGGAAAATGAAGAAACGTCAAAAGTGTAAGATTTCTCGAAGGCCAGCCTATTCAGTACAAGCCTATATCGATCCCTATCAAGACTTTGAGCATTGGCGATGAAGTAGCCTAATGTGATGAGATTAAGGGATTTCAAGGAAGTTACAACTTACTTACTGTGGGGCAGAGGTTTGGCTAGATGGTGCTATATTTTTACCGTCTGTTTCTTATTAGTTGCCATTGGTAAGATCAATAACTGCTTTGTTCTTACTCGTTATCTCCACTTACGAACGCGATACTAACACTAGCTGACTAGTTACCGTACTGCATGCTGCTACTTGCGGCTGTTCACGGATGACCTGTCTCGGCCAAGTAGTCGATGTGTCATTCGAGTCTTGCACTACAACTACACTTCCTTCACGCTTCCTACTTTGCGCTGCATACCCTTTAAGCTTTAATATTTCCTCAGCTTCTGCATGGCCTGCTGGGTGCCAGCTTTCTCGTGGTTACCATCTCCGTATAAAAAGAAAATAGGCGACGCCAAATGAAAGAAAAGACCTACGTATTTTTAAAAAATGGGTTTTATGAATGCTGGCATTGTTTTGATTTTGCCTCTTCATGATGAAGATATCGAGAAACCGCAGCATAGACAGCTTTATAGCTGCTTCGATTCCGAGTGAACCGTCGACGTAGAGCGACACACGAAATCTTTAAACACGCTATTGGCTAATCCGCGGCGGACTCGGGCGTTCGAATACCGGCGACAAAGGTAGACGCAGACTACTTGGAACGAAACTTGCTCAACTATCTATATAGATGGATTACGAAAAACAGTGAGAAATCCTCAGGTGAAAAGATTGCCGCAGGCGACGGCAGTTCCCCCTTCCCCCCCCCCCCCCTTCCTCCCTCTTTCCTAGTGCTGAGCCCTGTTGGCTGCCTCCTACAGAATATATCCCATGAATTCTGTACAAATTCTGTATGCATGTTATGTTATATATCAATAGATTATTCTGTTTCCTGTGGTGGTATATACATGTAGAGAGAATGAGAGAATACTGCCCGTGGAAGTGTGTCGCTAGGATTTTCGGCGCTCTATAAACTTTTGGTCCCATAACTTGCCCGCTCCTCTATATGCTATATCGTGTATCGATTTCAGAAACTTGTCAGCTGACAGGGCGAGTGGACGGCACGGGTGAAGGTGGATGGGTGTGTCTAGTAGGATGGCATGAAGGAAGGATTGAGAGGGTGGGGGGGAGGGGGTTCCAACAGAGCGGAAAGAAGGCTACAGAGAGAGTAGAAGGTAGAGACGAGCGCGACGACGTGCTTTCAAATGTTGCCGCCGCCGTTGACTACTACCGGTAACCAGCAGTCGCGACTCGCGAGGAAATCAACGACGAGTTTTTGTGTGTGTGTGTCTGTCTGTGTGTTTGTGTGTATGAAAAATTGGGGTGGACGAACGCGCGTGCAGCCGTGTACCCTGCGTGCGTGATACAGCGACCAATATCTGAATGCAGCTCTGTTGTATACCACGCTCGCGAATTAGCCTGATGAAACATGCAAAGTTCTATAGTTCGGTCACCGCAGTGTACAAAAGAAAGCAACCATCATTCCCCGTTACACTGTTTTCAAGGCCGGTGATGACAGATGAAATCACGAGGATAATACGAGGATAGTTATTAAACACGGGGCTTAATGTAAAATTACTACTCCAACACGGTACCCATTCCATCCACTGATTTAAATTTTCATTCATTTGCAATTCTTCTCTGCCAAAATGACAATATCAACACCTTGATTTCGCCAGTGACAGAACGAGTGACACACTCTGTGCGATTCATCTTATCTTTCTTTCTTTCTTCACAGCTGGAGCACAAGGAATCCAACTACTTCAGGTTTCTGTACCCAGCGTGATCCAGGCCGGAGAAGGTGCCGCCCTCCTCTGCGACGTTGACATGGAAAACGAGCGGCTCTATTCGGTGAAGTGGTACAAGGATGACGAAGTCGAATCGGTTGAGTTTTTCCGATACGTTCCACGCGAGTCACCTCCTCTCATCGTTTACAATTTGCCCGGCATCAACGTCAACGTAAGCCCACTCTTCATACAGGCTGGCCATACAAGCCTAGCATATCCAGCTGTTTTTTGTTACGTACCGTATCAGGTTGAGCTTACCAATGACCTGAACCCTCAAGATGGGTAAAAGGCTGAAAGCTTCTAATAAGGATATGGGGGAATGAAATACATCTACGATAAAAAGGGAATGCAGACAAGTTTAGAACTTGATAAGAAATGTAATGTTAGGCTATTTTTACCATAGAAAAAAACTGCAGGTAGATGATGGGTTACATATTAGGCATCGCATACCTATTGCATTTAGTACACCTGATTCAAGTTATATATAGGTGGCGTATGCGTGCTACTGAGTCACTTGCTTCACAGTCGAACTGTGAATTGGAAATGGCAGCGCGGAAAAGTCGAGGGAAAAGTAGTCAGCGATAGAGTGGTCTTACTTTATAGAGATGCCAGATATCTTAAAAGTTCTCTGGCCACTGTAGTAATTATATAATTGCAAGCAGGAATGAGCAAAAACTCGTTTCTAACTCGTTATTCTGTTATAATAAAGTACATTGGTAGTTTGGGACACGTATGGTGCATAGGAGCATTATACTTATATCCTATTATTGCCGATCAGCTACGATGATATAGCATGGTACATGGCATATTATTCTTTATTCCAGAAAAGCTTATCTGATTGGCAACGGGTCTACTTGAGTCGAGTGAACTTGGCAAGCAGTGGACACTACAGATGCGAAGTATCAGCGGAAGGCCCAAGTTTTTCCTCGGTCAGCGGTGGCGGCCATATGGAGGTGAGCAACTGGCAATTGTTACTACTACTACTAATCTTTAATTCTCTAACACTCATACATTCTACAGCTTTCGATATTTCACGCTTAGATACAGTCTTATTATGAGTTGTCTAGTAATTATAACTTTTAAAAAAATAATTAGGTGGTCGTGTTGCCTAAAAATCGACCAACAATCACTGGGGGGAAAAGCAGTTACAGAGCCGGTGATTTAGTAGACGTCAATTGTACGTCAGCCGCTTCCAAGCCTGCAGCCAAGATCCGTTGGTTCATCAATGAAAGAAAGGTGTGTACTGTTAAACTTGTGTATTGTACTACATAAATCATGCTACATGTAATCACGTAAACGTTGTGTAATCGAGTTATTTTTTTTTGAGGTATTCCATAATACCGTGTATTTTTTTTTTTTAAAGTTGAGGGCGTACTCAGCATGAGTGTTGCCCTATTGTTTGTATTTCGAGAGGACTTTGCCTTGCAAGCGGGATGTACATAAAGTTTGCGCACTAGTGATTAAAGGGGAGATAATTTGCACATTGATTTGGGTTGAGGGTATATCATTGGAGGTAAAATGTCACTTGAATGGGAGGGAAAATGTGATGCAGTCTGAGGGAAAACTTGTATGTGGGAAATATATTTTTGACTGGTACTCGGCTCGGAAGGACTAAGAGAGTAGGGGAAAAGATTTTATTGAAAGACTAGGAGAAAGCATTTATCGGGAAAAGTTACCGGGGAGAGAGGAAGTTGGGATAGCGGAAGATAGAACTCTTTGGGGGATATGTCTTGCGCGACGGATGGTGAAGTCCTTTGGTAGAATAAGGCGTTTTGTAATGGAGATAAATGATTTTAGAGATTGCCACAGGATCGGGTGTTTTGGGAAGGAGCTGATAGGCGGAGGAAAAGGTAGGCCCAAGCTGGATGAGGAGGAGGAAATAACCTTTCTTTGGTTGGAGAACATGGGACAGTGGAGTAGGAAATGTTCGACTGTTTCTTTCTCCACGCCGCAGCTGCAGGATGGAGAAGATGCGATGCCGATTTTATGCAAATGGCCGTTAAGAGCTGAGTGGCCGGTTAGGATTTGTGTCAGCTCGTGATGAATGAACGAGTTCTGGAGGACTTTGGCGTCGGATGCTGATGGAAAGAACATCTTTGTCTGCCGATCCTGGTCCGAGGACTGCCACTCTTCTTCCCATTTCTCTTGGAGTATGATCTTTACCGCACTGAGAAGTGTTTTCTTCTCGTGTGGTACAGTGCGCGTTGGGATTGTTTGATTAGCGGCTGCTTCCTTGGCTAATGTGTCAGCACGCTCATTTCCTTCGTTTCCGGCGTGGCCCGGGGACCAGTAAAGATGAATAGGCCGGGGAGATTCCAGTAGAAGGCGGTGTGTGTCTGCTGAAATTGAGCAGGATTTTGCATTCGATGCCGATGCTGTAAGTGCCGCTTGGGAATCTGAGAAAAGGAGAATGCAGCTGATATCTTTGCTTAGAATCCGCTCTCTGACCAGCCGAATGCTTTGATTGATGGCTATGCTTTCGGCCTGGAAGATGGATGTGTGATCCGGCAGTTTTTCCTGATGAGTCCAGGCTATTCCTTCACTAGTTGAGCATATGGAGCTGAAGCCGATATCCGATTTGATTTTTGAGGCGTCGGCTTGATTTTTGAGGCGTCGGCGTAATCGAGTTATGTTGTGTTGTTTGTATTTGAAACTGCTGCGTAATTAGCTAAGAGACGAAAGGCTCAATCAGATTAATTGATGAGTGTCTGTATGCTCTCTCTCTGTCTGCTGACGTTTAGGCCAATGCCAACTATATTCGGCAATACAAAGCCGTGTCTGGTGAGGATGGGTTGGAAACAACGGTACTCGGCTTAACGTTCGAAGTTCATGAAATGCATCTACAAGATGAGGGGAAACTGACGCTTCGTTGTGTCGCTTCTGTGGGACCGTCCTCAACTCACAACTCTCACCATAACCAGTACCAGCACCATAGCAACAACAACAATCCACCACCAGCAGCCTCCACTGCATCGTTGGGCGGCTATGAGCGGGGAGCGGGAAGAACGAACCCGACGGAGCACTTCTACAACCCGATTATTGAAACTATGTCCATGGTCTCAGAAGTTCGCTTCGAAGGTAGATGTATAATATATAAAGTAACTTACAGTGTATCAACAGCGCAGCAAAAGTTGTTTTTCTCATTTTTCTCTCCAAGCATTTCCTCTAATGAAAGACAAAATTGAACCCGAATCTAGATGACCTATTATCTTGATCTGCTTGAGCGTAAATTGTTGTGTTCTACAATCTTTCGTTCCCAACAAATCTAAAAGGATACATTTCAATCGCACCTTGGATACCGGTATGATGTTGGTGGCTGCTGGTGACCAAGAAAATGCCTTCAGCCAGTTGAAAAGCCTTTAAAATAAACCCTTCGCTTTCGCTATCCCTTTGGTGCTACCACGTACATTGTTTGGGTTCCTTCCTTGTCGAAACGAAAATTAAACGAGAGAAAGAATAGCGAAAGTAATTTCGGTTCCATCTATAGGCCTCTAAAAGGTAAATTTTAAATAAAGCGAACTTGGAAGTCAAAGATTAGCGGAGGGCGGTGCTGAAGACTGTAGGCCCGAAAATATTAACGGTAAAAAGCCTAAGGTATAGTCGTATAGCATATCACTGTGTAATATATAAGAAGCTGCAGCGTATATATAAATGTGGTTTTAGCAAACAAACGGTTTACACCCTATTGTCAAAGCTCGTTTGCGTAGCATATACGTGAATTTGATACTTTGACGGACATAACGCTATAACAATATAACGTGGTCGACTTAAGGTTCCCCCGTTTGCTCCCCCACGCGACCCAAGTAACACGAATAGAAGTTGGTGCGATGCATGAATCAAGAAAACAAATTCTCTTGGCAGAAAATCGGACCATAAGACATTTTTTATCCATATCATCAGTGTGTATGTTTGTCCATAGCCATGTTACTTTGATTGATTCGTGTATACATGAAAAATGTATGGTTCAGTGGCGTTGGAAGGCGCGAAGAAGAAGAGTGGGGAGAATAGGATCGATGTGATGTAAGACTAAGAAGGGCACAACATGTTTGATTGACCGTGAGTTCGTTACGTACTTCCTCCTGTGTATACTAGCAGCTGCCACAGTCACGGAAGACGTTTTTTATGTGGGCAAGAAGTTTCTCGGGGGCAGCAATCGATACCAATTAGATGTAGCCCTAACGGCCTAGCCGAACAGTTCTCTTATATCTAATCTCGGTCAGCACTAACTCAAGCGCTTCTAAGTGGAAGTGGAACGATGGATAGCATTATTTTCGAGTAGAGGGAAATTTTGTTATCCATTTTTCGAGTGGTATGTGAATTAGGTCCCTCTGATTAGAATCACAAGCAATGACGAAATGTAAACAGAGGAATAAGACAATTGTTGAGTCATGACACTTTCAAATCGGTTAAACAACGCTGTGTCTGTGTCTCATTCTCGAATCAAGAAAAGAATTTTACAATAAAGTTCGATAAAACTAGAAAGTTCATTTAATATTAGAATTGTTACATTTGAAAATAAATTGATGAAATAGGATTCAATGACACTTTATTAATACTTGTTTGAAATTTTTCAATATCTGGTTAATAGCATCTCGAGGGTCCCTCTCAGTCCGTCTCGGAGGCCCACAAATACCTTGGTGGCTGGGCTCAATTTGGGTGTTGGCGACAGCGCTGGCTAATGGAATTCTTCTTCGTCACCCCGGGCCCTTCTAGATGGATCATTGTCTAAAGCAAACGCGTCATAAGCAGCACGGGTTTCATCACGTATTTTGTACCTTTTTTTTTTAAATTGGTGACATTGGTGACAACGTCGAAGCTGTCGAAGATTAATTGGTCCGTTGTATTCACTTTCAACTAACACATACTTTAGCGATTCGCATTATCTATGTTCACTTCCTCTATATATCTACTCGTTGGTTCATCATAACCACCACTGTGTATTACACAGTTCATCCTTTCCTCTCTCATGCTCCGTCTCCCAATCCCTCCCTTTCTCTATCTCTCCCAGTTCCAGTTTCTCTCTCGTGTATGCAGTCGTTATGTCTATGTCTATATCCCTAAATCTGTACATAAACAGTCTGATCCTCCACAACTTCGCTTCCCAAATGAATATCTAAGCCCCGAAATGATGGTAACGCTGCTGAGGCGGCGTGTGAAAGTCGGCGGACGGTAAACACGCCTTGCACGTCCTCGTTCATTGCCTCGCTGGCTAAAATGAAAGAGAGATCACCTCGTCTTAAATCGCAGAGAATTTACAGTCCAAATGCGCCCAAATTCTCGAGTGTGCAGAAGTGTAAATTTTATAACTTAACTAACTTAATTAATATCTTCGTTTTCTTTAGGTGATTTTCCTTTTCCCCTTTGCAGCATCATCAAACCCTCTCACCTATTTGTGACTTGTTAAGCATTTGCAGCACTTTTTCGCTGGCCTTTTTAAATTGACCTCAAACTCTTGTTCATTCGTTTTAAGTTCGGATGTCATGTAGAGCACTACTACTTTCGGATAGCAACTAGACGTGAATGATGATGTTATGAAGTGCAATATAGAATGCTGTTACATTGACTACTCATTTACGTAATTATGCATTATCACTTAACCCATAAAAGTTCAAGAGCGCTCATCGTGAAGTCCCTCTGGGACACGACTGCATACCATACCGTATGTAGTTTCCGCAATATTCAAATCTTTGTCAGACAATCCAGGACCTGACCACCAGGGTAAACGAAACTTTTCGAATGCCCGTACCTACGGCGGGTGATGTGGATGGTACCGTATACAGCTAAGCCGAAACTTGGGCTTCGTGTACGTGCAGGAACGGGAACGAAGGGGAAAGAAAATAAGAGAGAAACATACAGGTTGAAGCTGTACCAAAAGACTGGAAACGTCATTAACAGTTAGCTGCAAAGCGTCGAGTGTGTTTTTATAATACGAGTATTGCCCTGTGTGTCGTACCGTAATGACATAACTTGCTACTCTCCATTTTTACATCATCAGACTCTTTGATGTACTATTTATTTGGAACACCCGCTGTAGCGCATCACTGCACGAGTGCAGTTTTAACTTTTAAGGCAAACAAAAACTTTTTAGTCGGCCTATGTGGGTTTCTTTCTGTTGATCGTTTTGTAGTTATATAAAATAAAATGTTTAAGTTATAGAAAAAGTGGCACGCATCGTAGATAACACGCTTGGCCATACGTGCTACGCCAACGAGTCGCCTACATTTCTATTTGATTATCTTACGTGGCATCCATAAATCACGGATGACAAACTTCAGCCCTACTTTTCTTGTGAACTACTTGAAGAAAGAGTAGGCTATCATACAACACAAGTACTCAAAACAAATTACAACTGATTCAGATTTTCAAGGAATATTATTAACCATTTTATAGCTATTAAAAAAGATACGCAATTATGAAGGGACATTGTATCCTTGTGCAACTAGCGATGATGGTACAACATCTAGGTTTATAATTAAGACTTAACATTAGCTATCTTCAGCCTTGTTCAAGCCGGTCGTAGTCCTTAAGAGAAAATCGTTAAGTAAAAAAAAGAGTACTTACGGTACTGAACCTGTAGAGAATAAAGTGTTTCAGGAAATTTCTCATAATCTGAACGATCGGCCAGTTGGTTTATTGGACCGAGGTGCGGCCTTTATTTGCTTTATTAGTCGAACATTCATTTATTGTCATTTACGTTTGTTGACCAATCACAGCAGGGCGGTATCTACGTAGATGGAACATATGGAATAAAAAAATAATCTCGGATTAGTATTACTTGATTCTATTTGTTTTTAATACTTTTCTTACTACTATATTCTCCCGTGCTGCAGATGAACATAACAATTAACAGGGAAATTAATTTAAAAAGTATGGCATTTTTACTAGACGATTAATAGCTGTGAGGAATCGAAAATATTTCTTATTATTGCGAAGAAATTCTTTTCGGTGGGATGGAATTGTTTTTAATTAACTTTTGCAATCGCCGAAACTTTCGATAGCCGAATATTGTTCGTATATACACAATAGACAAATTTGCCACACAGTGTGTGACAAATTCCAGTGTTCCAATTGGTTGGAATGTTCATATTTAAAATGCTGGTAAAACGGTACGGTACCCTACTATGAGACGAAATATTTTGTTTTCTACTACCTATTTATGGCTGGTTTGTAGTAGAAAAATTTATAGTAAATGAACTTTCTTGGGTTAGATGCCGATACTTTTCACTGTTTTCATGTATCAGAAGTTGCCGTGTGTTTTGACCACTTTGTTACCTCTAATTTAATTATATTCGAATGTTTACGAGTTCTTGTCCTCGTGCTGACGTTACTTTCCCAGCTTAAATCAATGAAATAGCTGAGAGGGTTACGTAAGCGACTTTGACAGCTGTCATGCTGCCTTGTCTAGTGTAGCACGAAACCCTTGCACTCACTCGCACCTCAAATAAAGAGGACCTGACAGAGTCTTTCAAGAAACTTATGTTATTGTTACGTACTTGTGGTAAATCCGTCGTTTAGGTAAGCATATCGGTGAACGAGGAAACCCAACGAGCAAACGTTAAAAGATGCAAAAGGTATGCGATAGCTGTGATTGGAACTATAACAGAACAACATTTTGTTACTTTTTATGGCAGACTGATGACGGATTCGGTAGCTTTCACGATCCCTTGACTGGCCAGAAATTCTCTCAAGATCTAACGTAATATTTTAGTAAAGGCCCGTTCAGACTAGCACCCTTTTCTTATGTTTTGGGGTCCTTATGTCATGAAAATTTACAAAAACACCAGTTTACAGAAGAATGAAACATAGCATAAGAATTAGGTTCAGTCCTAATCTTGTCTTTCAAAACCTTATGTCAGCGAATTTTTTCAGATTTTTTGGCTTACTTTTTTCTTATGTTTCTTGAAAACCATGACATAAGGACCCCAAAAAGGGTCTAGTCTGAACGATCCTTAATGTGTTGCGTAAAAGTTTTTTGAATAACCAACCAAATTTATTATTACACGAGTCACATACCTACTACATCCGTAATCCCAATAGTTCCCTTGCAAAAGTATAGACAAAATTCTTGCCATACAATCACGCAACAAAAGACATTTTTTTCTCTTTTTGGAGATGTAAGTAAATTGCATTACATGGTTCCGTGAGTGACAGTGCTTCCAACAATACGCAACTGATCTAGCGCCACTCCTTTGATTAGCAGCGCGTATTGGTTCAACTTGGATGATGCCGCTCTAACACGGCGTGGTTACAGTTCAGTGACGGAGCTTTGATGACTTTGAAGAATCAAAGTCATCCACCCCTATCCTCTTGCTGACATTGGCGCTTGACGTGATGTGTCGTGTACTTTAACCTCATCAAACCCCATCTCTCCTTCATCTACCCTCCAAAGTCAAAATGACGTGTAGTTTCGTTTGTGGCTATCCATCGTGCCAGTTTAATTGGACTATGACATCACGCGCATGACCGATAATGACTTGAGCCGCAAGCTGATGATGAGGGACGACACCTTTATCTTAATGAAGCGGTGTGAAAAATTGGTTCTTACTGTAAGGTATGGTATGGTCTGGTCATAATATACTCGTGACTTATCTTACTTGCCCTCCAGTAAACTCTTTCCTTTCTTTCTTTCTGTGCCGCTTTCATAGCCGACATAGATGAATTGTTGACACGAAGCTTCAGAGTGGTTGAAGTGATGAAGGGGCTGGCCCTGACTACGACATTCATTCTAGTCCCCATATATACAGTCAGGGGGTCGTAAGGATTTACCATTTGTCGCATTTGTCACGTAAATCTTGCACCACCACTTGTGCTACCAACTCTCGATACTCCCTAGACCCCGTTAGCTCTTTTAAGCATTTGTATTATTAGAGTGATTGGACTGCTTTTTAAAATTACCTACCTAACACGTTTCGGGGAAATGTAATACCACATTCACTCGTGTAACGCGCTCTCCATACACCGTCGCTATACACCTGGCATGACAAGCAAACACATCATACACTGATGTCGTACATCTCTGCGCTTTTCCGTCTTGTGGCTTTTCCATGTATCTTTATGATTGGGCTCGTGCCCTTTTATGATTGTTCTGATAACTGCAAAAATAAGTAATGCCTACGAGTACGCAAACGAAAAAAAAAACAAACAATACGTACTGGTACTTTACTGTACTGGTCATGAGCGGCCGCAAATTTGAACCCCCCCCCCCCTTTCGTACTTACTTGTTAAATAGTTTGTGAACGCTGCTGAGAGAAACTGAAAATGTTATTCAACCCAAATTCTAAGCGGAGCCACAAATTTTCATGATATGAAAATAAAATAAAATTTGTATTGTACCATTAGTTATGAATAAAAGAAATAATGCAGAACCTAATTAAATTAGTTCGATTGGAGCTCAGACACTTAAACCTATTCGAAATCATCCAACGAGGGTACTGTAGTAATAAATAAAGAGAAACAGCTAAGTGCAAGAATACTACTTGGAAGAAAAACGGTGTTTCTCTGGTGGTCATATACATTAGAAGGTGGGAAAATATCTCTTTTACGTAGCGACATCGTCTTTCCTGATTCTGATTGGACTGTTTTCGTTGCGTTCCGCTTAATAACTAATAAGTGTTGGTCATTGAGCGTGCGCAAAGTTTTAGATTTATATTTTATGTTAGATCAATGTTTTTTAAATGAAATTGATAAAAGAGGTCATTCCCGTCCAAAAGATATCATAAAGACAACTTGGATACCTACAAGTGTGTTATTCGGCTACCATAGGAAAAGCGTTACAAAAAAAATCTGGTGGAAAGACCTTTCAGTTATTTCGGGAATTTGGTTTGCGAAATTAATCTACAGTGTAATCGGATTCTGAAGGCAGTTTCACGGTATTCTTTTTTTTGTCACAAAGCACATTTCACAGACATTTTTAAAAAGTAGGACAATGGATCACTGGAACTTAAAGTTCGGACTAAAAAAATACAAGTCAATTTGAATTTTCTGAAATTTCTGAACAAAGAAAATTGAAGAAGAAACTTCATGGAGATTGTAAAACATGTAACCGACGGGACTTATTGTATTGTATTGGGTACGTAGCATGCGCTATATGACAGTATAAAGAGCTTTTTAAAAAAACTAATGTGGTGAATCGACTATAGATTTTTTAGTACGACCGAGTAAGAAGTAAAAGTAAAGGTACATCTGGCTCGACTATCCCACATTTCCTCTGTATTGCAAGAAGCCCTATAGTTTGTGCCAGTACGTTACATGTTGAAAAGGAGGTTCACAATTTTGATTGACTAATGTTGGGGTAGCCCTATTAACTTGTCGCATCGATTAAATTTTTTTAACGTCATCAGCGATCATTCGGCATCTCTAATAAAGTCTATAAATAAAGCTAGCCTACAGTTAGTGAAAGCTTCTTCGCTGCATAACCCTTAAAAATACTTTTTTCCTGCTGTAGACATCCCCCTGATATTAATTACATGCACTATAATAGTACTTACTCGAGTACGACTGTACATGTGTTAGGTTAGGCCTAGTGCCGAAGCGGACACTATTGGTGCCGAAACGGGTACTGTTAGTGCCAAAACAGATACTATTGGTGAAATCGGTGCCAAAACGGATGAAAAATGAAGAGTGCCGAAATGGGTATTAACCGATCGAAATTATTGGGGCCCGCTGTTGACCCTCCTAGTAAACCAAAAAAGAGAAATGTTCTTGCTTCTTTCTCCGTTTTCACGCCAAACAAAAAAAAAACACGAACTTAGAAAAAGTTAACGTACGCTTCAAATTCCAAATATATTGGATATACTACAATTTGGCTTTTGTACAATGATTTGGACGATTAGAATTGGAAAGCTGAAATTGCGACAGAGCCTGGACAGAGCTGTATAGGATGAGCGCAGCGCATACATCCTGACCTCTTTGACGCCTTAACTCAAGTTGACAAGTGTTTTGAACAGTAACACGGCTATAAAAGACTAAAAGTAGCCTAACGTACTTGAGCACATGATGTACTATGCACTATGTCTTTTTTTGACAGGATGTCCATCTCCTCCCCCCATCCCTCTCTCCCTTCGGCAAAAGACAAAAAAGAGAATGATGTGCTGTTTAACACGGCTATCCCGACAAAGATAAGGCACACGCTAAGCTTTTGTTGATCGAAGAGAGGCAAGTCGTGGACAAAGAAGTGGACGGGTCACTCGGATCTTCTTGCTATATGCTGTCGTGTACGGTATAGTGTTCTTCTAGCCTACGCGATAAACGTTAAAAGGTAGACCTTTACGGTAGTAATTTCGATAATACATTTACATAGATAAATTATACAATATGGTTTTGTGTTGAGAAACATATTTTCCATAGACTTTTTACACATCCATTTTACTAAGACGATAATCACATGATTATCATCACAACATACTGGCCTAAAATGGCTATAAGCCGAACCTGACTTCTCGTCCAGAAGTAGAGCCTGCCATTTAAGACAGCCACGGAGCGGTTGGAGTCGGCTGGCTTGTACAGGCCCGTGTTAGCAAGCGCATTATTAATATGTTACAAACAGAAAAAGAGAAATGAATCGCTTTGAACTCGCGCGGCTAGTTTGTGATGTCGCGCCATTTAAATCGATATTGTGTAGCAATGGGGACAAGTAAAATTTCTTCCGTTTCCACTTCCACGAAATAGCGTGCCAACCCGCTTCCACTTCTGTGGAATAGCATGGAAAAAGGACGCAATTTGCGCGACATTTGCGCTCGGGGCCAACGCAGTGTTTGAAAACCCATCATAGATCTTCTATATAAACATGTTAAATCGTTCTTTATTGTTGACAAATGTAATAGATTTTTTGAATAATGAGAATTGTTTTGAAAAACTTCATTGGCAGGTTAAATCGTAAGGTTACCTTACTTTAATACAATCGATTAACTGGTATTTGATTTTGAAAAAATCAATAGATTTAATGAATAATGGGCATAGAATTGCATTGAATATATTGAAATATCGTAGGTCCACGTTTGATTGCGCGTTGATGTTTGATTAAATTGTTTAATTTGTCTCACAACGGCACCCCATAGTTCTAGTTAGCACTGAAATACGACAATTAAAGAAGGTCAGATATGTTCGACCCCGGTGACAAGGTGACAATTTCCAAAAAATATTTAGAAAACATGGTACCGTTCGTGCAAATTAAAATCGAGACCAGTGGTTATAATTCAATTGCGTTCAATTTCAAACAAAACAAAAACACAACAAAGGGCAAGTATGTCCCAAACGGTAACTTAAACACAAGAATGAATACTATACCCTCAGGGATACCTGAGGCAAGGTATCAATAAAATTAATGGTACTTATCAAGTGCCGAATCAGCTGCAGTCAGTGCCGAAACGGTCAGTAACAATTACGGAAAAAATTATATTTTTATGAGTGCCGAAACGGAACTCCACCGGACCGAAACGGAATTTCCCATTAAAGATAAGCACACGAATAACACTTCAGGCGCTTTCAAGTACTAGAGTAGCAATCCAGAGACTTTCAATAAGAACTTGCGTCCTTTTGGTCAAATGCCTAACTGCAGGTTTTATATGTCAACTTTTTTTTATTGCCTTATTTGCTAGGTAAGGTTTTGAAGTAGGCTAGTTTAAGCTAATACGTTGAAAAAATGATAGCCTACCTAGGGTTTGGCAACACCCAAAACTTCAATCCACACTAGACTGAACAATTTAGACGATTCATGGGACAGATATATTTCGGACATCCAATTCGAATTGGACCGCTCGGCCATCTTGACATGTTCAAACGGGCCCATCTAAACAATACTACTTATATACACCGGTCGATTTAAGAGAAGATTCAACTAACCATCAACAAAAGAGGACCCATAGTGCGAAGAATCAGGCGTAAGCTATGTCTTCAAAACAAAGCCATGCTGTTTGGCATATTGTCTTCATCATGTTTCCACCCAGGATCGAACTGAAGACCTTCAGCGTGTTAGGCCGACGTGATAACCACTACACTATGGAAACTCATGTTCGTTAGCATTCGTAACAAGATTAAATCCTCGGAGTTCTTTAATACCGTTGCACTTAGTGTGTAGACCAGATCTATCACTTTGGAACCTATTGTATCCTATGGGTACTCGAGTCCTGTTTGAGTCCGGAACACTATAGTTTTTGAATCAATCTGTTAAGACTCTGTAGTGTAGTGGTTATCACGGTTGTTTTACAACAGGTCCTCAGTTCAATCCTGGGCAGATGCACATTTTGTGAAACGAAATGGTTTTCCTTCAAATCAAGTTTCAAATTTTAAGGCATCGTTTCAGAGTTTGTTACATTGCAAAAGTCACCACACAGCGGTACGTATAAAGCTCAAGTCAAAAAAGACATGTTCAATCTGAACATTGATGTTCATCGAATATGACTCTTAATATTTCGCCGGATAAGGGACTTGAATCCTTGATCAGGATTCAGTCCCGCGCTCTACCGACTGAGCTAACCGGGCTTGTATTAACGGTAAAGTCCCTTAGCACGATATTACGAACAAACAGAAAAATTACTGTGTATATTTGCCTTCTAGCATTTGGCTTTCTAATTCTTGTTTCGCGCACAGGTCTGTACCGGTAGGATAACGGTGCCGAAATCAGGTGGGTGTCTGAAATAGTCGGACGCGAGCATTCATCCAAGAGACGTTAGTAAGTTACACAGTTGATTGCTAGGTGCAGCACTGGTTCTAGTCCATTTTTTGCATTTCCCATACAAAACCGTGGTAGCAGACAACATGTATCTGCTAGCTGGCGTCACATCATTCAAAATAGGCCACTGGTCAGTCCCCGTTTTTAACGTAGCTCCTCCCCAGCTGAACTTTGAGCTTAAATATATAGGAAAAAAAGTGATTTTCGATTAAAACATTGATTTTGAAAGATTTTTAGTTTTTTTTCTCTATTTTATAGTGTACCTAAAAAAAACTAGGTGAATTCCCTTTTGGCCGTTTAAACGTTTTCTTCGAATTCGATAACTTTATATAACAATATGATACATGTTTTAAGCAACTTGCGTTGCGAGATTCCCGGAGGGATATGGAGGATATATATGAAGTTCGGTACAATATAAATAGCCAAGCAAAATGAAGAACGGCAGGTCTTACTTGAAATAAAGCAGCTGCGGTTATCACGGAGACCTCGTGGGTCGTCCGGTGGGGAGGCTCCGCCCCCACCGGCCACCCCACTCGCTCCCCGTGTGCCGTTGTATGAATGTAATTTAAAAACTAGTGAACATAAGGATCACATGACATATTAGACATATAAGTTAAACCCAATTAACAATGAATTACTCCCCCACACTACATTGAGAGTCATGTCATCACCCTGGCCGTCAAAATGGAAGACATTCTCATTAACCATATTTAAAAAGAATTATTAATTTAACTCTCAATGTTTAAAGCCTTTTTGATTCAGCCTTCCATAATATTGTAGATTTGTAAGGCAATCTTCCTTCTGGTTTACTGCTACTGAGCAGCTACAATGAATGAATGGCACATGGCTTTATCTTTAAAATTTAAAGGGTGAATCGCGTCGTCATTGAGTTCGTCAATAACGGCAATCGAACCCAGGTCGGTTGGAATATACCTCGGTTTGGACGACACCATTTTCAACATGTGTCTATGTAGAACAAAGTTAATTTATCTTGATGACATTCAAACGCGTGGTGGAGCAATCAATCCAGAATTGAACGTTGTCGTGAATGTTTGAGTTTGAGTATGGCGCCTCCTTTGCCCCTTTTTCGACGGGGTTAGCAGGACGGGAGACCTAAAGAAAACTGTTACCAGCGCCGACTTCTGTCGCTCGCTGGGAGGATCCCGAAGAGATCTAACTTAAAATCAGCTATAATGTGATTATCATCGTCGTCATATTAGTAATAAAATAGTGCCGATGGTGTTCTTGTTATATTGCATACACTCTAAAAACAAAAGTGTCTACTAAATTCTTAGTAGTCTCGTCCGATTCGCTACTTAGGAATTAGTAGTGCGATAGTAGTCTTTAGTAGTGATTTTTTAGTAGTCTCGTCCGAAAGTATACCATTTTGTTTTTAGAGTGTACGCACTCAGCAGAACAACGCCAATTCGGAGAGCGCACGGAAGTTCGGTAGGCTATTCATGCTATAAATCTAGATTCGCGTACGAGGAAATTCAAATTAGAAACGGGATAGATATTTTAATGAAACAATTAATAAGGTGATCTCGCGAGTCGTGGATGAGTCCCCCACCCATTTATAATGTGACGTATCATAAGAACATATACTAAAATGCTCTTTGTGCGAAGTTAAGTTATGAACACTTAAATAGAACTGGAATAAACCTATCAAATGTGATGTAATTTACATCTTATACGGGGATCTTGAGGGTCGTGGGGTGGGGGGGGGGACAAATTACAGGCATATTACGGCTACATAAAATTGCTAGTGTAGATTGGACAGAATAAGCTTTCCGTATGTTTGTGTGGGGTCTGTATGCCCGTATACCCATAAATCAAAAATTACTAGTATAGATGCAGCTTCATGTTAGGCTACACCCAAAAAACATGAAAATCAATGTGCACTATAAGAATTGCATTGAAATACCGTCGCGCTAAGCGCTATGCGTTTCATGGAAGCGACGGGCCTAAACATTGTGATGTAACTAGTTTTGCAAATATCTCGGGTAGGAACTTTCCATACGGAAACCTTTATCCTTTAAAAGGAATAAAATGTTATAAGAGATAAAACGGGTTCAACAGGAACGAGAGCGAATCAAAAGAGTTTAAAATAATAACACATCGTCATCTTCGCAAGGGTGACCGTAATTTTGTAGTCCGCGAATTCATTTGAACATATATGCAAATGCTATTGTCCTTCGTGCTACCTATTCTGCATAGATCGAGTTTACAATTTTGCAATCAGCGAATTGCATCGTAAGATATTTAAAAAAA
Source organism: Ceriodaphnia dubia (assembly GCA_022539655.2). Lineage (NCBI taxonomy): Eukaryota > Metazoa > Arthropoda > Branchiopoda > Diplostraca > Daphniidae > Ceriodaphnia > Ceriodaphnia dubia. Next base: position 4,346,978 of record JAKUCG020000104.1, on the reverse strand, counting down.
AATTATAGATTAACGATCCTCAAGAGCATCATGGTCTTTATTCATATATATTCCGTAAATAGCGCTACTCGTGGCTTCGTCATCATTACGCCGCATCCTACGCTTTTCTCGATATCAAAGGCGCTTTTGACGCCGCTTGGCAACCGGCGATACTTCACGGCCTATTGCGCAAAGGCTGTCCACTATACTTGGTCAAAATTCTAAGCAGCTTTCTCACTGCGCGTAGAGCTGAACTATCTTTCGCGGATGCTGCACTACGGGCCGGAACCGAAATAGGTTGCCCGCAGGGCAGCGCTCTTTCCCCTTTCCTATGGAACATCCTTGTCGATACCTTACTGGAGGCCACTTTCCCTTTCTCTAACAAAATTATAGCCTATGCGGATGACCTTGTTCTTTGCACCTGGGACAAAGACAGCGAAGTGGCCCGCTCACATCTTCAGCTGATGGTAGATTTTACGATCGCATGGGGCGTATCGGTCAAGCTATCTTTTAACGCTTCCAAAACAGTGTATATGTTGTTCTCACGTAGGCGGCGGTCAAATGACGGCCAACAACCAATCGTGGTGAACGCCACCCCAATATACACCTCCCGCAGCTGCACCTATCTGGGCCTAGTCCTCGACGAACGTTTAAATTGGCGTGAGCACGTAACTAAAAAATGCGCCAGCACAAAACGCCTACTCTTTCTGGTAAACAAATGCTGCAGACTCTCCTAAAGCCTATCCCCAAACAAAATAAAAACGATCTACAAATCCATCTTTCTCCCCAAACTACTCTACGGCTGTCTTGTCTGGGGCGAAGTGGCGCGACATGCTTGGTCTCGGAAGATGCTTCGCTCAGCCCAGCGACCACTTATTCTTGCCATATCAAAGTCGTTTAAATCAAATTCTACCCTGTCTTCGCTCATTCTTACCAACCTCTACCCCATCGATTACGAAATCAAAAAGCGTATTAGCTTTACTGCACTCACAGCTGATTCGTTTCCGATACCTCCGTCATCCGCAGCGTTTGTACAAGACATTGTCGTGCCCATCCAGCGGCTAGCCCCACCATCGACCAGCACATACAGACAATTCGTACGTAGCTCAATTTCCAACAAGCTGGCAGCAGATTGGAACAACGAATGGGTAGGTTCTCCTACGGCGTCACAAACTAAATCCTTTTTTCCAACAGTTTCCCACTCAACCATGCTGTCATCCTGTCGCCTGCATGCAGCGACTGTTCAAGTCCTGACTCTACTCAATAGCCACCAAGCTAAAATCAACAAGCGAGAGTCGGCGCAGTGCCGATGTGGATTCGAAGAGGAAACCGTTTCACATTTTCTATTTAGCTGCCCTCTCTTCAACGAAATTAGAGCCCCATTCAAAAATACTTTACTATCGCTGAACCTTTTTTGGTCTCCAAGCCTGTCTTTAATACCACAGCAAACTAGATCCTGGGAGTCAATGGTCCAATTCATCCACAGATCCAACCGGCTTCGGTTGAACCGCCGTGGATTCTCACAACCCCCACCTGCCACAATTCCTGCCACCGCCTCGTTCAGCGTCGGCCACTCCCTCAGTCCTGTCAGCTAATACACCCGTGTGACGCTGGCAGGGGTTGAGGCTGAGGGATTACTGGCCGACACCTGTCCGTGCGCGGTTCCCAACCAACCTCTGTCCAGCTAGCCCTCTTAGTCGCCAATTCAACACTAGTCAGTGAGTCGGTGGAGGTGTGGTTTGGCCGGAGGTGATGGGGTGTGACAACCACATCCCCTCTGTGACGGCCCCTCCGCGGATTTTAAGCTTGATAGTAGCTACCTTCTCAGACGAGTAATTTTGGTCCCTCTTTTAATCCTACTGCACCCGCATTCCACTAGAGCTCTTTCCCATAAACCATGTTACTGTACGATTATATTGACAAACAGTGTCATCTACGCAATACACAGGCAACACTCGCACGCGAGTGTAAAGGTTGTCGATGACGTCAGTAAATCGGTCATTCACTTCGGCCTTTTTTGCGTATTGACCTTGTAATGTCCGCAGCCGATTCTCGTGCGCGGCAAAGGAAAATACGCCCCCCTTCCACGACTAAACTTTACCTACCTGAACCTTTCTCGGTATACGGGTGTCACCACTTTCCCTTTATGTTCTAGAACATTGGGATGACACCCTATATATGGGAGAGAAAGGGAAAGTATTCGCGCTGTGTGTGTTTTGTCTCTGTCTATCGTACTGTGTTATCATCTGTAGTTCCGTGCTTGTTCCCATTGATTGCTGTGGATTTGGATTTTACTATGGCGCACCAATTAGGGTAGGCTAATAAAAGGTTTAATCTATCTTGATCTCTGTTTTTCTTCTCTTATTCTCTTACTCGACGCGGTTAAAGTCCGGTCGATGTCTTTCTCTCTATATCTTTTTTAGCCAAACCGGTTGAAATCCGTGTTTGGTATGTCGCTATTTCTATGTGAATATCAAATGCTAGCAATAAGAAGTTAAAGGTTCTCTCAGAAGGAAGTTTGGCTTGTGGGGAGTCCGGAGATTGTTGTCGCACTCGGACACAACTCGGACGGGATCGCCAGGTTTTGGGATTGATGAACCGGGCCTTTCGACTTATTTCTTTGCCCCTTAAAACGGGCATGAGCAGACAGATTGGAACCACGCATCCCGTCGAAAGCCATAAGCACGCTCTCTCGTCCGTGTGCCGCCTTGTCGCGTGCGGCGAAGAAAATCTTTGGGATTCTCCGCAGTTAGCTTTTGAAAAAGAGAACCTTTACATTGGTGGCAGCGGCGAGATCCGCTTCCAACCTCTCGGCCCATTGATATTTCTCAAATGTGTTTTAAATGTTCGTTATTTGACTGGAGCCGTTAGCTCTTTATTTCTTTTACATTGTTTTATAATGCCGGTTGCCATTTTTTCCAAATTTTTTAAACTGTTCGCGTAATTGAATCGAGTCGTATATCCCCTTTTTACCTTGTTTTATAATGCGCGTAGAGCATTCACCAGCAGCTGGGGTACTACCTCGGCCATCAATAGCTCTTCTCTTAAATACGATCAAAAAAAAATTAACGCCAAAAAACAGTCGTTCGGGTTCTGTCGCGTCAAAGCCTTCAAAGTCCCCCCCTTTATTCCCTGTCAAAGCTAGCGGTGACGAGTATAGTGAGTACAGTGACGGAGAAGCGAAAGGCGACGAAAAGGAGGAAGACGAATACGAGGAAGAAGAATACGAGGAAGAAGAAGACTACAAAGAAGAAGAAGGAGAAGAAGAGGGAAAAGAAGAAGAAGAAGAAAAAGTGGAAGATATTATAGATACCATCGACGATTCTACGCGTAAATATTTTAAGATACCGGGAGCCGGCTTGGTGAAAAGTAATCCCCTTTATCCTGATCTTACCGAGATAAGTCAACTTCAGAAAGAAGGTTGGCGCTTCTGTCCAGATGATGCACAGCCTCTAGAGCCAACAATTGTTGTGACCCCTAAGCTACACGCACGTCGAATCCGTAAAGTCCAGTTGCCCACAAGAGTCCAACCAAAACGCGTAAAGGGTGGGGAAAGGTTTTCCGTTCCCGACATTAAGCTTCGAAGGCCTAATCGAAAAACAGTAAGCTCATCAACTGAAACAACTAAACCTCCTCTTAAGTCCCCACTTCTTAAACCGAAAGCTGAGACAGTAATTGAAAAAAGTCCGAGTAAAACAGCTGGCGAAATGTCACTCACGACCCCCGCTGCAAAGGCGGCTTATAAGAGGCAGTTTAAACTAGTCTTTGCTAAAATGCAAGCGGCCGGCATCGACGACGAGCAGGCTACAATCTATGCAGACGGTGCTGCCCTGGCCATGACACAAGTGTTACGTGGGGACGAGGTGGCTACTAGGTCAAAGAATAGCAGCGAGGCAGAACTGTGGACCGGGTACTACGCTAACCAAGAGCAACAGCAAGCCATTTCCTTGTTGGCCTCTGTACTAGCTTTCAGTGGACAAGGTTCCACTAGGTTCGAGGATTGGATCAAGCAGTTTGAGTCGGTATTGGCCACGGCTACTTGGGAAGAGGGTAGAAAAATCTCTCTCCTTTGCTCGAAACTAACATTGTTGGCAGCCGATTGTGTGGATACGTTTCGTCAAACACATCCTATACAGGCAAAATCGTATAAAAGTATCAAGAAAACTCTCCATGAACGATTTCACGGAGGAGATAATCGGGTACAATACTGTACAGAATACAAGAACTGTATTCTGATGCCAGGAGAGACGATTCGTGATTACGAGTGTCGCCTCCAAAAACTATTTTTGTTTGCATACCCGCTGGGTTCTACTGTAGCAACTAAAGAGTTGCTCGAGATGAGATGTAAAATGGTAATGGATAAGTTCATCGATGGTCTGTCACCCCAGCTACGCAAGTCTGTCAAGTTTAAAGACTTTAAGGACCTATCTCTTTTAGTGAAGGCTACAGAACGGTATGCCGCATCATTTGAAGAAACCAAGCTAGAAAAAAGGAGTGTAGATTTTGTGAACGCAATGACCCCCCGCCTAGGAGTATCCCCCTCTACTCCTCCAAATGGATTGGAAGTAATATTACAAGAAAATAACAAGCAAATGGCTCAAATGATGGCCCAGACTAATGCGGCTATTGGTGCTCTTTGTACAGCCATTAAGAATGTGCCGGTTGGCGGAATTTCACGTAATGGCGCTGGGCAAAATAGTGGACCTTATCAGGGGAGTACGGGAAATGCTGTACAGGGACGACAAGGACAACGGGAAAGAAATACGTATTTTTGTGAATACTGTAATCAGCCTGGTCATTCTCTTGACCGCTGTCGGAGAGATCCACAGAATGTAGCCTGTTATAATTGTGGTTCAGTCGGTCATTTTTCTCGGGAGTGTCCTACTAAAAGAGTACATCGTCCTGGCCAAGAGACTCAGGCTGGAAGACCCGTCGCTTATGCATCAGAAACAGCAGAACGTCCACCGAATCTACCTAGAGGACAGGGAAACTAAAAGCCACCTCTTGCAATGGGTCTGATGGTGGGTTGTCGGAAAAACCCAAAATGAGCATTCGGTCCGTGACACCGATCGTGAATAAGGACTGTTTTAAATTACCCCGTTTGGAAATAGTAGTAGGGAATGTTAGATTTATGGCTCTAGTAGACAGTGGCGCCGGTCGAAGCCTCCTTAGGGAAGACATTTTTCGAAAAATTAGTAAAAGAGAACAACTGTTCTCACCCAATGTCCCTGTCGATTTGTATGATGTAAATAATAAACAATTGACTACTATAGGGGTAGTAAAACTGGAGATAGTTGTCTTAGGCGATACGCTTCTGCAGGAGTTTATCGTCGTGAAAGCAATCACCGAAGATTGTATATTGGGTCTTGATGCTCTCTATGGGCATTCATTTATATTTGATGGGCGTGAGCGTATTGTATATCGAGTAAAGCAACCTGGCCAGGGCCTTCCTCAGCGTCCCTTATTCGTTCTTAGTAGCAAAGTTGCGGTACAACCCTTTGGGGTTGTTGTCGTTGATACAGCTCCATTCGGTATTCGTTTTCCGGAAGATTTATCTTTCGCGTTTATTCGGGCCCCCGAGCTGCCTGTGAGTTTACGGGTAGATCCATTTGTTGCAACAAATGAAAAAGGGGGATTATTTCAGCTAGCCGTAGCTAATATTTCTAATAAATGTGTCCTTTTGCCCAAACTACAGGTACTTGGGTCCATTGTATTACGTGAAAAAAGTTGTATTTGTTCAGTTGGGGCCACGACGATAGATGAAGAGCTAGACTTAGATATTCCATTGTCTCCCGAGTTAAGCGACGAAGATTCGCAAAGTCTGTTGCACTTTTTAAAAGAGCACCGACACATGTTCGCCTCTAGTACTTCGCAACTAGGTTGTACAGGACTCGTTAAACATGCAATAGACACCCAGAATCAAGGGCCTATTCGTCTACGCCCTTATCGCGCCTCACCGCGTCAAAAAGAAGTGGCGACAAAAATAATTTCAGAATTATTAGAGTCAAAGATTATCCGCCATTCAATTTCTCCTTGGGCCTCTCCAATCGTGTTAGTGAAGAAAAAAGGAGGGGGTGATAGACTCTGTGTTGACTATAGAAAATTGAATTTTTTAACAAAGAAGGATTCCTTTCCGTTACCAAGAATAGATGATGTCTTGGATATGCTCCATGGGCAACGGTTCTTTACTACCCTCGATCTGGCCTCTGGATACTGGCAGATTGAGATGGACGAGCCTTCTCGAGAAAAGACAGCTTTTATTGTAGATAATAACCTCTATGAATGGAACAGGTTGGCGTTTGGTCTCACAAACGCACCTGGAACGTTCCAAAGGTTAATGAACCATGTTTTGCGTTCCGTCGTAGGGAAAATATGTTTAGTCTACTTAGACGACATAATTGTGTTCTCGAAGACCAGGGAAGAGCATCTGGAAAACCTAAAAGTAGTTTTCAATCTTCTACAAGAAGCGAATTTGAAATTGGGTTTTGCTAAATGTACTTTCATGCGTCGTTTAGTTCACTATCTCGGTCATGTAATTTCAGACGAAGGGATTTCGCCTGACCCGGAGAAAACGGAGCGAATCGCGGCCTACCCCCGGCCAACCTCCGTGGTAGAATTACAGTCTTTTTTGGGTCTTGCGTCATACTATCGCCGGTTTATTGAACATTTCGCTACCATTGCACACCCCTTGACCGCTCAAACAGGAAAAAAGAAGGGAGACAACCTTGTTTGGGGAAAGGACGAGCTATTGGCCTTTGAGAAGCTCCGTTCTTGCTTGATTTCTCCTCCAATTTTGGCGTTCCCTGATTTTACTAAGGAATTTCAGATTTATACAGACGCTAGTAATTATGGCATAGGCGCAGTATTGTCCCAAATTCAGAATGGGAATGAGGTTGTTATTGCATACGCTAGTAAACACTTAACTCCCGCAGAGATTAAGTATTCGACGATAGAAAAAGAAGCATTAGCGGTCGTCAAGGGTATCGAACGGTTTCGATATTACCTTCTCGACGATCCGTTCGTGATTATAAGTGACCATAGACCCCTTCAATGGTTGAACACCTATAAGGACGAGAACAGTAGACTTGGCCGCTGGGCGATTCTCTTAGCTGGGGTAAAGTATTCTATTAGGTATAGGCCGGGTAAAATTCACAACAATGCAGATTGTCTTTCCCGGATTCCTATATCAGTAATTGAAGTGAAACCTGCTGAGTTCGAGCTAGTTGCGAAAGAACAGAGTTCAGACCCTTTATGCAAGGACATCCGGCTTTATTTAGAAGATGGTGTAGTGTCTGAAGAAAACCTGTTGGCAACGCCCACATGGTTGAAAGAGATTGAATTGTATTGTATTTCAGGCGGCCTTTTGTGTCGCGAAAGTGTTCCTACGTCTTCTAAGCGTCGACAATTTGTTCAGTTACAGACAGTAATCCCTTACTCTCTTCGTCGAGCGCTAATGAAAGAATATCATGACTCTCCGTTAGCCGGACATTTGGCCTTCTTGAGAACGTATTTACGTATCCAAGACAAGTTTTATTGGCCTGAAATGAGGACTGATATTCAAAATTATTGTAAAAATTGTGAGACGTGCGCTCGTCAACGTCGTGTTTTTGCTAAGACATTTTTAAATCCAATTGAAATAACACATGCTCCTTTTGAAGTGTTAGGATTGGATTTTCTTGGTCCAATTCGACCGCATTCACTGCAGGGGAATAATTTTGTATTAGTCATTACTGACTACTTCACTAAATGGGTTGAGGTGGTTGCACTCCCTAATCAAACGGCTCTGTCCACGTGTAAAGCCCTAATGGAACGAGTGATTCTTTATCACGGCCCTCCAAAAAAGATTATTACGGACAGAGGTACCAATTTCACCTCAAAACTGTTCAATCATTTGTGTCAGGCCTTGCAGACAAAGCATACAACCACGACCGCTTATCATCCCCAATCGAATGGGTTAACGGAGAGGTTTAACAAAACCGTCGTCGAGATGATTCGGAAATACATTTCAGACGGGTTTGAAAATTGGGAAGAAGTGCTCGGTGTTGTAGCATCCGCCTATCGGAATTCAGTACACTCATCTACGATGGAGACTCCGTATTTTTTGAATCACGGCAGAGATCCGTCTATGGTAGTTGATAAATTTCTTATTTCTGATTCTACGTTAGTGAGGCCTCGTGACTATAAGAGTCAAATTATGCAGCGGTTGTCAGAAGGGTTCATTCTAGCGCGAAAAAACTTAATTGACGCGCGCAATCGACAGAAAATCCAATACGACAGGAAAGCTAAAGACTCATTATACGAGATAGGAGATAAAGTCCTTCTTGATGTCAGAGTAGTAATTCCGGGTACAAGCAAGAAATTAAATCCACTTTACCAGGGACCCTATCGTATTCTGAAAGTTTACTTGAACAGCACAGTTGAAATTAGGTCTTATGATGGGGCTCGTACACAGACAGTGCACATCAACCGTTTAAAACTCTTGTCCGAATCAATGATTTGGAGAGACGAGGACTGTGTTGAGTTCAATGATTTACGACAGGAAAAGCCACTTGACGATTCTGATTCCTTGCTAGTACCAGATGAACTGGGTAGTCCTAGTGTGTCTGATCAACCACTGGAGCCTCAGCCCTGCCCAGTCGCAGGGGCTGCGCTCACAATAGGGAAAAAGGGGTCGTGTGGTCCTTCTACTTGGCCCACAATTGAGAGACGTGTTGGCTTAAGGCCATTGAGTGCCTTGCGCCGTCCAAATCGTTTTAGCAATTAGAGAAGCCTTGCAAAATTAAAAATTCGTTGTGTTTTTGTTTTCGAATAAGCGTGTGTTCTAAATTTCGTTCATTTCCCTTTCACACCCGTCACATTCACCTGTCACATGGACCTTCCGCTGTGCAGTAAATTATCCACAAATGGCTTGCAGGCCTCCGTGCTGCAATGCTTACCTTTGAATGTCACTTTTGACGTAGAGATAACCAAATGCGGCCCTCAGCCGAGGTACCAAAATTCTACCATCAGCATTGAAGGATGGGAGCTCACTCCCTTCTTTCAATGCTACTGGTATTCTAATTTCGTAAACTTTGGAGGTAAAACTCATGCCTTTAAAAACAATTCTTGGGTCCCAGTATTTCCTAACATTGAGGTTCAGGGTAGGAAGTTAGTGAACACTAGTCCTTTTGCTGCAGACAACACGTTAGGTACTTTATTACAAATGAACCCCTCAATTAAAAATAATCCCATGAGTTCTTCTGGGGTTATGGCTGATATTTTTGCCTCTATACAAGAACATCACACTAGAGACATCACACAAAACCGACACGTATCGAATCTCCTTCTAAATCCAAAAGACGCCCCTCACATTTCGTTTCTCTCTCGAGTAGGCAGTTGGTTAAAAAACTTTGGAGCCATAACTGGGTTTGGAACACTCTCATTACTTGCTTTTCGTTTTTGTGGGGGAGGTTCATTACTTTTAAAATTCCTTCCCTCCTTGGCCATATTGAACCCTTATACATGGTGCGCAAAAGAACCAGTTCCAGCACCCTCGACTAAAGATGCAGCCGAAACTGTTCCCCTTCAACCGATTTCGTCCCCAATTGTCATCAATCTACAGCCGTCTTCCACTCCATCAACAACGTCTACCGCTATCATCACCGATGATATGCCCCGACGAAAAAAGACGCCTTCTCAACGAGTCACTTCTGCTGCCTGCGAAACGTGCGCCATCCAACCCTAAATGTCCTCCTCAAACTAAGTTTCCCTTTTCTTAAATCTTGGTGTTATTGGTGTTTCTCTCCTTTTTCCCTTACATTACGTTTAATTATATGTTGACCCTAATTCTCTTCCTATTTTTCTTATCGTTTGATCATGTTTCTTCTCGTACACTGAACTACATTGAATTCCATGTTTGTTGATGTTACGTGTCCCCTGAATTCTATGAAGGGTGCGAAGCAGAGAAAGAATTTCTTTGGCCACGCATGTTCTCATTAAATTGTCTTCCACATGGCGGAGCTTAGTTCCGACCAGCGATCCTCAAACGACACAATTCAAGGCCCTGTTTTTTATATGTATCCGGCTAATTTTGGCTGTTGGAGTCCTATCCGCCTGTAGATAGGACGGAAATTGAATCAGTGGTTCTGTGTTCCTTGGGAAAAATTCGCATAAAATGTGCTAGTGTCCAGCTTGAGATCTTTAAAATTGATTGCGAGACGCAATCTTCAGTGGAGGGGAGTGATGTAAAGGTTGTCGATGACGTCAGTAAATCGGTCATTCACTTCGGCCTTTTTTGCGTATTGACCTTGTAATGTCCGCAGCCGATTCTCGTGCGCGGCAAAGGAAAATACGCCCCCTTCCACGACTAAACTTTATCTACCTGAACCTTTCTCGGTATACGGGTGTCACCACTTTCCCTTTATGTTCTAGAACATTGGGATGACACCCTATATATGGGAGAGAAAGGGAAAGTATTCAGGCTGTGTGTGTTTTGTCTCTGTCTATCGTACTGTGTTATCATCTGTAGTTCCGTGCTTGTTCCCATTGATTGCTGTGGATTTGGATTTTACTATGGCGCACCAATTAGGGTAGGCTAATAAAAGGTTTAATCTATCTTGATCTCTTTTTTTCTTCTCTTATTCTCTTACTCGACGCGGTTAAAGTCCGGTCGATGTCTTTCTCTCTATATCTTTTTTAGCCAAACCGGTTGAAATCCGTGTTTGGTATGTCGCTATTTCTATGTGAATATCAAATGCTAGCAATAAGAAGTTAAAGGTTCTCTCAGAAGGAAGTTTGGCTTGTGGGGAGTCCGGAGATTGTTGTCGCACTCGGACACAACTCGGACGGGATCGCCAGGTTTTGGGATTGATGAACCGGGCCTTTCGACTTGTTTCTTTGCCCCTTAAAACGGGCATGAGCAGACAGATTGGAACCACGCATCCCGTCGAAAGCCATAAGCACGCTCTCTCGTCCGTGTGCCGCCTTGTCGCGTGCGGCGAAGAAAATCTTTGGGATTCTCCGCAGTTAGCTTTTGAAAAAGAGAACCTTTACACGAGTACGCCCTTTTATTTAAAAAAAAATTACGCCGCATACAAATTGTCGAAACAAACGTTTCCATGCGATCGCCTAGCAGTTTCGCTGAAGGTGGCAACTGCGCTTAAATTCAAACTTTTTAAAGTCGACAAATCAAATTTAATATATTACAAAATTTCCCACACGATTTATTCACACGAAGTTCAATTCCATTTGCGAAATGTTAGGTAAATTTAGGGAAGTGGGCAGTTTTTTAGTTTGAAAAAACGTTTACGAGTTATGACAATAAATGAAACGTTTTTTGCACTGTTTTACTGCACCCGCATTCCACTAGAGCTCTTTCCCATAAACCATGTTACTGTACGATTATATTGACAAACAGTGTCATCTACGCAATACACAGGCAACACTCGCACGCGAGTACGCCCTTTTATTTAAAAAAAAATTACGCCGCATACAAATTGTCGAAACAAACGTTTCCATGCGATCGCCTAGCAGTTTCGCTGAAGGTGGCAACTGCGCTTAAATTCAAACTTTTTAAAGTCGACAAATCAAATTTAATATATTACAAAATTTCCCACACGATTTATTCACACGAAGTTCAATTCCATTTGCGAAATGTTAGGTAAATTTAGGGAAGTGGGCAGTTTTTTAGTTTGAAAAAACGTTTACGAGTTATGACAATAAATGAAACGTTTTTTCCCCATAAGATCCTCTCGGCGGACGACTACCGTTCAAATGATTGACAACTACCCTTTTGCTATATGATCCCGTGATCAGAAAATTCTGAAATAATTCACAGGCATGCATATTAGGGTAGTTTATTTCTCAAAAAATTTAGAACTCTCTATCTAAGAAATTCGTGGAAGGAGAGCGAAAAAACTCCGCCGTAAGGCGCCGTGTTAAAAACGGCAAAACAGGGGGTGTTCAAATACTTTCCGTGGGTACTGTAATATATAGATAATATAATATATAGATAATATAATATATATAATAGATAAGACTTATAAGTCTTATCTTCCACCCTGGTAATATTAACCAAATTTTGCCTATAATTCTTAAATTCCTTACTCATAAATTACGTCGACATTTTTTCTCATTTAAATAGACCCAGTTTGGGCCCCGCTCGGAGCGCGATCACGCTCATTGATTTTTCAAAAATTTGAGTGCGCTCGAGCTCACGCTCTCGAATTTCAAAATTGAGCGCGAGCGTTTTTTTACTAAAATGAATTAAAAAAAAAAAACTTGTATTGAAGCTTCCTGGACAAATAAAAAAAATTATGGCTGATCAAAATTACACAAAATTGAGTGCGCTCAAAACAGAGCGCGTTGGTGTTATATATACTTACTTCTTCATAATCTTGATACATACAAGAAATGATAAGCAAGTTTGGACTACTTTCTCGTTATATTTCAATAAGACACACTAAGTAGGGAGATGGATTGAGGCTAAACAACATTCGCGGCTATTGCCACCCGAAGGATAGTTTTACCAATACCCAACACTCCACTGGATCCAAAAAGCGGCCGTGAAGACTTATTGTGGTGTGGGAAAAAAGGATCACATAAGTGTGCTCCGAAAAGATCTTCATTGGTTGACGATTGACAAGAGGCTTGAATTTAAAATAGCCTTGCAAACATTTCGTTGCTTTAACGGGCTTGCCCCCGTGTACTTGTCGCGTCTTGTGCTACCCCCGCATAACCTCCGTTCAGGCCTGCGCTGGTCGGCACTCTCATTTATCCTCCTGTAAAAAAAATATCCGACTGGCGGACGCGCCTTCTCTTCAGCGGCTCCATTAGGACTGTTATCATGGATAATACGTTATATAAGTTTTCCAATACCAATACCAATCTATAGCCCATGTGTTATTACTACAAATTACCATCTAAGTTGCTTTATTTCTGTTAGATTCCCTTGTATTGTATTAGCCTAAACGGTTAAATATTAAGAAACAACAATGAGCATTTCAATCGTTTTGAAAACATGGGCTTTTCTTAACGTTCAATGTTAATTTTAAGGGAAAATAAAAATCCGGGTAAAAAAAAAGAGTTCTAGGGTAAAATCTGGAGTTTGAAAAACAAAGAGCTACAAAAGAGCCAAAGATCGAAAGGAGAAGATAGACGTTCCCCCTCCATCGATAGTGATCCCGCCAAGAGAGAATTATTACAGCCTACTAGGTTTAAACGTGGAACGATCAAGCCCGGATGATACAAGAAAGCCCCGCTCTCATACCAAGAATACCGATATAAGAAGAAACAGAATATAAGAATGACCTAAGCGACACTAAGAAAAAAGTAACAGCAGCAAAAGCTAGAGAACCGCGTGATCTGTGGGTCTCGCGGTACGGAGTCGTGTTCACTTTTCGTTGGGACCATTTGATACTAAAGCCTAAATAAAAAACAATAATTAATACCAGATGTAAACCTTAGGCATTTTTGGTTGACAAAGGAGACATCCATTTCAAAACAAGAACGATCTCCATCTTATATGAAATTTTCGACATGGTGATGCGGAATTCGCTTTCCAGTTTCCACCACAAAAATGTTATACAGATAACACTCACTAGACTTCGGCATCATCATAGGGAGGATTTGTTTTCGAATCTTTAGGTGCACGCACGGAAAACAGTTTTATTACTTCTCTTTCAAGGAAGCGTTCACGAATAAGCTTCCCTCGAATAGATGTAGGTACGTCTGGAATTGTGTAGGAAAGTAATCCAGTGGATGCAAAAACCAAATGCTGCATTGAAAAGTTTGATTTTAGAAATGTATAAAATTACAACTGGTATATATAGTTCTAATAATAATGCAGTAGACACACAAAGTATTTGATGAACACCCAAGAGAATGAGCTTATGTAAATACACCATTTTTGCGTGGCGTCAGCTTTTCTTTTCTTCATCATAACTCGACAAAGGTTTTTCGTAGTTTCTCTTGGATAGTGAGTATGGTGGCATACAAAAATGTTTTTCATTCAAGGCAACGCTGGCTTCATATCCTCGTTAAAAGTATCTTACCGGCCAAAAGGGGCATACCTAATAGATGGCGTTACTTTGGTGTTTGTCCGTTCCTAAACGGGAAGAGCTAGAAGTCTTTACGAGACAAAGTCAAATTTTCTATATCAAGTTTACACTGTGCGCCATTCGCGCAACGTTTTCGCGTTATAGGCGGAATGGTGTCACGGGACTGAGTCCGCTGGTAGTATGTAACCTTATGCTTATGGGGATTTGATATGTTTTTTACGTTTTGTACCTTTAGATTAACTTTTTTAAGTGAAATTTCATTTGAAAAGTGAAATACATTTTTTTAAATTTTATCAATATGTACCTCTCTTGCCTGACCTTTAAGCTCGAAACTAGCCAGTGGTTAGGAGATACACTCTAAAAACAAAAGTGTCTACTAAACTCTTAGTAGTCTCATCCGATTCGCTACTAAGGAATTGGTAGTGCGATAGTAGTGCTTTAGTAGTCTTTAATAGTGATTTTTTAGTAGTCTCGTCCGAAAGTATACCATTTTGTTTTTAGAGTGTACCGAAAAGAGCATATTGCGAAAAAAATATTGTCAAATTGTGATAAGACTAAGCTAGCGAGCATTTTTAATTCGGAGCAGCAGCAAATATTGTGTGTCCATATACTGCATACAAATTTACATTGAATAGTAAAATATCATATAGGCTTTAATTAGAACTCTCAACCGTTCCGCGGTTCCGAATCAGGTCAAATTCGGGTTAAATCCAGTTTCGGTTAAGAATTTACTCGAGAATTTACCAATTTGAATCATGTTCAACACAAAAAATCAACACAAAACTTGCCACCAAGTGACGACGGAGCAATGTTTCATGATAGGTAATGTGTTTTTTTCTTAAATTAAAAAAGGGTGCTATAGGAAAACTTAAGTTAAAATCGACCCAATAATTCAAGTGGGTTAACCTACGATTTTAGCGGGATACCCAACGGTTTTGGCGGGTGATTCCGGGTAAAACCGTCCATACGGGTTTTCGGGTCGGGTATGGGTTTGGGCAAACCCGACCCGAACCGAACGGTTGAAAGCTCTAGTTTTAGTGAACCGGCCATTTCAAAACCGAAAATACCTCAAAAACCACAACAAATGCCAGTCTGCAAACAGTAACGAACCAATAATTGGTAGAAAATCCATGTGGGTTTTCTGCAGTGTCAGATGGATTTCTCATTGCACGATCTATTAATTAGGGAAACCCATTTTTAATTAATTTTCTTTTCTTAAATATAGCATGAAATACATGTATACAGTAACAATGACTTATTGTGCGATTGTCAACGTTCGCCAATGGACCCATTTCGCTTCCGTAGTATGATGTGTTAAATACTGGAACAATTAATGCAAACATTCGTATTGTTAATAATAAGAATTGGAAATTAGTTGAAATGTAGCAAATAAAGCTAGTGTTGTATTTTAAAGCCTATATAAAAATGGGTAGCCTATATTATCTTTCAAATTCGTATAAGAGTGTCGAAAAAAGAAACCCAATGGGCAAAGGGACTACCGGGTCATTTTTCTCCCCCCATATTATCTTAATTAATTAATATTTGTATCAATATAAATTTTGAGGCTGCGCGTGGGCTTAGCTGATGGGAGGGCCAAAAAATTGTTGATTTTCTTATAACTCTATTAGTGAGAATACATCTTTAGTCTGAGTAGACTGTTATTATGAAATAAAAGTTCTCAAAAACCACCCAATTCCAAATTCCCATTTTTCATTAATATCCCAGCTTTTCGTAAATTACCTTTCAGTAAAACTTTGTTTTCTGTACCTGAAAGAGTAAAGTTGAGATAGCCGTCCAAATTAAAATTATTCATATAATAATACACCAAACGAGGAATAAACTCACTGGAATACGCAATAACAAATGCCTGAAAAAAATATTAAAAGTAACTCTGTATCTTTTAATAATTTTTTACTATAGTAAAAAAATGTTAAAATATAAGGTGTTAATACAAGTTGGCCTTCTTCATTAAGTATCTGCCGCAAATGCCAATATATAATGAAATAAAACAATGTTTGACTTACATTGCTTACAACAGCAAGATATGTAATAAGCTTCATGATTTCATATATGATGTTATAATTATTTGTCATTCTCTGTGCCACTGGTCTCCGGAGTTGAGTAACTATCTTATAACTGTCTACTCTTAGTTCCATTATATTATTTATAATTGCAAATAGTGGTGCTAAGGGAAACGCAGCAACAAATAGTGTTACCAACCCATACTGAATAACTGATGAAACAATACCGATGATACGTATTAATCGAGCAGTTATTTAAGAAGTAGGAATTAATATTGAAAAGACATAATTAGATATGCATATTTTCCTTTAAATTTTTCTATAGTATTAAACTTTTTGCTTACCAATCTCATGATATTCTTCGTATAAAATATGTGTAGGATTTTCCTGAAGCATTATGTCTTTTTCCCAACGGTTCATTGGGCTGAAGTTGCTGTTTGTCTTTTTTTTCAAGATATAACTCCGTTTTCTCCACCAGTTTGTAAGGGTACTTAAAAAAGAGAAATATCCTTTAAAGCAGATATTTTATTATTTCTACATTTATTTGATTATTATTACTATTATTATTTTATTATTTGTATTTACTATTATTATTTTATTATTTGTATTTACTATTATTATTATTATTTCTTAAACACATCTCGGGGATAAATCACGAATAGCTAAAGCCCCGTTCAGACTAGCACCCTTTTCTTATGTTTAGAGGTCCTTATGTCATGAAATTTTACAAAAACATCAGTTTACAGAAAAATGAAACATAGCATAAGAATTAGGTTCAGTCCTAATCTTATGTCTTTCAAAACCTTATGTCAGCGAATTTTCAGATTTTTTTGGCTTTCTTTTTTCTTTTGTTTCTTGAAAATCATGACATAAGGACCCCAAAAAGGGTCTAGTCTGAACGATCCTTTAAATGGGTTTACTAGGTTTAAAGTCTCTCTAGACTTTTTTTTCTAAAGCCTTGTTCACACCGGACATAATTCGTTAAAACGCAGAACAGAACCTGGTTTCTATATTTTGTTACATCATTCGCAGCAATTTGTATATATTTTTCTTGAAAAAAGCTTTTGAGTTAAGACCTTATGTCCGGTGTGAACCTAGCTTAAGGCTTTTCTATATTAGTTTGCAGCAATTTGTATATTGAGTAGCGGCTTTAGAGGAGAATAAATTGCGAAGATTTACACGAATTCCAATTGCTTTTCATTCAATCATGGGACGAAACATATCATATGGTTCGATCCCGTTGCATATTAGCAAAATAAATATTTATAAATAAAATTCAAATTCCGTTTTCTTTCGACATATGACAGGGAATAACATGAGTATAAGTTACGTCATAAAATATATCGTTGTAAAATATATCAACATGTAAAAGATGTATTGGATTCAAATTCCATCACGCGTTTTTATTGAAACTATTGTTCAGTTTGATAACAGAACTGATTTTAGTACACATTGAAGAATTTCTGCTTAATAGCTACTACCCGCCACCATCGATATTAATTTGAGCCAGAAATTTTAAGAATCATAAGAGAGTACTTACGGAAAAATTATTTCAAAGAAGTTACTTATTAGTTGTCGTCCAATCAATATTATAGCCAAATTAATACATAGTTCGAAAAAACAGCCAGACGGGTCACAGACATCTGTTCGAATACTTTTAATTGCGATAGCCTTTGAAGCCATGTCGGCCGGGTGGACGTAAAAACGACCCTTTGTGAATTAAATAATATTTGTTCGTATATTTATTACTAATGTGTCTAACTTAACTTATGATATATCAAAAAATCTTGCCTTGAATATTGCGATATATATCAATGATGAATAAACGTTAATGAAGTCAAAAACAAAAACTTTAAATATATAGCTTTCTTCAAATTCCGTCTGTGTTCTTGGTGCTTCAAACTCAGTCAAAAAATGAATTAATGGATTTCTTAGCTATATGTTACAAAATATGAATAAATAAAACGAATAAATTTATTTACAAATAATTTACCCATCTAAATATTGATATAACAAAAAGATTCACACACGCAGCGGTAACAGAAGCTACTAACTTGGCATTTTCCCGTAAAACTTCATTCTCCATATTTGCAAATACTGTGACAGCTGTCAGTCGGTAAATGATTATGACTAGCATTGCAATCAGCAGTATTAAACACTGAATCAAAGAAAACGTATACGGTTAGATTGATGGCATAAGAAATATTGACGATTTGGTTGGAACAATAAACGTTGAAAAAATGTCATCAGATTCAGAAGCAGGAATAAATGAGAATTTGGAAACACAATACAATATTTTGGCAGAATCAATCCGTGAAGACCATTCCGCATGAACATTTTTTAAATCAGTGAATACTTTGGGGAATTCGGTGTGGAATATCTTTATAATGAATTTAAAAATGGTTTTCCCATGTATATGAATATCTAATTAATTCCAAATCAAACGTCGACGAAAGAAATGCCAACGTCAGGGGATTCATTGGGGGATGGATCCCCAAAACCACAGTGTCTTAATCATTAAAATTTTACTAACTACCTTAAATTAACTTAACCCCCTCGCCTTAAAACCACATCATCCGGATAATTCCACATCTAATGCAATTTTTTCATGTCACTACCTATTGCATGACAGGCAAACATATACATTGACTTTTATAGGGACATATATACACATAATTATTTAAATCAATGTAGTACTATAAGGGATCTCACAATAAAAATAACTCCTGATCCTGAAATAACGAGACGAGACTTCTGTTTCCACGAAAGAATAAAAGGTTCCTCTTGCTTAGTAATTGGACTTATGCGGTACTTGGTAGCTAGTAACTCATATTCTGGTCGCATTTCCTCTACTTCTCCAAGTTCGGTTTCCATTAAATCCCTGATAATATATTTGAATTTAACACCCTTTTTAAGAAATAATAGAGTTGGTTGGATACATACCACTCCCACGCCAACGTAGCATGTCGTCGTTTCCACAATTTTAAATAAATTGTTGCTAAAAATTGCATTCAGTTGGTCTCTTAACAATATACTTTAATGTTAATTCCAATTGTAACTTACCCCAGATGGACATGAACACAGCAAAAAAACAAGTCGCGTAGTTGTCAAATAAAAATGAAACTTTTGAATAAATACAGGAATTACCTAGAGTACACACACATCAACTGTGGATCAATGTGTAAGGTAATTTAAATTCATGCGACCAAATCTTACCCAAGGGCCTAAAATATTGCGTGAATTAGCTTCTACTAGCAATGCTTTAATTAATTTACGTTTTACCAATAGGGACACGCTCTGTCACATAGAGGACACATAGTGTAATCTCCTGCAATTGTTGGATCACATATTTCTTTGCTACAAAAACAAGCAATGCAATTAAAAGTAAAGTATATTTATCATCACGTCTCGCTTTGTGAGTTACTTCTTTTTTCGACGATGCCCTACAAAAACCATGCATAAGCTTGGTTTGACAATTAATGGTATTATTACTCGAAAAGGACAGGATTAAGCTATAAATACCAATTACATCGTTTGCAGAAATAGCCATTAAAAAAGTCTTATTTTTTAAAGCAAAACTTGTACTTTGATTTGAACATCACATTCTTTTCCTCTTCAATCTTTCACTAAAAATAAGCTAAATGTTTCCCCCCCTCTATGTGTGGTGCAAGTTTGAAGTTTGAACAAAATTCAACCAGTTCCTAAAAATTGTAGGTAGCGTTTTCACGCCACAAGGTACCCGAAGGAGCTAAGGCCCATTTTTTTTATTTTTTATTTTAAAGGCTTACTCGAGCACGAGTGTAGCCGATGTATTACCAGTTTCAATATAGGTACATGGAGGTCGCACGATGCATTTAAGGTTGATAGGGTATGCATGAATATGTGATAGTAGATGACAGTTGATATATATATACAAATTGAGAGTGAGCTTGGTTAGGATGGGATTTAGGGGCTTGAGTACCGAGTTGGCCGTGCTCTAACTGAGAAATAACGGCTAAGCTAAGGCCCATTAAAACTGCCCAATAAGCTAATATATCAATTCGACTTTTTAGAACTTTTTTAGAACTTATAATACATTTGTAACAATATAATATTGTGTCAAGCAACTTGCGTCGCGAGATTCCCGGAGGTCAGGTCATCCGTGAAAAAAGAGGCTGCGGATATCACGGAGACCTCGTGGGTCGTCCGGTGGGGCCACCCCACTCGCTCCCCGTGTGCCGTTGTATGAATATAATTTAAAAACTAGTGAAAATTAGGATCACATCAGACATGAGTCAAACCCAATTAATAATGCTTTCCTCCCCCACAATATGGTGAAAGTTTTGTCATCGTACTGCGTATCCGTGTGGATCAGATCCAAGGGGTATTATAATTTAAAAACTAGTGAACATTCGGACCGCATGAGACACACAAGTTAAACCCCAAAAATGTAAATTTAAAGAGTGAACCGCGTCGTCATTGACACATTGAGCTCGTCAGTAACGCAAAAAGCAAGATATAAAGAAATCTACAGAACTCAACGCCATCTGCCAAGCCATATGGGTACCCTGAAATCTATCAATTTGGTTGATAGATGGATTTCAGGGTTCGTAACTAGTAGCCATCTAGGTTTTTGAATGGAACTAAAGGACCCCACATACAAACCAAAAAACCTACAGAAACCCTTCGGGTAATTAATTCGACTTCCGAAAATTTTCCCTGAGATTGCTTCCGATAGATGGAAGGAGGGAAGAAAGAAACGGTTTAGCCGTGGGGGTTAGTTACGAGGGTCAGAAGCCTTGGTGGTACAATCTTCAACCATTGCTTACCCTCTCTCATGTTTCACTCCCTGTATGGAAAAATGTAATTTCGATGACTGATTTCTTATCATTGAATGATTTTGTTCAAACTTTCAAAAAACAATTTCCAATCAGTACATAATAGATTATATACTGGGCACCTCGCACCTAGCGTAATAATGGTGTAATAGTGCCAACTTCGTGCACATCTTCCTACAAAATAGAGCTAGTTTTTTCTACAAGGTTGAGTTTCTGTATGGTTTTTGGCTTTTTTCCGTATGATGTTATTTGATTTTTATACCTCCCAATCTCTCCTTATAGTCAGTAATACGTTAAGTAGTAGTAAGTAGTAAAGTAAGCTCTACAAAAGCAAAAACCAACTTTTTCCTCATCAACGAGTGTGTGAACTTTTTAAACAAATTCAGTACACCAGGTTAGTCGAGTAGGTGAAGAAAGTGTAGGCGGAGAAAGAACGACAAAAAGATTACCTTACAATATTTTCTGTAGAGTTTATGGTTAAAAGTCCATAAAAGAAACACATGACCCCAACCACGGCTGGAGGAATCAAAGCGGTTGTGTAGAATCCTATTTGTATTAGTATCCGTCATGCAGGAAAAATCACATGACAAAAAGACCATAACTATTTGCTACAATAGACATCTGCAGACATTTAAAAAATCCGGATCATTACCTAGCCAAGCAAAATACATTCCAACCTTTTCCCCAAAGTAGTCACGTATCAAGGGTAATGGTTGTTCACGAAACCAGCTGCCTAAAGATCCCCATTCCTTATATAACACCTAACCTTTTCATTATTAGTTACAGTATTTTGTTTTGCATCCATATCATTACGTACTTCTCTTATGCGAAGGGGTTCACTATTTGTGTGAAAATTTCCATCGTGTAACGGATAAACAGCACTATATGCTCCATTGCGAATAAGTTTCTTAATGCCAACCTTCAATTTTAAACAAATTGAAAAAGTTGATTAAAAAGTTGATTATGGTTAATTTTGAACTATTTTAAAGTCGTTCATCTTTTTAAAATACATTTTATCTATGGAAGATGTCTGAAATTCCGCATCCGCCAAACGCAATGCACGAAAAAGCCACTTTTATCACCCTAAGAAGAGGTGTCCGCAAATACCAGACTGAAAATCTGGCAACTGGGGCCTTGACAATAAAGTCCGGTTTTGTTTTTGCCATTTTGTGCCCTTACAGGTTTTCAGATCAAATATTGGTAAAATGAATATTGTGCTTCTTTTTGTTTGCCAAATTTTACAATAAAGACATTTAAAATTCTGATTAACATTTACTAGAAAATGGCAAAACGGAAACCTGACATCGATCCTAGAGGCCCCAGTTGCCGGGCATTCTGTCTGGTATTTGCAGACACCTCTTCTTAGGGCGATCCTTAAGGGATTTCAGTAATCTAAATCAACCGAAGCTTAAGGAGTCTTTAATGCGCAATCTTTATTGACGCAAATTACCACGAATAGGATCCTTAAGAAAATCGCGACGGGCATCGGCTGTCGCAACCCGTGGCTCACCGTTCGTTTCTTGGTTTTTCATAGGGGGTAGAAAATCAGTACGAAATCGGTAACTTTCAGCGACGGGAAAAGTAACCGACAGAAAACCGCCTAAAACCAGTGAATGGTAGGCTAGTACTCTACTTCTCAGAATGTATCGGCTCCGATCTGTCAAGTGTCAACTGCAGGAAGATACTTGGGGGCTCTGGTCAGTAAAACGCATCGCAGGAAAATGCTCCCGGTTACTAGCCAGTAAATAGCCGGTGATTGACGCCCAGATCCTATTTTCACGATTTCTCAATGTAAATCAGCCTCAAAATCGTACCAAGTGCTGATTTAATTCATCTTGGCAATTGAAATGTAAATTATCTCAAAAAGAACTTTGCTTTTTTACTTGAATTAATAAACTAGAAGTAATCTTAATTGGATAGATTTTAACACGCGCATCGGTGGGATGGGAAGAACTACGAAGAGCATGCAAACAATTTGGGAAAGCGGCAATCGTACTTATCTAGGCCTGTTTTTCTTCTACCGCGCAGGATAAAGACTCGGCCTACTCCAAGCTCATAATCTGCAAAAGGTAGATCATGGACTTGGGAAATTATTGAATCTCTCTGTATGGATAACCCATATATAGCATAGTAGAAATCTTAGGGAATAAAATAAATCACTAAAATGACCAATGAATTATCGTCTTCATCAGACTGTCAAAATCCAACTAGTTGTAAGTCGTTAAAAGTAGCCGACCAAACGGGAGTAAAATACGGTCGTTTAAACCCGTGAAAAGTTAACCCGTATCGGTTCAAAAACGGGTAAGAGTTTCACACCCTGCCACGGATTACGTCGCCGACGAAAAGTAGACTGTTTACTGGCTGATTACCGGCTATTTTTTTCTAAAGGGGGAGACAGAACGGAATAAACTACCAGATATTCTATAAGTAAGTAAAACTTTTGAAACTGTGTAATGACAAAGCTCGTAATTAGCGTTCGGTAGCCTACCTTTTAGCGCGTGAATGCGTTAATAGCGTATGTCACTTGAATCTAAAATAAGTCGAAAAAGCACTATCATTTGATGTTTTTTTCTTCCCCATGTACACATTAAAATTAGGGTTCATAAAATAGTAATATAGAAAATAGTTTTAAACGCCAGGGGGATACACAAATGTCTGATCAGTAATTACAACTCCAAATCTGGCCAAAATTATCCTCATCTAGTTCAACGAAGAAGAAATTAGAAATTACAATATAAATATGCTATTGATTAGATATATCCCTGAGGTCTAAGGACGTAGTCCTCAGCCGAAGGCCTAGCGGTCTTTAATGCAATGGAGGACAGCAGCACCAACCCGCACAGCAGGACTCGCGTATAGAAATTTATTCCTTCTTTTGCGTCTGGGGCTTTGACCTACGCCCGAGGCTATTCTTTCCCCATAAAACCACAGATTTTTTCCGAAAACCCCAAGTTTTGGGAGTCTATAGAATTCAAATCGGTAGGCCCTATCAAAAATCGGCCATAACTGCTATCATGCTTGAAATTTCCCCAGCTGCCCCCGTTACCAAACACTATAGTATTTTTTTCTAATTGATTATGCATTTACGATAGGAAAAATCTAAGTAAATTAAACCGGTAAATCTCAATGGGATTTCTGGTGAGAGAGGTAAACCCATTGGAACAGTTTCTAGAAACAGAATATTTGCAAGGAACTTTTCTCACTGCGGGTGTCTATTTCTTTAATTATGGTTGAAAGTTTTGGATTCAACTTATTGAGAGGAACACATCAATATGAAACAGTATACCATTCGGTAGAATAATAGACGTTTCGGCCCTCACATTTGGGAGGGGGGCAGCCTTACTTACATATATATATATATATATATATCATCACGTACAGGGAAAATGTATATGTGCACACGGTTCGATATTTAAACAAACATAGTAGAATAGAAACTATATATAATCCCGTGATATTCGATAGACAATACCCAATAACTCGAACCGCATAAGGAGTAAACTAATTGTGATATAGCTACAGTGCTACACCCACGCACCCACGACCCCCCACCTATTTGCCAAGCTCTCAATTACACACAGAAATAGGCCTACACATAACTTGTTTTCAACACTTTTCCCATAAGAACCTTTAATCTTAAAAAAAATTAATAATAAACCTTTTACTAGAAACATTCGACTCAGACCAAAGGCCTAACCCTTGGGGTTTATTTAAAAAAATACCGATGCGCTGACACAGTCACGATGGTGCCCAAAGGGCAGGGTTGGACTACCGCGGTTAAAAATTACCGCGGTAGTAACGCGGTCGTGCGGCACTACCGCACCGACTACTGTTGTACTTGGTCAAAAAAAAGCACCGCTACCGCAAAGGAAAAATCGGTTGCTGCGGTGGAGTTACTTTAACCCACATATCAGCGCCACCTAGTGGTCGATTTTCTAGCTTTTTACATTATTTCAAACAGATTGCATTTGTTTTCTACGTCAAATTGAGGAATTAAGTAATATTACCACTAATATGAATGTATTTGTAACTTCCTTTCACTCAATTGACGCTGGTTCGTGCTACCTACAATGCTGCCACTGCACTCAATGTAATTTTGGTACTGAGAGGATCCAAAATTTTACATTTGATTAATATTTGCAATTTTGCCAAGTCTTTCAGTACCGACAGTAGTACCGCTGCCGCGGTATATTTTTGAAAAAAAAACACCAAATACCGCTACCACTACCGCGGCAGTTTAAAAAAATACCGCGCCCAACCCTGTTGCGGTTTTCGTGCACTACGATTAACGGATACGGAATGTATACATATATTACCTATAAAATGTATAACAAAAGTATTATGATAAGGTAGAACTGAATCAAACTATTATTTGTTGTTTCTTATAGAGATAGCTACATTTTTAGATGAACATACCATATTCTTTTCTTTACTGAAAGATGTGTGGCAAAGAATGTGCCAAACAAGCATACTTCGTTGAGAAGGCAAGAAAAATGTATCAGCTGAATCCACCGCAAAACTGTTAAGTCACCATATAAAGTAGAATACTCCTCACCATTTACAAGTACAAAAAATAATTCTCATTGAATAGGCCTACTTTTAAATATCTTACTTTTCGGTTCTACTGCGTACAAATGGCGCTGTCAGAAATGATGTTCTAGTGTCTATGTGTTTCCATGATTGCAAGGATTTCGAAACTCCGAAGATCGGAAAAAGAAATCTGCGTTTCTCTTTTGTCTTCTTGGACTTACCCAAATCATTATCGTCAACCTTGAAAAGTGCAGAGAACGATGGAGGATGATCAAGTCACAATCGTAAGTTTTTGATGTTAAATAAGACGAATTATTTCATACTTTTAGTGGCATTTTTAGGCGAAGCGCTTCCGCATACCTGGCAAGTACAGCCCACGTTGCATGAATCTTCAAAAAACTCATTTCTCCAGTTGAATTGTCCTTGGATATTCAATCAAACAGTACGTGCACAGATTACATTTATTTGTTATATTAAACTGCCTTAGTCGCCTCTTGCCTTGGCCTTTTATTAGCTAGCCCTTCACAGACTTCTCTTCTCGCCCCCTGGCTCCGGCTTTCCATACACTTAATTTAAAGATCTATCATTTGAGACTCGTTTTTTTCGAATAAAAGGCGTAATTGCCACAGGATCCTCAGTGAAATTCTCGAGTTTTAGACTAATTTTTGAGTAATTGACATTTGGCATTGAATGATCCAGGATGGGAAGCTATGTCTGAACAAACATCGTATGGTAGCAAGCGCGAAAGATGTAATAGCTGCTACTACTCAATAGTCAGGAGACGCTTGGTCAACACTTGATCTATGATTTCAAAAGAAGTAATTCTTGAGAAATCATGTCACTCACACACTAAAACTTTTGGGCCAAGGTAATTGATAAGTAACAAAATGGAAACAATTACTACAGTGCAAGTAATACTTAAGTAATATTAAGTAATCTTAAGTAGTCGTTTCCAATTCGTTACTTAAAGCCATAAAGATTTAGTGAGTCATTGTCAATTTTAAAGTTGAATGTATTCATTCAGTATGAGCATTCGCGGACAAGCATTCAGCGACTAAAGGAGTCCATAGGATACTACCAATTGAGATACTAAGAATGTACTTTAAGAGAGGTAATATGAGAGAAGTTATATAGCAATTTAACAAGCAGTCCGCGAGTCAAGCAGTCCGAGACCGTGTGATGTGACTTTTTACAATGTTAGTGAAAACTAATAAAAACTATGATTAGATAGTTCATTTTGTTCGTGACGCCAAGAAAAATCGCAGTATATTAATTCAGACAAACCGCATTATTGTGCTCCTTGTAGTTGAGGAGATAATCGCGTTTTTGTAAAATCATTTTGGAAAATTTGTAAATATTGTGAAATTTTCGACACAAGTAAAAAAATTTTCAGGGTGGCTTAAAATCAAAAATAAAATAAGCTTCAGATAGCTCAAAATCGTGCTTATTTTATTTTTGATTCTTACCCACCCTGAAATTTTTTTTACTTGTGTTGAAAATTTTCATTTTTGGAAAACCCTCTTTAAAAAATTAAGATTATCTCCTAAACTATGAGGAATAGAACCTTGCAGTTTCTTTTAAACGATTTGTATCATCCTGGCAAACAATATAAACTATCTATTTGTTTCATTTGACCATTTTTAAGAACACCCACGAAAAGTCTCATCACACGAAGCCTGCTATTTTGGCCTGCTTGACTCGCGGACTGCTTGTCAACACTCCCTAAAAATGACAAGTTTTTACAAAAAGATAATAGGGGAGAGCGGACCTGGACTGGACAAAAAAATTTGTTTGTCCATATGTTGAAAAAATATAGCTATGGAAAACTAATAGTGTATATTTGTAGAGCGTATTTTTCTCTTGAAATGGAAATTTGTCATAAATGTATCTATATTAGTTTAGCCGTTATTGCATTTTAAAAAACGCGGAAAAAGATGGGGGGGGGGGACTGGACAATGGGGGGGGGGGGGAATGATGGGCATAGGTAAGAAATAGACAATAAAATTGGTAAATAATTTCGAAAAATATCGGGGTAGAACATTATTCATAGTACTACATGGCAAATTTGCCTTTCGGGTTTCGGTAATGGTACTCATTTAGGTGGGAGATCCACGGAGGTTTTTTCCCCACTGTCGTGTGGTATTTTAAAGCTGAGATACTGTGGTCTAATTTTACGTTTTTAACATGACGAAGGTCCAGTATCTAAATAGTTAATTTGACGACTCGCATTGATTGACCTCTAACAGTTAAGGCTGGGAAAAAATTGAATTTGTAGAGCGTAATTTTATCTTTCTTAATTACTACAAATATTTAGTCTATCTATGAAAATAGGGGGAGAAAAATAGGTTTTAGTGAAGGACCGTCCCGTTCAGCTTAACACAGAAAGAATGGGCGCAAAAAAGTGTCTAAATAATTCACGCACATACAGTACTATCGAACTAATCCCCTTCGATTTCAATCTTCGATATTAAAATCTTCGTTTCAATTTATGAATTTATAAGTTAAAATTTGCTGATAAGTTTGTGTCCCATCCACCCCCATAGTATTCGGCTTGGTAAAAATTTCTATTTCTCTCACCATATTTTTCTATTCCATAACACACATTATCCCTTCAGGGGTACCTGAAGGTTACTAAGGAATAATATCCCGAGAGAGAAAAAAGTATTGTCACTAATAGAAATTTTCAAATTTTAACTTTTTCAGAAAAAAAATACGGTGAATAAATAAGGTAATCCTTCAGAAGGATGACACATTGGTTATAAGAACTTATGACAAGACCCTGTCGGGGCCTTCGGATCTGGCGTTTGGAGTTTTTTTTTTAAATCACAGTTACGATTTTAAAAGACGTGTAGCCCTAATGATAACATTTATTTGGTTCATTACTAAAGGTTTTCTTTACTCCCGAATAAACGTTAACTATTTTTACGCGTTTTCTGTTTTTATCTATGTCAGATTCTGCGGTGTAATGAACGAAGCCGTTGGAGATCTTTCCCCTCAGTTCATTCACCCTACAAGGTCAGCGAACTATTCTCCCCTTCTATGGCGCCCAAGATCAATTCAAGCAACATTTTACCATCCTATATCGGCCCCCTCTTTACTTGTATTTGACCTTGTCCCTATCTAGTATAAATGCGACGTTAAACTTGTCACCTGGAGCTCAGTGCTTCCATGCCTATTCTACCGCTTGGTTCACTGTGTCTCGCCCTAGCCTAGAACCAATCGAGTTCTGCCTGACTCGATGTGGTTCGAAGCTTGTCAACCATGTCCTTATTTGTTGTAAATTGTATGCATAAATAATTGTCAATAAACATCTGACGAAAGAGAAGACAAAACATTTCCATGTTTTGCAGCGGGTCGTCTGGTGGTGTTCGCCTCCCTCCAAGAATGCTAATGGTGTTCACAAAATATGGGGAAGGGTGAGCATTTTGTTCAGCCATCACGCCAATGCATTTTTGTTTAGATTTCATTTTTTACTGATTTAACGATGGCATTACCTTAAATACATTTTCTAATAGTCCTATAATGTGAAAAATACTACTTTTACACATTTGGCTCAATTTATGGCGATTAGTTTGCCTTACTAAAAATTTACGGTTCAAAAACAAAAACTAAACATAATTCTTTTAGCGTTTATGGCTGAACACCATTTTCTAGAGAGTTAGCAACCTACCCCCGGGCTTGAGTTTTCCTCGAATGTTAATGAATATTAAATTCGCATATTCTCTTAGGTAGTGAAAACAGTTTTATTTAAGTAGGTATTTAGTAGGTTTACAACCATTAAAAAATATCTGGAGACACGAGAAGATTGTATAGCAAGTTTTCCCTGCGCGCCATTCGCGCAACGTTTTGAGTTGTATGCGGAATGGTTGTCACGTGACTGCTTCCTCAGATCCCATATAGCTATATGGGGAAATCATGTTTTCCCCCTTTTTGAACGTTTAAATTTGAATTTTTTCGTGAAATTTTTTTAGGGCTCATCTGTGACATCAAGCCACATCATTTAAAATCCTTTTAAAAAATATTTTAGTTTCTTATAATTATTAAAATTTAAAAAAATATTGCCAATGAGCCCTAAAAAAATTTCACGGACAGATTTCAAAAACAAAAATTTGCTACTTTTTATTTACAATTTGACAGAAACGAAGATAGCCATACCACTCAAAATAAAATTCCCTACCGAATCATGTATGAAAATCAGGGGAAAAGAAAGATCAAAGTTGTTAAATTACTCGAAAACTTTATCCCTGAGGGATTTTGTAATCAAAATCAACCGAAGGTTTAGGGGTCTTTAACGCGATAGGCTCCGCTCTCTCTGAGGACCCCAAAAAGCTTTATTGTCGCCAATTTCCACCAATAGGGGACGAGAACGTGATAAATTACCAAATAAAGCCTCGCCGGCCTACCTTCGGCCTAGGTCGATTAAATGATTACATAATGATATACTCTCCCTTCAGGCCCGGGCCTGGACGTCATGTCATTCAGGCCCCTCCAATTTTTTCTTAATTGGTACTTATGACCATCTAAGATCTAATACAAATTTAGTTTAAGTCATGTAGAGAAGAATGCTTCATCGTTGGTTATAACTATACTTTGCATTTAATTACGTGATTCATAATGTAAATACGAAATTAGATACTCATAAAAAAGGCGGGCCAATGTCATTGCTAAGATCACAGCCCGATAAGTAATTTGTTTTCCGTTTAAACTACTATTTAACTTTTTTATAATTCCAATCGGTTGAATAACAATTTGACTTCTATAATAGGGGGGAAATACAAACGCTGCGGCGTCATTTTATATTATCTCAGAATTCAATAGAGAAAGTACTCGTCAATAATCATGACCTGCATTGAATGAAAATTGTCTCTTAAAAGTTAAGTAGGCATTATTGGTGGACGGAACCCAGTGTCCGGTACAAAACGAATCGTATACTGCATGACTATTTAGGTTAATAGCGGTCTGAATGATGAATAGAATATGATAATATATTTTTTTTAAACTATTCAGCGTGCAACCAATAATGGACACACGAGGAAAAAAATTTAATGGGCCTGAACGTTGTAGCCCTTTTTGGACGTCTATGCCCGGGACTGAAGGGAGAGGGCCTGAATGTCATGAGACCATTGAGACCCGCCATCTAGAGTTTAACTGTGAAGCCGAATAACAAATCCAAAATAAGAAAAGAATCCAGTAAAACGAGTGATAATTTTTGGATTCCAACATCATTTGATTTGATTCAATTTCCCCGTCGTGTTACATATCAATATGATCGTCTTTGCTTGCCAAAGTCGTTTGTAACAAAATGAGATGGTTCAAATTTCACTAACGCCGTTAAAAAGTGAAATAAAATTGTTCCTTTCTTGGAATAGTCTCTGAAGACTTTGCGGTAGCTAAGAAATCCCCAGATCCCCTAGCGCTACGAACTGGGAGTTGCGATTTAAATTTCATCGGAACTCGCCTTTCATCGTAAAATTTAAAGTTGCCCGTTCTGTACCGATTTTGATAACGGGGAAAGCACCACTACATTCTGAACAAGATGGTGCAATCCGGTTTTCTGTACGTCTTACCGTTCAGGCGAAATCTTGGACCGCGATTATCGCCTGGGGGGTCGACACATTTGGCTAAATAAGTATTTTTTTTGCCGCTGACTCGGAAGATCGGGGGTTGGCCCTTATAAATAAGGGCTGCTGAGCCTTCGGCTAGGGACTACGTCCCTAGGCCTCAGAGATATTCTATATTGAATTAAATTTTATTTAACTATGTAATGACAAAGCTACTAATTAACGTTAAGCACCTTTTGGCACAATAAAATGTCAAACCTTTTTGACATTTATGCTATTTCCATCTCAAAGAAGACGAAAAAGCGGCCATCTTTGATTCCACTTTTTTTTTTTTTTTGTTTATTGTAAACATTGAAATCAGGGTGCGTTCGTAAAACAGTAAAAAATAATTAATTTCTAGAAATTGGGGGAATAAAGAAAAAACGAGCCATTCTTTGATTACATGTAGCACTCATTTAGTTAAATTAAATTTACGTTGTAAATATGGGATTGATTAGATTTATTTCGAAAATTTCGACGCGTTAACATAAATCCCGATGGCGCCCAAGGGGCTTTATTTCTTGTTGAAAACCCCCGTTTTTGGTTGTGGGGGCGCTGATTGGACCCACTGGGTGAAAAAATTCTGTCCCAAACAACCTCGCCCAAAAAGATTCCGTATTTCTTGTAATTTTGCGTAAACAAACACAGATAGGAGAAAAATGTAAACCAAAAAGGAAGAAGAAATTTCCTTTAGAATGGCATATCTTTTTTATTTTTTAACTTTTGAAATGTTGACTTTTTTTTTAAATCGCCGATTTTTAGGCCAAAAATTACAAAACACATTTCTTGTTCTAGCTCCCATAATATTGGTCACTTTTTATCTAGATTTCGTGGCAGGATGTGCCCTACTATTACCCTTATCTGGTTCAAAAATAAAAATATTCAGAGATCGTGAACATGCCAAAAACCTCGATGTCCCACATATCCCCTGTCCCAACCAGCCCCGGTCTCCCCTATCCAATCAAAATCTATGAAATTATGTAATGACAAACATAGTAATTAGGGTTAGGCACCTTTTGGAACAATAAAATGTCAAACCATGTTGACATTTATGCCTTTCTTATGTAAAATAAGACGGAAAAAGCGGAATCTTAGAAATGAATTTTTTTACATTGAAATCAAGATGCGTTCGTAAAACAGTAAAACATCATTAATATCTTAACGCAGGGAGGATAAAGAAAAAGATCCATTCTTTGATTTCATCTAGTAATCATGTAGTTAAACTGAATTTACATTGTTAATAGGCGATTAATTGAATTTATTTCAAAATATAGTTAAGTGTGGTATCGTCTATGCATACCCGGCCACCCGCCATTTGACGGGTGCTGTTTAGTAATGTTCATAAGAGCCAAACTTGCTTCTGGCAAGAGCGGAAATATATCAGAGGCGATTATTGAACCCCAAACATTATCTTTGCCACACTATATTTTATAGCGCATGATTTTTTCTTGACCACCCTCCAATACTTGGGTACACATCGTGACGCTTTATACCAAAGTATTGGAGAGACCGTTGAACGCCCGACTCGCACAGACGTGATTTCCGCGATATTGATATTAGTCGATATCGATATTGATATTAGTATTTTCTGTTTTTTTAACTCTGAACGAAAAAATTATATATCGATATAGAACATTCCTTCGAGAAAATTCTACTTCGATCGATAGTTAAGTTTTATATCAAATATGATTTAAACCTAACTATTTCTTCGTAATTCAGTTTATATCTCATTATATCTTTGCAATCCTAGCCTCCTTATGATTATAATAAATCCCCTTCGTGCTGGACCTTCAGGATTAGTTTGCTATTTGGTTTGTTATTTAAAATTTAATTAAGAAAAAGGAAAAATGAATTTGTTGTCTAGCTGGTCGTTGAATAGCTTCTTTCCATTTTTCAGTTAAACTCTTGGGACTGGGAGGATGGTGAAATATGTAATTCTTTTATTACATATTTCATCATCCTCACTTTAATTTTTTAAAATTCATCATCCCCTTTTTTAAATTACATATTTCATCTTTTAATAGGTACAACTTCGTTTTCCTAAAATAGGGAACATTTTGTCGCTACGTTGCGTGTTTCGGCGGGGGGAGGGGGTGGAAAGTGAGTGGAGAAGAGGGTCAATGGCTGCATCATAACCGCCGGAGGCGTTTTCCAATAAAGTTTTAGAACTCTGTTTGGGAAATGGCGTAAAGGCCTGTAGAACCTGAAGGATAGGAATCCTTCAGAGATAATATTAATTTTGAGGACAAATTGTAAAATCAATTATTTTATATGATATTATTCAGGGTTCGTATCGATATAAAAATTACGAACATTACCAATAAGGGACCAGCCGTGAAGCGGCGCCTGCTTGTTAATTGTACAGTTGAGCAAGCCTTTCGTTCATCAATACAATCGTACTTGCCCCAACCCCCAAGTTTAGTTTAAGCAAATCCGTAGCATGGCTGGTTTTTGTTTCTGTCCAATGATGCTCACCTACTTCAATGATCAACATCGCACCTAATTCATTCTGATATCACCTTGCCAGCGGCTTAAGTGACATATTATTGTTCCGATACAGACCTACTGGCAGTCGCTGATTACGTCTCATTGCGCTCGCGCATTTTCCTAATATACGGCATCCACTCAGTGGAACAGATTGCCCCTAGACAAGTAATCCGCCAATCTTGCTCAACATTTTTTCGGTGTTCCATTCAAAGTATAATATTTTAATTCTCTATCTGTGGTGCTGTACCCTTCAAAACGAATGCATGGGCCATCTTTCCCCTTCCACTACCTTAATCACGCAAATAATGCCCGTTTCCCGCTAAATTTTGTCTCGAATATTGATTATAATGCCACCATCTACTTTGCATCTTAGTCAATTATCCCTTGCAAAACACCCCAGCAAACATGACTTCTTAGTCCTCGGTTGGCCCAAATATATTCTAAGAAAATGGTCTAACATTTCCCCAATAAATCCACTAATCCAAAAAATCCAATAACTCCACTGTGATAAACTTTCAAGAGTATATCACATTGGTTAAAAAAAACTAACTTCGTTCGGGCGTCTCATGTGTCATGATTAAGTTTACTTGATACGTTATTATAGAAGGTTTCTTTACTTCCGGCTACTTCCGGGGTCTTCTGGTTGGTTTGTTCCGTCTCCCTGAAGTAATGCTGTTTTGCGTTGGTCCCCTACCCACAGACTTGAGTTTTCTTTGAATGTGAACGAATATCTGTTTACATATTCCCTTGAGTAGCGAACACAATTTGATTTTCAGGCCGGGGCCGGGGAGAGTAGGTTTAAAAATGTAAAAAAAAGTATCTGCACCGAGAAGAGGATATGATGCAAATGGGATTTTTCTGAACGGAAATTGTGAAACGAAAGTTTTTAAAAACCATTAAACCAAATTGTGCCTCTTACATTTAGACCCAGATCCAAGTGGTCCAGTTTTCAAATGGCCATCCAGGTAAGGACTGTGTTTTGGAATTTTAAATTTTTTTTAAATAATTCCCGCTCTCTTTAAGAAAGATAAGAAACTTATACTTCATCCCTACTCTCGTAGAATGAAATTTGTATCCGTAAATAACATGTATATCGGTTATAAGAATTTCCAGG
Source organism: Ceriodaphnia dubia (assembly GCA_022539655.2). Lineage (NCBI taxonomy): Eukaryota > Metazoa > Arthropoda > Branchiopoda > Diplostraca > Daphniidae > Ceriodaphnia > Ceriodaphnia dubia. Next base: position 4,312,394 of record JAKUCG020000104.1, on the reverse strand, counting down.
ATACGTAGAAAAACAAATTCACTTATATCCAATGGGGAATTAATGCTTGTTGTCAAATGTATTGAAGCTTCCCTCCACTTTTACTGATGTCACAAAGGTTCAAGGGAAAACCTTAATTATTTTATGTATCCCCCCTGCAGCAAATTTTCCATCGTGCTTTCGTCAAAAGCGCAAACCCTATTAAAAGGAGACAACCCTTCAGGAATTCTCCGGAATAACGGTCCTTTAGTCTTGCAGGCTAGGACCCTAGAAAATATATCTGAATATCGAAACGTCTCGAACCCTTCTCCAAGTCTCACTTAACTTCAAGTACTATAAACGTTTGGGAAAAAAAGAGCGTGCATGATAAATCATATAAAATTTATATTAAAAAATAATGGCGAGAGTATTTGCGTCTATCTACTGACGGCCTAACGCATAATCTTACGAAATTAAAAATTTGTATTAACTAAGTTTTCGGCTGACTGGTTTGATTTTAAAATCATTACGTACTTTACTTAGCAACAAGAAAACTGCTGGCTTTAAAGTGTATAAAAAACAATGTTTCAAAATGACGTAATCTTACTGTTTTTTCTTCGAGTTCTAGTTGAAGTCCGTCTTTTTTTAGATTTCTTTCAAAGTTCATTCGGAATTCACGTTCTTGCTTCTTAAGTGGGTTGTATACGAAAGCCAAAATCATGTCAATGTGTCGAATTCCATCCCTGAAGTGTACAGTGTCCCAGTTTTTATCGGGACTTTCATTTGGCTTTGGCGTGATTATCATAAAATAAAAAGAAGAAATGAGAAGAGGTTTGCTATCATTTTCAGTTTAAACTATGGTTGAAAAAGTTTAACAACAGGGCCTAATCTGTTTGGTTTTACTGAACTGAATTATTATTTTCAAAATATAATCAATACAAAGGTTAATAATAAATGATATAAAAAGCTTGCCTTGATTGCAGAAGTGTCAGCGTAAAACGTATTTTCTGAGTAATTAACTAACGGGATGCTGTTCGCAATATTATTTGGAACTCCAGGTAGATTACATGTAAATGTTTCTAGATCTTGTATGGTTTTGTTCACTTCACTGTAACCTTCCGCATGGGAAAATGTGGGACGCGAAGCTTCACTTAAAGGCTTCATGTTATTTTGTGTAAACGAGTTCATGGCAAACACTTTTGTACTAGGCAATGTCCAGTTTCCGTTCCTTCCAGACCGCCCTTTCCTCTATAGATTCCAAACTAGACTGACTTTATAAACTAGTACATACCCTAGAATTTACTGATGCGCATGCGCCGACGACCAAACAATGAATATGTGGAATTTCGAAGCTAACTTATAAGACTCTAGGGGGCTTGATTACCATTACTAAACACCTTTAGGATAGGATCTCCTGGGATAGACAACTCTTCGATCCATGTATTCGCATTAATACGTCTGTTTTCATCAGAAACCGGAAAGGGTAATCCAGGAATCTATAACAAGTCCGCAATATATCGAAAAGATAATAAAAGGTGATCTAAAACGGAAACTTTAGACTTTGCAAATAAAGTTCGTAATATATTGTTAATGGAAATCAGCGAAATCAATAAGAGTAACACCGTATCAAAACATGCTTAGCAGTATGCACTATTCAGTATAATTGGTGGAAATATGTTTTTCTTATGAACTTAAAAATTTGTTTATCTATCATATGGAAAAAATTCAGCATTCGATTCTATGCCAATTGGAGCTTATTTAGTTTACACTTAGCAATTTTAAGTTTAATATCTCTACCTTTTATCGGTGCAAGCATGCAACGGCATGGCAACAGTTACGTACAAAGCAAAACAAACGGACGATCGATTGTATTATATTAGTCATCAAGGCCATTTGGAGGACGTCGTTCCGCAAAGGCCACAGCAAGAAGACTCTTTGTGACCTTCCTGACAGAAAACTCTCCTCCCTTTCAGGGCTTCTTCCACATACTTTTACATATCTTTGGAGTCCTGCTACTGCTACCCAAGGACATTTTTCGATCATTGAAAAATTTATGTACACCAAATTATCGTATTGGTTCTACTATAATCCACAATTTTTATGACTTCATCAACCCAGTATAATTTCATACCCTTAGCACGAAAAAAATGCCCCAATTTTTTTAAAATTTGAATCCCGAAATATCTTTTCAATCTTGCTAACTATAAAAATTTTTTTTTGGTTTCGAAATGAACTTGTTGTGAATGCCTCTAATGGATTGCTTTGAGTTAACCACATCCATGTTTCCAGAATCCGAACTTTGAAAATATGACAAGAAACTTTGAAACAAAACAAAGTATCAACCATCGGGTGTTGATACTAATAAAACGCTAAAATATATTAGGAGGCCAGTGACGGCTGAGACCTTGTGATTCTGATACTTGGAAAGAGCTAACATAACCGCTGTTGTTGTTCATTTTTGGGGCAGATAGTGAAATATTTGCAGCAGGTTTGCGTTTGGTACATTTATAGCAGATTTATCCCCGAGTGTCTCCCACCTTTAGGTGGGAACCGAGGGCTTCGACTGATTTATCGGACCGATCAGAAGGAAGCGACATTCCCCCAAGTACGACTTTGAAACATTTAATTTTTTAGTTCATTTTACCCCCAACAGATGGCTATGGCAAAATTCGAGGGGGCGGTAGAAAATCAGTAAATTAAGAAACTAATTCACAAAACAAGCATCATACATAGGAAATATGGACAATTGTCTATGGCCATTTAATAATTAGAAATACTCATATCATTAACATCAAAACAAAAACTTAAATGGAAAAGGGTCCAATGTTTAACACAGAATTACTACGTAGTGTTAAAAACCGCCGCTAGAGGGCACTGAAAATCAAAACAAAAAACTAGGTGCAAAGGTTGGGGCCTTCGGCATATTTAAGTATTGCAGGCGCACAAAAACAACAGGACTTAAGTGGGTCAAGAAATGTATAGAAGCTTAATATAATTTTCATGTTTTATTTTTAGGGATAGATAGGATAGTTAAATGTAAAACACTTTTTGGTAGATTCTTGCACATTACTTTTTACTTGTAAAATAACATGGTATTTGATAAAATATAACTTTCATTTTCATTATCAGTAAAAGATGTGGTAGTTTCAACCATGTGTTGTTATTTCTGGATAGCAAAATATTACTCAGTATTGCTATTAATCCTCGAGTTTCTTTTGACAGACCAGTTTTTAAGTTTCAATTGAAATTAAGTCTACTCCATTGCAAAGTCTGTTGAAATTTACGAATATCTTCATATTCGCAAAATTGGCACCAGTGGGCATCACTTTGGCATCCAATCATTTTGCCCCGCTTATTTGCCCAATCGGACGCGATTAAACGATTCCCCTGTGTATGCGGTGTGTAGGCTCTCGGATGCACCGGTCCGTTTTTGGCAGGTCGGAGCACCCCCCCCCCCCCCGGCCCACCCTATTACTAGGGTTGGGGCCTGAGGCATATACTATGCCTCAGGGATTAAGCAATTATAACGTAACTTCTTACGAAAATGCCGATAAAAGTCAAAATGGAAAGAACATACTAAATAAATTGAAGATAGAAGTGAGATAATAGTAAAAAAGTTTCGGAAAAAATTTGTTTCCCCCTGAAAATTATGTAATAGTCATACATATTTTACAATGCCTGTAGGCCATAACTATATAAAGCTTACGAAACATAATTTGTTCCAAATGACACGAAGGACTGGCGCGCAAGCGCAATTTCATCATGGAATAAAAACTTATTTGAAACTCACCAAACCCAAACCCGCTGCAAATACTCCTCTATCTACCCCAAAAATGAACTTGGTTTGTGTTTGGTGAATTTCTAATAAATTTTAACGGTCGGTTATCTCGAAAATGGCGATTTGTAAAAACTATGTGAGAGCGTGGAGAAATCTAGTTGCTCTAAAGTTCACTAAAAATAAAAAAAATAGCTGAAACAGTTCTCGATGAAATTAATTTTAAAAATAATTTTTCCCCGTAAAATGATGGGCTCAGAATTTCTAATAAAAATGCCTCAAGTACAGTTAGTGAAGGTTGCAAGACACAACAAACAGATTATACCTTGGATGGGATGGAACATTGTTTCACACGATCGAACCATCGATCAGACAACAAGGGCAAAATGAGAGACAATGCTGGAAACTATAGGGAGAGATCAACGAATAAGGGCAAAGATGTACATAGCAAATAAAGGAAAATACATCGCTATCAGAATTTTTAGAACACCATTCCCCCAGACAGTTTTATGGGAAAAACAAAATCTTCAAATTGCTGCAAAACTTTGACGGGTTAATGAAATTTCATGTGTGATTTTTTTCAACATACCTGTCAGTGACCAGCATGCACTGATTTTTTTTTCAGAATTTTCCCCCTACGGGAAACACCCCGTTTTGGCCGTCGCGCAATTATTCGAACGCCTAATCCTCTCTGTACAAAAAGACGATTTCTAATTTGGTAATAAATAATATAACTCTCTATCAAGGGAGTGTTACATAAAATTTGTGTGTAATCGAAGCGATTTTTTTCCTTCCGGGAACCTATAATACTGCACCCAGTCGTGGGTGGTATCAAACGATGCCGTTAACGGTTGGAAGAATGGTGACACAGATTCTTCTTCTGATGACGACTCGGACGACGATCAATTTTCAGAAACACTTAGTGATTACACTTGGATAAGCGAAAGAGAGGGAGAGAGAGAGAAAGAGTTGACCGCGACTGGACTTAACGCTGGCTAACACTGCTGTCACACTTTCTCTTGTGGGAGTCATGATCCGGACATCTAATGAAGTTCCGGCACGGCGGTAACGGTACGAAAAACAAAGAGTTTCAAGATTGTAACTTCAAATTGTTCCGTCCGAACGAAAAATCGCAATGGTTTTTCCGCTCCGGTGCGGATCGCGGCGTGCGGGAAGTAACGGCTCGTTACAAACCTAAAGAAGAAGTTGAAAAAGGATCTGCAGACGACATTTCTCTTGGCGAGATAGGCAAAGTTCGTCTGCTAGCACTTAATCAACTTCTTCTTCAGGTTCCCGGAAGGAAAAAAATGCAAAACAAATAGAGCTATTTCTTGATTTAGGGGTGGGCTTTCTTTTTGATAACGTTTGAAAAGAGACTCGGATGGTTGGATTTCTTCATGACCTACTATATCTAGAGACCGGGAAACTTACGAGTTTCCTTTGAAATCCATGTAAATTTTTTTATTGCGTCATAAAATAGAGAATAACAAGTTAGACAGGTACGTATGGATACTTTTATGTAGGAATACACAATTAAAACAAAATTTAAATATTTCAGTGCAGAAAAGCCAAAGGAAGTACGCTTGCGCGCGCCACCTGTGGAAATTCCACAGTGTATTGTATTGGAACTGCTGGAACTAGTTCCAGCAGTTCCAGTTCTGGGGTTTTTCATGAAGCACCGCGTTCCGATCCAATCCGTTCCGAGAAGTAATTTTGAACAAGGAGTTCCGTTCCAGTTCCGTTCCTTGGAACTTCAGTTCCAGTTCCAGATCCAATATTCAATTTTCCGCCAAAGGCGAAATAAGCATTTAATTGCATGTATTTATTGATTAATTGGAAAATAACATTATTTCAAAGGAACATGATGAGCGTTTCGCTTAACAAATAATAAAGACTCAAAAAAAGAAGGCTTCAACCCATTACGCTTCGCTGTTAGGATGTCTGTTGCTGTACTGAACATACGTTCAATATCGCCAGAAGCAACCCAATCGAAACAAGCTTCCCCCAATATAAGCACTATCTGTAATTTCTTCAGATTCACTAGCTTCAGAATACGTTGAATTGTAAACGGAAGATTCATTACCCTGCTCGAGAAAGTTGTTTTCTTCTTCCAATGACACAAACTCATCCGGTTCAGCTAACCTGGCTCGACCTCTAGCACGGCTTCTTTTTCCAGCTCGCCCTCACCTTAAATATCTATTCATCTTGCTAAATAGGTGGCTTAAATTAGGCTTAAATAATAGGTGTACGACTTTACGTAATATTTAAAGAGCAGACAGATCATTAACAGTTGATTGGCATTGCCAGTTTGATTAAATTCGAAAACGCTTGCGGCGAATTTTTTACTTGGAACTGGAACTGAAAATAAAGTGTGGAACTTGATATTTTTTAGTTAAGTTCCGTTCCGTTCCGATCCATAAAGAAAACTAAGCCCGTTCGATCCCATCCGTTCAAGTTCCTGGATCGGAACTGGAACGGAACTGGAACTTTTACCTTTTTTAATAAAGTTCCAATGCACTGTGTGGAATACATGTGGAAGCTGTTTTGGAGAACCCTACGGACGAGGGCTTCTTATGAATTTAGAATATTTAAAATTTAAATTTTTACACGACCATTGTAAATTGTACTATCAAATCTTTCTGTAAAAAAATGATGAATATTATTGTAAATAACATACCTTTAGTAATATCGAACTTCTTTTTTTCCAACTGGGGACATACTTGAAAAGGAAAACCCTGCACAAGAAACTTATTTAAATGAGGTGAATAAAACAAAGGTAGAGAACGAAAAACGAAAGTAAGTAAAAAGGAAAAAATGGAAAATGAGTCAGTTACAAAAATGCCCATCAAGTGCATAGTGAGAGGTTGCAGCTCTCGAAAGATTACAGGAAATGGAATATTGTTTCACACGATACCATCAGACAGTACTAAAAGGGCAAAATGGATTTCAATGCTGGAAGACTGGACAAGAATAAGGGTTGATGTACATAGCAAATGGGAAAATTCATCCATTTGCGGACACCATTTCTCCCCAGACAGTTTTAAGCCGGAAACAACAAAATTAAAAAATGTTGCAATTCCAACTGTGTTTCTATTTACTGTCAAATTGGATAATGTAGACGTACCTAGTGCTCCAGCGAAAAAGAAAGCGCGATACGTAGAAAACGCGACTCAAGATGCCCCGTCAGCATCTCCTGCGACCGATTCTTCAATGTCAAACGACGTTTCTAATGGTAATAAATAATATAATTGATCAAGGGGTGTTACTTAATTGTAATGAAATTCAATTTTAGACCTATACTTGGACGTAGAAATGGATGCGGAATCCGATGCCGTTAACGGCTGGAAGAATGGTGACACAGATTCGTCTTCTGATGACGACTCGGACGACGATCAATTTTCAGAGGACGACTCTAATTACAGCATCGACGACAACGATATTGATGACGTTGAGAAATTTAGTGATGAGGAGTCCAGTCTCCCTATGTCAAATGTTTCTCTTGTGGGAGTCATGATGTTGAGACATCTAATGAAGGGCACGTAGCGGTAACGGTAGAAGAAACAAAGAGGGTGATTTCAAGATTGTAACTTCAAATATGTCACTTGAAAAAAGCTAATGTCTCCCTGAAGAAAAAGATAAATGATTTGCAAAATAAGACTTGTGGATTAACCCCCAAGATTTGAATGAAATTAAAGATATTAAAGAAGGCCACAAGGACGGAGATATTTGGCGTTAATTTATTGCTGACCAGGTAAATTTAATTCTACTCCCCCACGTACCTGGTTAATAACTTACAATTCTTTGTTCCCTAGATAAAAAACCATGGAATTTCAAAAAAAGAATGGTTACATATGGTCCCAAGCAGTGATCAAGCATTGTATTATTCTTTATGCTAGAAATCCAGGGGGGTATGAATATATAAGAAAAAGCAAACTCGCAGTTTTACCAAGTCTTAAAACACTAAGGGCCTACTCGGGATCGTCAACGTGAGATATTGGCGTGACGAACTTTATTAAACTACGACAATTTATTGAGAAACAGAAACTTACGAAACAACAATTTAAAGTTCACCTGATTGTGGACGAAGCTGCCATAAAGCCCGTTGAAACTTGAAGAACGTCGACCAGCTGATCGGTCACGTAGATATGACGGATGTAGTAAAGCCAAAAGAAGAAGGAGCTTTGGCCAACAAGCTACTCACCTTTGTCATCAACGGTCCATCGAAATCTTTTTCGATAATTGTTGGATATTTCCTGGTTAAAAAATTAACAGCAATGAAATTGACCAAACATGTCATAAAGAAACTAGAGGAACTAAGCTATGAAGTCATTGGATTAGTAGCAGATAATACAGCAACCAATACTAAAATGTTAAAGCTCCTCCATCCGGAAGGCGTTCTAGTTCAAGAAATTCCGCACCCTATTGGTAGCAGTTCATTGATAGACCGCTTAAATGGAATGGAGAACCTATACTTTTTCAATATATAAAGAGACTCCACGGAGAGCAAAAAATCTTTTGCTCAAGCCGGTGCTTAAGCTTGCAAGTAAACATCTTGAGCCAACTAAGATTGAACGACAAAATGTCCAGAAGGCACTGGATATTTTCAGCCGAGATCTTTTTGCCAGTTTGGAGATGTATTGCCGTCAAAATGTATCGGGATTCATCGGGTGTCAAGAAACAATAATGTTCATGAAGAGCTTCATCAAATGGTTCGAGATCCATGACTCCTGCAATATAACCCAAGCAATATTGAAACGACTTCCAAACAAGGAATAAATATTTCACGAGTGTACTGGATGAAAGGCCGAAGTGGCTGGATGCTTTCCTGAAATGGCTTAAAAGCGAAAATGAACGAAAATGAGTTCCTATCAAATGAGACATACGAAGGAATTTTGCTAACTACAAACTCAACTATTTCAAAGATCAATTATTTGCTAGGACAGCAAAAATTTGACTTTGTACTAACGAGGAAATTCAACTGCGATAACGTTGAACGAAAATTCGGCGCTCTTCGCCAAGCTCGACATTCACATGCAGTCGAGGGAAGTCACTACCAGAACCACAAAAACACAATGAATAGTTGATCGCAACTCTACTGTGGAAGTTCATATCTCCCATAATAACAAACTATGCTGAAAGACACCGATTTGCCACAGATTTGAACACAAAGTCACCTACAATCGTTACTAACAAAGTGAATAACAGGAAATATCTCACCTTTTACACGTCCATGACTAGCAGAATCAAAGGTAAACTTTTATGTTACCTATCCCCGTATACCCGAAAGTGATAATAATGAAGGAGTGGGTTTCTTTTTTGTCTATACAACATTTGGTACCGGCTACTGTTAATTAGTTTCCAAATAAGTTTTCGTCTTCTCATTTTTCGAGTGTAAATTCTTACTTGTTAACTGAACTCGATTCTAAAGGGTGATTTTTCTAAGTTTGTCAACTGAAACACCGGAATTGGCAGTTGTATTATGATCTGCAAACCGAGAAATACTGCCATTAAAAAACCTGTCGTTTAGAGAAGAAATATATATCTTTTTTGTTTGATAAAACTGTAGCACGTTTCTTGACACTTTGAAACTTGTTTCCCGAAGGGATTCTATACAAAGTTGTTTTCGACCTCTTTAGTTGCCGTAATTAAGTCTAGGTGACAAGAATCGTTTTTCGTTATCTTAAAAGGTACTAGATGGCGCTTTGTCGTTCAAGTTTTGCTAAATTCAAAATACTAATATCTGTTAAAAGAACAAAACTTAACCAAGAAAAAGGTGGCATGCTACATTTATATATACATTGATACGGATTTATTTCATGAAAAAACAAGTTTTGAGGGAAAATTGGTTCTCTTTCTAGAAGTAATCAGGAAACTCCGTCGTTGGGCAATCGTTTCAGGCATCGAAAAAAAATGATTGGTGCCAGATAATCATCATTAGATTGAGCCTCTCAGCGAGCGACGAAAGTTGGCGCTGGTTACCTAATTTACATTTGACTGGAACGGCTGATGTCTTTTTTCTCAATCCACTACGACGTTAAAGTGGCTGGATTACATGGGCAACCCGTAAGTTTCACAGCCTCTAGATATAGTAGGTCAACTAGGCTATAGTTTCTTTTCCCAATGATTTCTTTTGAAACATGCTGAACATGAATTTCAAAAACATGATGTCGACAAGCATACCAAGTACTAAAGTACCAGGATAGATAATTATATTTTATAATTGTTATTTAATGCTTCCTTGTTGGTATCTTGATACCTCAGGATGGCCCACCTCCTTTACCTCTTTGGGTAAAGAGTACTGGTAAGAAGGGCATCTCAATAATTTACTTCAAGTCAATTAATCATCCAATCGGAGCTTGTACTAGACTAGCCAGTACAAATTGTACTAAGGATCAAGTCAATTTTATAAAGATAAAAATATCAGTGTCTTTGATAGTGCTATGTACTCATAGAAACTTCATAACATGTTGGTGCCTATAAAGACCCCGCTGCGCGGCCTGTCCCTCTTGGTTTACAATGAACGTAAATGAAGGCCTATGTTAATGTATAGGTTTGGGGCAAGGAAGGTTAGATAGGAATGATGTAGCTTTTGGATTGGGTCTTTGTTTCCGTTTTATATTGGTGGTAGATGTGACGGAATATGGTGGAATATGGCCTTATGATGTAAATTAGTAAAGTGGAATGAGGGAATATTGTATATATAGGAATGGGAAGTGGAAAAGAAATATGGAAGTAGGGTGGCGGAGTGAGAGTAATGGGAAGTGCAGTATATAGATAGGCAATAGCGGTAGGTTGAATACAGGTATACTGCAAATGGGTAGGCAATAGCTTTTAAGCAGTATTAAATATTGGGAGCGCTAGTGTAGTTTTAAGTATCAGCTGGCGAGCGTTGGAAACTGAGGGATCTGTATAATGTGAAGTGTAGCTCCACCCTTTTTTTCGGAAAACACGAAATTGCTCGGTGTACCCGAAAATAATAAATAGCCCATGGTAAATAATAAAATGGTAATAAAAAATCCCCCTTGTAAAACCAAGAGGGAATAATACCGATCTACCTATACTTAGTATCAGTCGATGCATTAGCTGATTTCGTTAATAGTTCTTAAATCTAAATTGGGGGAGAAAATGATTGTGCTCGAGTTCGCTTCATTATTCACGCGTTCAGCAGCATTTTCATGTTCTGAAATCAACCTATCGTATTTTGACGTCCTACCTACATCCGATTTATATACCACCAAGGAGATCGTCCTTAGAATTTTCCATCCGATACGAAGTCCAATAATGGACATTCCGCCGATATACCATTTAAGTGCATTTCGGTATCCTTTCGAAAAACATAAAAGTATATCCAATGAACATTGTACATCTATCCTATTCGGAAGAATATCCACCCGGCCTTTGTCGATAATTTTCTCAAAACTTCGGTTCGGATTGCGTCCGAGTTTTAATGTCCTACAAATGTACGCTGTCTATCCTACTTCGAACATAGCCTAAATTCATATTGCATCCAATAATTTACATCCTAGAAATATAATCAGGCTATCCCAGTTGGTCGAGGATGACTTTCGGATGAATCTACATACTGGGAATGTAAACGGGATCCGCTGTGTTAGTAGGGTAAAAATGTTTAGGGATATAGAAAAAAAAACCATTTAATAACATACTAAGCGTTGAAAATATTTCAACAACAAAAAAAGTTATTTCTAAATATATCAGTAAATAGGTCCATTTTTGGCCAAAAATGGACGGCGCGCATATCACAAAAATTTTAATTTTTTTGAAATTTAGAAACAACTTATTTATGGCCTAATAGTTCATAAAACGAACGTTGAAAAGAAATTTCAAAAAAAGTGCGAAATGAAACAGCCTAGACCCACCCCCGTGATTTCTTATGGGAAAAACGGATTCTTCAAAGTGCCCTAGTTTTCGAATAATTCCGGTACCTACTGTATATGATAAGATAACCAGGCATACCTCACTGAGAGACAGGGAAATTGATATAGAGAGAGCAGGGGATTCCTCACGGTCACGTCAGACCGACTCGCAATACAATTGAGCTCATCAATAGACATAGTGTTCCCAAGTTATTCCTCGGTAATATCACACACAAGAAAAGCAGTTTTTGGCTGATAATGTGTCACCACCTTTCCAAAAGCATTCACCCATAATTCAAGCAAGAATTGGGTCTACAGACGTTGAGGAACGTCCTAAATGTCTGAGACGTTAAGGAACGCAGTAGTTTTTAGGAATATGGATTTTGGACGTTAAGGAAAATTGCAGACGTTTAAGTCCCTCCCTTTCTTTCCCGACACCAGCCAGCTTCGTAACCCTCTTGTTCAGACTTGTTCACTTGACCTATATTCCTTTCTCACCCCGCTGAAACTCATATGTCACAAGTTGAGTAGTTTTCTGCTACTGTGTTAAACGCTTATACCGACCAAATATGTCCACCCATTGGCAGCGAATGTCAAGATCTTAAGGAGATGCTTTTACACAGAGCTCGAAAAGAAAGTTATTACTCTCGCGATGATACTGTGACCTCTATAACTAGATGACGGTCGACGCCAAACTAATGTTGGATCCTGGAATTCTTACTAAGTCAGGATAGAAAATATGAATTGGGTTCATCTTCCACGCTAGTGGGCTTCTGCGTTTCTATCAGGTACGGCAGGGCAGTGGCACTGACTGAGTAACTACAAGTATTGACGGTTTCTGGGATCGAACCAGTGAGTCGTGCGTCTTACCAACTTGGCTACCAGAGAACACTAATAGATATCGAGACCAACTAGTGGGTGAATCTCAATCTCATTCTTCTCATTCTTGACAGCGCTCGCCCGCGCTTAACCTACCGAGCAGCCAGTGTTAAACCCGAGCACTGGCCACGACCTTTCTCTCTGACAGTAATACATTGCATTGTGAGTAAACCAAGTATTGTCGCTTCCCTTTTATTCTCAACATTCTCCGTAACGGAAGAGATGGCAACACCGCGATTTCCCTTAAATCTGGTGCCAGCATCTTATTTCCCTTACACTTTATATGATGCATATTCCGCTATCGACAAGTGAAAGGTCCTTCGGGAACTCGCACCGTAATCAGTGCTGGCCAGAATATATTCTAGCAGCGAGAACTAATTGAGTTTCTATCGTTTTTAAATTGCAAGTAATTTTAAAAATGACAAAATGTATCGTAAAAAGTCACCAAACCAAAATTTAAGGTTTTATTTCTGAAAAAAATCCGAATGGTCAACTAAAGATTCGTACATCATACCTATTTAATTTTGATGCCTGGTCTTCGACATTGCTGATGCGTCTTCTATATTAAGTTGTTAACCTCTTTTTCTTGTTGCTAATAAATGGTAAACCCATACCCAGGAGAGCGAGAGGGGGGGGGGGGGCTGGTGAGCAGCAAAACTGCCCACCGAACGGCCCATGACCCACGAGTTCCGTGTTTTTTTTTTAATTCAACCAACATCTATTTGACAACTGAACTAGTCACCCAGCCCATAGGGAATTAAGAACACTTTATGTGTGGCAAATTCCGCTACCGATATTCATTTATTGATGTGAAATGCCCTTCGGGGAAACTCGCGCCGTACTCGGCCACGTACGCTGGCCACAATCCTATATCTGTAATTGGTTTCTGTTAGCCGGGCCTTCTACGCCATCTAATGGGTATTAGTAAAGTAAATAATGTGCGAGGTTTCGATGCTGAGTTTGGTGCAGAGTAGAGTGGGGTAGGGAAAGTAGGAAGGGTGGGGTTCCTTGGGACAATTTTTGTTTTTCCCTCATAACTTGCGTATTTCTGAACGGAATCGCAAAATTTTCTGGTATTGTGTTCTTCTTGGTTGTTCCCCCATTATTTTTTGAACTTTTTTCGGTTGAAAAATTGGCCCGCTACGATTTTTTGAAATTTTTTAAAATTCAGGGGTGGAGCAAACAGCGTGGGGTAAATTGGGACGTATAGGGGAGTTGGTCGGGACAGGGCACAAATACTTAACAATAATTAATTTAAAAAATATAAAATAAAGGGGTTTTATGAGTCTAATGAAATCACGCTTACGCGCCAGCCCTTTGTGTCATTTGGAAAAAAATATGTTTTGTAAGCTTCATAGTTATGGGCTACAGGCCTACAGTCATTGTAAAACACGTATTATATTACAAAATTTTCAGGAGAAAACAAAATTTTTCCGAAACTTTTTTACTATTATCTCACTTGTTTTCTCAATATATTTATAATGTTCTTTCCGTTTTGACTTCTTTCGGCATTTTCGTAAAGAGATATCTCATCTCTCCTCATATATGATGTTTGTTTTGTGAATTAGTTTCTTATTTTCCAGATTTTCTACCGCCCCCTCGAATTTTGCCATAGCCATCTGTTGGATGAAAAATTAACTTAAAAATTAAATGTTTCAAAGTCGCACTTGGGGGAAAGTCACTTCCTGCTTGTCGGTCCGATAAATCGGTAGAAGCCCTCGGTTCCCACCTAAAGGTGAGAGACACTCGGGGATAAAGTTCATTTAAAAAGAGTTTTTTTATATCGCATAAGATGCGATTAGTATATCAACGATAAGAAATCAGACTTTTTGCCGATAGAGGGTGCAAAAAGTAGGCGGGGCTTGAAGCGCCTATGCTTTTACAGTCCCATTCAACCCGAGACGAATCGTCTAAAATCGTAATTTTAGGCCCTTCAAACTTAGCAGCGTCTGCTATTGTTTACATTTTTAATGCCGTTTTTTGACGTCTGCTAAATTCATCTAAATTTAAGGAGCGCCCCCCAAATATGGCGGGGGTCCGTTTTAGAATAGGAGCCTATTTCAACTCTTAACCACAATTAGCCATGGTTATTCTCATTTGTAAATTATATAAAAAATACCACGAGAATCAGGATGAAAAACTACGTTTTTTGGTATATGTCTTAACCTTATCCCTTATTCATGCAACAACCCTATTGAACGCGCAACCAGCAGTAACAATGATAAATTAATCTTGCGAATGGTTAAAGCCCTATTCGATCCACAGCTGCATTTTTTTACAAATATTTTGCCCAAAAAAACTTCAAAAATAATAACCGAAACTAAACAAAATTTTGCCCCAAATATTTCATTCTAAAGAATAACATAGATTTTTTTTAGATTTTTCTAAATACATTTGCTATTTTTATTCCCTTGTCCCTCTCAGCCCTATGTCCCAAGCAACCCCACCCTCCCTAGGCCAAACAATTTAACTAAGCGACGTTCTGGCCAGGTAGGTTCTAAGATGATGTGTTCTCTGCTGGCTTAGTTCTGGCCATAATGTTTCGTTTTTTTCTAAAGCGCCGAACTCCTCCTATATTACAAAATACAAACCTTCCCAGTACCACGACATAGAATTGGGTCCTAATCCTATATCCTAATCCTACATTCCCGAAGGGATTCTATGCACTTTTTCCCTGAGGCATATACTATGCCTCAGGCCCCAACCCTAGTAATTAGGTAGGGCCGGGGGGGGGGGGTGCTCCGACCTGCCAAAAACGGACCGGCGCATCCGAAAGCCTACACACCGCATAAACAGGGGAATCGTTTAATCGCGTACGATTGGGCAAATAAGCGGAGCAAAATGATTGGATGCCAAAGTGAAGCCCACTGGTGCCAATTTTGCGAATATGAAGATATTCGCAAATTTCAACAGACTTTGCAATGGAGTAGACTTAATTTCAATTGAAACTTAAAAACTCGTCTGTCAAAAGAAACTCGAGGATTAATAGCAATACTGAGTAATATTTTGCTATCCAGAAATAACAACACATGGTTGAAACTACCACATCTTTTACTGATAATGAAAATGAAAGTTATATTTTGTCAAATACCATGTTATTTTACAAGATGTACAAGAATCTACCAAAAAGTGTTTTACATTTAACTATCCTATCTATCCCTAAAAATAAAACTTGAAAATTATATTAAGCTTCTATACATTTCTTGACCCACTTAAGTCCTGTTGTTTTTGTGCGCCTGCAATACTTAAATATGTCGAAGGCCCCAACCTTTGCACCTAGTAAAGAAATCTACAGAACTCAACGCCATCTGCCAAGCCATATGGGTACCCTGAAATCTATCAATTTGGTTCATAGATGGATTTCAGGGTTCGGAACTAGTAGCCATCTAGGTTTTTGAATGGAACTAAGGACCCCACATACAAACCAAAAAACCTACAGAAACCCTTCGGGTAATTGAGTTTGTTACCAATTTAACTAGATCCCGCGCATTTTCAAAATTTAGCCATAGTTAATTTACAAATTGGCATTATTCGCTAAGTAAATACTCTGAAGTCATATGCCTACTCCATTTTATTAAAAATTTATCATTTTTTTCAAAATTAAGACCCTTCGGTCACCTCGCGCCGTATTCGGCGCTGGCCAAAATTTCCCGAAGGGATTTAGGAGGAGAAAAAAAAACAGGGAAAAAAGTAGAGATGAAGGTAAATTCGCCTGCTAAGCTCAATAGATGGCTTTCCATGTTTTTTAAGGTACAAAGAACTAATTCACGACACACTTCTACAGATTAGGAATTACGGACAAATAGGTTTCCGTGAACCATCTATCTGCATTTACAAACAGTTTCCCGTTAGAAGTAGATATTATTACATGATTTAAGAAATAAACGGCAATTTCAAGTTCTTTCAGTAAACAAAGCAGACGAACTAACAAAAGCCCAACTACCATGGCAACCATGCTCGAATGTGTACTGAGTACCCAGTTTGCATAAGGCTAACTGACTTTTGATCATCTGCTTCTGTAATAAACGAATGTGACCTGTGACGTAACTGACCAATCATATACGCCAAAATCAGCAGCAGCTGTTGGAAATAACTCGAACTAACACTATTTCCTGAATTTAACTCGATCTGTATTTCAATTCTTACTCCAAATCTCGACAATGAGCCGAACCAAAGGTAAACAACACTCAAAACAGGGTCTTCCTGCTCTCCTCTCCTTGGCTCGACTGCCTTCCTCCTCGTCCTCTGTCCCCCTTGCGGCCTTCTTCGTAACATTCGGCCTTTCCTGACAAAACAGAACGACCTCCTGGTCGTAAACGATGCGGCACATAACACCAAAGAAATCAAACTGAGCAAACATGGAAATGAAAAGGGGAAGGTATGAGAAACAAAAAGGGAAAATACATCGGCATACAAAACAGACACGTACATGACAAAACTGATGAGGCCATAGCAAACTTGAGAAAAGAGAAAACCATAAAATCAAAAAAAATGAGACGAGAAAATGGAGAACCAAAAGAAAGAAAAAAAAATGAACCCGTGAGCGACAAAATTATCAAAACCGGGTGGGGGGCTTGGAGACGCGTCCGCTTCTTGTCACGATGGCTGGTGTTGGAGCTGGAACGATTGGATCTTCGATTATACCGTCCTCGACGTCCTCTTCAGTCAGGCCATTTTGGAGACGAGTCCCGTCCATTGTCACCACGCCAGCGTCCGTTTCGTCCATCGCCATTACATCATCATCTGTCTCGTCCATCGCCACCACATCGTCGTCTGTCTCGATGTCTTCCGGAAACCAGTCCGTCTCGCGGCGGGCAACATAACGACGCAACTGGCTAGAGTGAACGTTAAATCGCCTCCAGAAGCGTTTCCGACGATGGGAAGGAAGATCCTCGACGAAGTAACATGTCGAGGAGACACGCCGAACTACCTGGTAGGGACCGACAAATTTTTGGAGAAATTTCTTTGTCCTGCCTTTCGTCTGCCGCCGTCTTGCTACCAGCACCAACTCCCCAGGACAAAAAACTGGATCTGGACCGCGACATTTGTCATAGGCGGCTTTACTTTTGCGTTGAGTTGTGAGGATGAGTTGGCGCGCAACCCGTCTCCAACGTGCTACTCGTTTTTGAAATTCGTCGGACAATTCTGGTTCATCCGGAGGCCACGGAAAGGCAGCCTCGTGCGGTAGTACTGCCGTCCTTCCATAAACTAATTCAAAGGGGGAGATTTCAGTCGTCGCCTGCTTAGCTGTGTTGATGCAAAATACTGCAGCCGGTAATTTTTCGTCCCAATTCTGGTGATTAAAGTCGACGTAAGCAGCTATGGTGGAAGCAAGGGTGCCATTAGCTTTCTCTACCAGCCCATTAGTCTCCGGATGCTCCGCTGAGGCAAGGATATGTTTCACTCGCCATTGAACCAGGAATTCAGCAAAAAGATAAGATTTGAATGCACCTCCTCCGTCACTGATGATCTTGCTCGGAACTCCATGACGAAGAAAGACTTGCTTCTCCAAGAAATCCAGTACACCTTCTGTTGCCGTATCAACCACAGGTTTCACTTCGATCCATCTAGAAAGGTAGTCGATGCACACAATTATATGGGAAGACCCAGAGAGCGATAGTTTGAAGGGTCCAATGTGATCGATCCCGATGGTATCGAATGGTTTTTTGGGTGGAGGAATTAGACATAGTTTTCCAGCTTTTTTACCAACTCTTGACTTGAATCGCTGACAAAAATCACATGATCTAACGTAAGCTCGTACGGTTCGCTCCATACCGATCCACCAATACCTTTGTTCGAGTCGCGCTAGAGTTTTTGTTATTCCATGATGACCGCCAACAGGTGAATCGTGACATTCAGCCACCAAATCTCGACGTAAAACGGATGGCGTCACTAGAAGATTGGCATGTCCTCTTTTCTTGTTTTTTCTGTATAAGACGCCTCGATAAAGGATAAATTCCTCTTTCAACTTTTCCACGTCTGATTCGGCAGAGTATCCTTGGAGAGCTAGAACAATCCGCTTCAGTTCTTCGTCAGCATGTTGTAGGACTGCAAGGTGTGCTGTGGAATATCCAGCAGGTAGTAACGCAGCTATCATGCCTTCGGTCGGATCCTGCTCTTCTGGTGGACCAACCGGTGCTCTTGAGAGAGCGTCAGCTACGGCGTTGTCCGTTCCACGCAAATGATGAATATCGAAAGTGTATTGTTGAAGGGATAAGATCCAACGTGCAAACTTTCCATTGACATCTTTCTTGTGTTGCAGCCAAGGCAAAACGTTGCTGTCTGTCGATACTTGAAACTTTCTCCCGTAGATGTATGATCGAAGTTTTCCGAGTGCCCAAACTAAAGCCAGACATTCTAACTCGTTTGCGTGATATTTTTGCTCTGCGGGGCGGAGACGACGGCTGACATAGGTGATGGGTCGAGTGACTTTTTCCTTTAGAAGCATTAACACAGCACCGAGACCTTGGGTACTAGCGTCCATTACGACCATCAAGTCTGAGATCCCGTCATCATGAGCCAGCACCGGAGACGTTGTAAGTTGATGTTTTAGCTCTACGAAAGCCTTTGTTTGTTCTAACCCCCAATCCTTTACAACATCGGCGTTTTTTCGTAGGAGAAGATGTAGAGGTTTAGCGATTGCGGCAAATCCCCTAATAAAGCGGCGATAAAAGGATGCCAACCCAAGAAAAGCTCGCAGCTTTGTGACGGTGTCAGGCTGAGGATAGTTCGTGACTGCCAAAATCTTTGCTGGATCTGGACAAATTCCGTTGACATCGATCCAATGGCCAAGATACGCTACCTCCATAGATCCGAACCGACATTTCTTGATGTTAAGAGTCAAACCAGCGATTTCAAGGGCACTCAGCACTTTGTCTAGCCTATCCAGATACTCCTCGAATGAGCTGCTAAACACCAAAATGTCATCCATATACACCAGAAAATCGGTCCACTTCAAACCGGCCAGCACTTGGTCCATTAATCTCTGGAACGTTGGAGGAGAACCACATAATCCGAATGGAAGGCGATTGAAATGGTAGAGGCCGTCAGGTGTCACGAACGCCGTTTTCTCTCGATGCTCTGGGGCGACAGGTAACTGCCAGAATCCGCTTTCTAAATCTAAGGTAGAAAAGTATTTAGCTCCTCCTAGCCGTCCCATTACATCGTCCATCCTGGGGATAGGATATACATCCTTTCGCGTGACAGCGTTAAGCTTGCGGTAATCTACGCAGAACCGCAGGTCCCATGTCTTCTTCTGTACTAACACAACTGGTGAGCTCCAAGGGCTGCGGGATGGTGAGACGATGCCGTCGGCTATCATATCACTGACTTGTTCTTGGATGATCTTTCTTTCAGTTTCAGATACTCGATAAGGAATCGAGCGAATGGGCATGGAGTCTCCAGTGTCGATATAGTGTTGGGTCAGCTGGGTAGATCCTTTTTTCGACTGGAAGCATTTCTCGTGCCGCAACAACACCTTCTCCAGCTCCTTCCTCTTGTCAAGCGTCAACTTTTCTTCGATATTAAATTGATCTAAATTAAGGCCATGAACGGGGTTGCTTACGGGATTGCTTGATGGTACAGTGGCTGCTATGACGTTCACGGGCTGTTCCACTTTCTTCACCTGTTCTTCGTTTACCGGCTCTGCTACCCAATGTCCCCTAGCTCGAGTCCAGTCAAAGCCAGTTTGTCCCAAGTTGATGACGGGCACATTGATCAATCCACCGACTTCTTGCAACACACAATTGGGAGTAATCCACTCTCTGTTGTGCATGGCGGAACCTACAGTTTTGATCATCCATGACGCACCGTTTGACTGTGGCACCTTTGCTGGTATGAAGCCCATCGAAGATTTCGGAATCCTTCCGCTCCTCATAGGCTTTAGGAAAGGAGGTTGTGTGACACGATTTTTGGGTAGGCGTGGCAATTCAGCGTCTTCGATTATCGCCGCAAAGACTCTCATTTCCGCTGCTACTTCCTTAAACATATTTTCTTTTTCTTCTGAACCTTGGGGTGATTCCGAAACTACAGCTTTTTCTTCGGATCCTTGGGGGCTTCCAGCACCACAGTTTTTTCTTCTTCGCGGCTTGGTTTGGGGTTACGTACAGGAACTTCAATCATCAATTTTCCATCTTTGGCTTTGATTTGAGCGTTGCTAGCGGTAATCCAATCGATTCCCAGAATTAGAGGATACACAGGATCTTTCATTACTACCACTCCATGCAGGTCGACCAAATTTTCATGATAGCGCACTGATAAAGACAGTTCACCCACGATAGGTAAGGAGGCTCCGTCAACGCCTTTCCAGCTGAGAGTGGGCGGTTGAATTACAAAAGATGATCTTCCTCTAACAAGGTTTTCACTTACTACTGTAGTTTTTGCTCCCGTGTCGACTACAGCATCCACTTTTCCAATTCGAAATACATCTGGGCGGATTATAAGACTTTCGTGGCATGTTCTTTTGAGGACTGTTGAAATAGTTACTGCCGGCCCTGCCCCGACGGGCCGGCTGGGAAGTTTCCCTGAACCGCAGGCCTCTCCGGCCAGTCACGTGCGTAATGACCAAATCTTCTACAATTGTAACATTCCGTTCGATCCGTTGCAACTCGAGGCGCAAAGCCGACTTGACGAAATTGTCCATTTCCGTACGATTGGTTCATCTGTTGAGCGGGTGGGTATCTGACTGGAGCTCTGTTTTGATCGACCCGACTAGATAACGCCGATAGTTGTGACCGCATTTCATCGATCGCTTTCAGCAGCATATCTTCTTTTTCTTGAGCAGCATCTTGCTTCACAGGAGGAGTCGAGGATGGCGGAGCTTGGGCAACGTGAAAATTACTAATGCTTTCCAGCCTCCGGAGCTCAGTGAGGAAAAGAGCAACAGTAGCAGGAGGATTACCCATTACCACCGCCATGTGATTTGGATTAAAAAGCCCTCTGATTAGGAAAGGAATAGTCTGCTCTTCGGTCAATGGGGTGGGGCTTAACTTGCATAACTTCAGCTTTTCCATAACATAACTGCAAGCGGACTCCGATGGAAGCTGGCGACGGTTTTCCACCATAAACTGCCATTGACCCTCGGTTAAGCGAACTTCAAAAGCATCCTTCAAGCCCTGAATCCACGCGGGCCAATCTACCAGAGTGATACCAATAGTCTCGTGCCAGGTTAACGCAGCGCCCATTAAGGAATACGCAGCAGCACGGCGTTTTCCTTCTTCGTTCCAATTTTCGGCCGTTGCTTTTTTGTTGACAAGTTGAAGCCAGTCGACAATGGATTCTGAGGGGGAGCCAGAATACATTACTTCGGACCCTAATGTTACCGGGCCCCCAGCGGGAACTACTGGTTTTGCAGCTCCTCCGGGTGGATTTGCACCGGGCTGTAAAACTCCATTCGCTAGGGCTTGGAGGGCATTTCCTAAATTTTGTTGGTTGATCTCTTGGGCGTCGAACCGAGCTGCGATAGCCATCAGTGCTGCGTTAAGCGCATCGTTGTCCATTCTGGTGGGAATTGCGTCGTTTGCTCGATTCACGCAAATGTCTCCACAATTACAATTAGGATTACAGGGGACGTTATTTCTAGAACACTTACAGTTCACGCAACCACCTACGGTACACCTACATCTAACGTTCATCGACAGAGGGTATCTAGCAAAACTGCTCTAAGGGCGAAACGAGGAACAAGGAGCATAAGAGGAAAAAAAAAATAAGACAAAACAAATCCGAGCACACTGCGGACCAGCGACACGAAGGACCAGCAACCACACAACTATGTTCCTCACTTACCAAAATCGAACTCCTCTCCGTGAATCTCCAATACAAACTCCTCAGCGTCCTCGATTGAAACCGGGGCCTGCGGCTGAATCACAGCACTAACTTCTTTTTCTTTCGGTTCGAAACGTCTCTTTTTACCAAGAGATTAACGCTAACGCTGGCCTATTTCCTGCTGAACACGATGTTCACTCGCGCGTTTCACACTTTGTCTTTGTCTCGATTCCTTACTGTTTCTTCCCCTCGGCATTAGCAACTATTCTATTTGTCACTTCACTGATCAAACAGAACTTCCACTTCGGATGCAATAGATTTTAAACGATACGGGCGTCTGTTCAACCACGTGTTGGGTAAGGCAGCCAGCGACGTCGACTTTTCTACGGCCTAGTATCCCACTTCTGACACCAAATGTTGGAAATAACTCGAACTAACACTATTTCCTGAATTTAACTCGATCTGTATTCCAATTCTTACTCCAAATCTCGACAATGAGCCGAACCAAAGGTAAACAACACTCAAAACAGGGTCTTCCTGCTCTCCTCTCCTTGGCTCGACTGCCTTCCTCCTCGTCCTCTGTCCCCCTTGCGGCCTTCTTCGTAACACAGCAACAGAGACAAGAAGATATCCCCCTTTTTCAAAGCAGAAATAAATACATCTTTCTCATCCTACATTTTAAGACGAGCGAATTCCTTAGCTTTAAGCGAATAGAGAATAGCCAGCACAAATTTCAACAAAATAAATCAAAACATGTAACGGACGGAAAAAAAATTATCAAGCCCTTTCCCACCTCATATAATAGTACTATAGCATAGTAGTCTATTGGATGTACAGCATTCTAATTTATAAGAAATCAGCTAAAGAACTGCGGATACCCAAGACTAGCGCAGGTGCGCAGCCCTACAAATGTCTCCAGATCTTGACCCCGGAGCTCTCTTAAGAGTTCTTGAGCGACTTGCCAACGACGTCGTCGACATTTATTAATAAAAAATGTATCAATGAAAAAAATTAATTAAATTAAGCAAAATAAAGAAAATGAATCAACCTCCCCTTACCATCAAAAAGTTTAGATGAACAAATATCTAAAATTTAACAGTACTTAAATCGACTCTTTTGTATTCCCCGATGCATATTAAATCTGAAAATTCCCAACATTTCCCAAATATGACTCTATATTACACCATTTTACAAATTACATCACATTCCCTTCGGGAATACCTCCAAGGCACAACGGGCATTGGTGGAAGTTCTATGCACTTTTGTAAACGACGCATTTTTTCGTTTTCCTACCGATAGGTGGCGAGTGGCAAATATTCTTGCAGCGATAGCTAACTGAGTTTTTCTCGTATTTAATTGTAAGTTATTTTAAAAATCACGAAATGTTTCGTAGATTTTGACAAGACCATTGTTGGGAAAATATGGAGACCTTTACTGTTTATATCATGACATATGTATTAAGCTGGGCGCTAGATGTCATCTAGCCCCTCGCCCCCTTTCACCCTACCTTATATTTCCCCCTTGGCTATATAAGGGTGTATGGTAGAGGTGTACGGGGGACGGTAGTAGTATTCGAGTAATCAGTATATCAGCATTGAGAGAGTAACATTACACGCTATGTAACCTCATCGAGTTAGACTTATTAGTGCAAGGTACTTAGACAACCCAACGTGTCATCTCCACGACAAAGACATTGGTAACGGCTGGACACGGGCCGAATCCCAACATGGTCCTTCGAACTTCTGAAATTGAACCATGTATAAGTATCCTTCGAATTTAATGTAATTTTGGGGGAAGGAGAATTGTTGCATGTGGAGATGGTGTGCCACGAGCTTTCCGCCGCCATCTCCCCCAGTCATTGTTCTTGCAAAATTCTCCCCATGCCTCACTACGAGTTCCCAGCCTTGCTCAGCTGTTAGCCGTAAGCATCATTTTGACGTTTCATCTCGATTACCCATTTTTAAAACGTTAAGGGATCGTGATCGTAACTTTTGTAAAAGTTAAATTAATTAAAAAAGCAGTAAAATTTGAGCATTGAAAAAAAATTAGAAACCTAAATTGTCAAGTAAAATCAAAAGAAAAAGCGTCTCTTCGAAAAATTTTAAAGTCGCTGTGCCTCTGAACCGTCTCCAGTGCCCTTGCCAACGTAATTTGTGACAATTGAAATCCAATTTGCTCGAATAGTAAAAACCTCCTTTCTGTTCCCAGTCACCGTAATTAAGGTGGGATATCACTACTCAGACTTTATAGGGGAAGACGAAAGTAAGGGTGGGAGACGAGAACGTTCACTTGGGACTAGAGTATATACATCTCTTTGGATTGGAAAACGAGGTGGAGGGACAGTTAACACTTACTCCTCGCACCAAAACCATTGTCTACTGCCCGTATCGAAGGAGGCTAGCCACAAACTAGCCTCCAAAACCCTTTTTTTCTCTCCAGTGTAAGATCTACTGAAGCAGCGCCACAAGAAAAAAGAAAAAGAAGTCCGCTCCAAACCCTCAACGGAAAAAAGAAAAAAAAAAGAAAAAGAAGAGGACCAGGATGCAGGGCGAGAAAGAAATGGCGTCGCAGAACGAGGTGGACAACTGGAAAAGAATAAGGGACGCCTACATGGATCAACTTATCAGCATAGAAAATATGCTGAGAACGACGGGTGATATTGAAATGGATGTAAAGAAGAGAGGAGATGTCATGTGTCTTGCCATTGACGAAAATACCCTTGCAGAATTATATTCAAGTAAGATAGCAGGCATGGTCAGCGGCAGGAAAGCAGAAGACGACGAAGCAATGCACCGGATTGATCTAGAACATATCCACGGTGAAATCAAGATGTGGTGTGGTTACCACTGGGAAGTTACACAGGATCGTCGGACGAAAGAAGAAGAGGAAGATTATCGGCAGGCAGAAGGCGAGTTAAAAGAAGATCGTAAAACAAGACAAGAAAGGCGGCGAGCAGAACGGCAAGAAAGAGAGGATAAATATGAAGAATGGCTCCAGGCATTTATGCAGAAGCGTGCAAAGTTGCAGAATTGGGCAGTCACATCTCCGCCGAACTCAGCGCCGCCGGGTGTAGGATTACATAATAACCTACCCCTCGAGGCAAAAACAAAATTTGAAGCCTCTGTCGACCGAACATCACTGCCCGATGAAGAAGTTCCGAGTTATGTTAATGAAGAATTGAAAAAATACGCTAGACTTTCATTCATCGATGACTCCCTCGTGACACCAGCCCAAGAAGAAACAAGTAAAGAAGAAACAAAGGCGGCATTCCGAGGTGAAGAGAAAACGATAGCTGCAGTTCAACTTGCCGCGTCAATGGAAGAAGAGGGGGTTCAGCTTCCGCAAGGTAGCTCCCCCACGAAAAAAGCAGAGGGGGTTCAGCTTCCGCAAGGTAGCTCCCCCATTCAAGAAGGAAATTTGGAGTGTTTGAAAAGAGAGAAAAGAAGAAATAAAGAGGCTTTCTCCCGAAAGAGAGCACGTGCAGCAGAGGACTCAAGTCATTCAGCTGTCACACCGGCCGAAGATGGAAAACTGGATATCCTTTATTGGTCTGGCTGTCCACAAGCTATTGAAAATTCATCCATCAGCCGCATTGAAAACAGAAAAGAAATTTTCGTGAATTTTGTCAAACAAAGTAATAGTTCTTATTGTTTATCAGAGAGTATAGAAACTGGTGGGACTGGAGAGCATCTGGCCAAACTTGCAGCTTTAAGTGTCTGTAAGAAGGCCGGACCAGGAATGCTGAACCAAATGAAAATGAGATTGAAGAATATCAGCACTGGAGGAACTCTCTTGACACCCGCCTCTGAGTTTATTCCTCCCCTGAAAAACATTAAAACATTCATCGAAAGAAGCACTGAATCGACCGTGATGGACCAATCACTCCTGGAAATTTTGAGAGAAGCTGTGAACAAAGAAAAAAGCAGCAAAGGAGGAATAATCAGTCAAGATGAAGATTCAACACTGCACTTGCCGGAGAAATTTCATCAAAAGCAAGTAATTCAAGAGATAAAACTGTGTTCTAAATCCAATTCATCGACAGTAGAGGGAGGCCTTACGGCCCCCAATCAAGAAACAAGAAAACAAAAGCCAGACATTCATCAAATTTACGCTAAAGGAAGGATGAAATGTCTCCCACGTCGTCTCGGCATCATCCAATCGGCATGGGAAGAAACAAATTTTGAACGTATCAACATTCAGCAACCAAAGGGAAATAAAGAAATCGTCTGCATCTGGCTGGAAAAGCAAATCCACTTCAGTACAATCAAATCATGCTTTACGGATGCTAATTTTCTTTTTGTTCATTCTAGAACGAAGGATGGCCGTCTCCTACTAACTTTGATCGACCATCAGAGCATGGTCGATGGTGGGGAGGCTTCCTCCTGGAGTTGGACATTGCATTACAAGAAGAATCCAAAGAAGGAAGCTGTTGGCCATCATGAGTGTGAAAGCGAGCTACGAGCTCTCATTAAGTGTCGCGTCGCCACAAGAACATCGAGCCATCAGCTTCCCTATCCTACAAGAATACATGTCTGTCGACGCCGGAAGGAGAGCGGGCACACATTCCGAGAACCCATCGTTTGCCGGACCGCGCCCGCCTCCCCCTTCCAGCCATTGCCCGGTTGGAAAAGGCAATGGAAAGTACAACACAAATCCAGTCGAGGGACGTCACAGCATTCAGACGACGTCTCTTTCTACTTATTCAGCGATCAACATCTTTTGGACGATCCAGCGAGAGCATACAGCTGGAAGCGACGGAGTCTTTTCAATCTATCGCCATCACCAAAGCTCTCTATCAAGTTCAATGGATTACGTCATCAGATGTCCAGAATACCAAATGTGAAACTCCAAGATACCCGCAACTCCATTACCTCAGAAGTGTCAGTGTTAACGCCTAAAGACAATAGTGTTCAATCGTTCGTCAGGTATCAAGCCGGTCCACAATCACGAGGTCAACTAGAAGCAGCTGGACCCCGCTACACTGGAATGAACTACACTGAGAAGGCAGCACGACTATTGTTATTTGTTATTGTTGTATTTTGTGAGTCACCGATGGTGACTCCGGTGGGGAGTATGTTGGGAAAATATGGAGACCTTTACTGTTTATATCATGACATATGTATTAAGCTGGGCGCTAGATGTCATCTAGCCCCTCGCCCCCTTATATTTCCCCCTTGGCTATATAAAGGTGTATGGTAGAGGTGTACGGGGGACGGTAGTAGTATTCGAGTAATCAGTATATCAGCATTGAGAGAGTAACATTACACGCTATGTAACCTCATCGAGTTAGACTTATTAGTGCAAAGTACTTAGACAACCCAACGTGTCATCTCCACGACAAAGACATTGGTAACGGCTGGACACGGGCCGAATCCCAACAACCATAATCCGTAGGTTTTATTTCGAAAAAAAAACGAATCAAAATGTCTATATCGATTCATGTTGAATTCAGCATTTCAGCTGCCTGGTCTCCGAGACTCCGACGTTGAAGATACGTCTCTATATTTATCTTTTTTCTTCATTTTTTACTAATAAATGGTAGTCCCATAGTCCCATAAGACACGGAGGAGCGAGGGGGGCCACGAGCTCCGTGCATTTAAAAATCCAACCAACATTTAATTGTCAATAGAACTAGTCACCCGGCCCATTACACATACTTTATAACTGCATATTCATCATATTCCACTATCGACATTTATTTAAGTGAAAGGCCCTTCGGGAAACTCGCGCCGTACTCGGCGCTGGCCAGAATCGTGATATACAGAACTCTGCACTCCGCATTCTGCACTTTACTGACACCTGTTATTCCATCTAACGGCTGTATTCACAATTGCTTGGAAAGAGAAGGAAAGCCAATTTATGCCACGGGATAACGGCTACGGCCTACGGGAGTGGAACTAGAAACTCGAGTTCGTGATCTTCTTCTCGTCAACCATTGTGAGCGAGTGTTAAGTTTTGAAAGAATTCATTCATCTATTCAGTAAAAACTCAAATCACTCCATTGTAATTTTTTAAATAATTCAAACACCGTCAATTTTCTCATTTTAGCTAATAAGTATCTACATATTGTTTCTTTCCCTATTCTTCCCATTTCTCAACTTCTAGAATTTGAATTCTATTGTAATGTATTTTTAGTTTTTCAGTATTTGGTGATGCTGTTTATATTCTTCCTATTAACAGCTTGTAATAAACATTTGTAGGGAGAGTGGCTTTAGTTCATGATTCTCTCTCAGCAAGTTCTGTGGGATCATCAACATGAGTGTGAAATCTCAGCAATGTGGGCTGACAAGTTCAAAACTAAAAAAAGGAACTACTTCCAAGATTTCAGAGTATGCTATTGATACCTTTAAGTTTTTGAACATGTTAATGCTATGTTTTATTTTTTATTCAGTGATGGGCTTGAAGATGAAATGGATGAAAAAGGAGTTATTAAAAGGTCAGTTTAGTTTAAAGACAACAGCGGTTTTGTTGGGAAACAAACAATTTTCCTTTAATAAACAGGAAATCAAGAAACTTAAGTGAAAAGAAACGACGCGACCAATTCAACATACTTATCAATGAGCTATGTTCTATGGTTTGTACTGGCAAAAGGAAAATGGATAAATCTACTATTCTAAAATCTGCCATATCATTTATCCGTAATCATAATCGTAAGTCTACTAAATTGTGGTTTAGAAGTTAAAGTTTTTTTTCTATTTGTTCAATTAATTACTTAAAGCAAACTTTTGATTTTTCTCTGATATTTAGAAGTAACAATGCAATCACATTGTCAAGAAGCTGTGCAAGAAGATTGGAAACCGTCTTTCTTGTCCAATGAAGAATTTACACACTTAATGCTAGAGGTATAATTATGCACTTATAGATTTTTCCTCTTTATAAATGTACTAACTATTTTTCCAAACAGGCTCTTGATGAATTTATTATTGTTTTTTCTTCCACTGGAAAGATCCTGTATGTTTCTGAAAACATTACATGTCTCTTGGGTCACACGCCAGTATGTTATCAATTTTAAATGAACATCACCACACTTCACAAAAAATTAATTATTTGATGTTTCACTTCAAGAATGATTTAATAGGCTCTACAATTTCTGAGCTTGTATGGGAAGAAGAACGAATTGTAGTAGAGTCTTTGCTAGGCTCTTGGGGGGCTGATCATGAAAATAGTCAAGAAAGTGGAAGTAAAGGTATATATACAAATATTTTGTATTTTCTTTGTTTCCTGTTTTATTTCTCTCTAATAAATATGAAAATGTGTTATATTTACAGAAAATCACATTAGCCTGAGCTGTCACCTTCGTCGTGGAAATATTAGTGATTCTAACGTTGACACCTGCAATTATGAACTGGTGTTTTTCTCGGGTTATTACCGTGTTCAAGGCAACCCTGACAGTGCGTCAAGTTCACACAGTTTCTTTGAGTTTTGTACACAAATAATTCTAATCAAATTTTCTATTTGTTTTTTTTTTTTTTTTTTGTTTGTTTTTTTTTTGTTTTTTTTTTTTTGTTTATAATTTCAGTGGGTTCCGTATCTCGCGTATCGTCGTCATGGGGCGATGATAGCAAAGAAAGCACCAATTTTGGCGACGCTTTGTCTCAATATAATGGGTAAGAAAATTAATACCCGTCCCACAAATTTTTTCCAATTTACCAAAATAATATATTGGTTGCGAACAGCTTGGTTTTCGTAGCCAGTGCTCGTTTGCAAACACCCCAACTATCAGTTGAGATGTCTATTGTAGACGTTTCTAAAAGTGAATTTACATCAAGACACAGCCTGGAGTGGAAATTTTTGTTTCTCGACCACCGGTTCGTATCTTTCTTATTTTTTTAATGAGCTGGTTTTATATTTGCTAATAAGGATTTGTTTGCGTGTTAATAGTGGGCCTCCAATTATAGGTTATCTTCCGTTTGAGGTGCTTGGAACGTCGGGTTACGATTATTACCATATTGACGATCTCGAGAAAGTGTCTGCTTGCCATGAAGCCTGTAAGTATAGGAAATCTACCCACCTGTTAAAACAATCGTAAGATATTTAAAAGTTGGTGTACGATGGACCATTAAGGAAAATTTCACAATATCTAGTGATTTTCTTACCACTGAGTTACTTAATTGAAAAATTAAACCGTTTGTTTTAGTGATGCAAAAAGGTGAGGTTACTTCGTGCTGTTACCGCTTCCTGACAAAAGGTCAACAGTGGATCTGGTTACAGACAAAATATTATATCACGTATCATCAGTGGTATTCTAAACCCGAATTCATTGTATGTTCACATCGAGTCATTAGGTATACTTCCATTCTGTTTTTAATGATTCACTATTATGCGGAAATTTACGTTTTATTCCCCCCCCCCTCTCATATTTAGTTACAATGAAGTAACTGGTAACCCACTGAAAGTAGAAGGTGGAGAATGCGATCAGGTTCCCGGGACGCCCAATACACCTACGTCGAAACAACTGAAATCCGAATTTAAATCAGTCTCTTCGCTCAGTAAGAATACCAAGTCTGATGACCGGTCTGTTCTTATAGAGGACAACAACAACAGGCATCTCAAAAGAAACGCATTAGCAAATCAAACGGTATCATACTCTTAAACTATTATATCATACAATCAAACCTCAAAATAGTTATATAAGTAATTTTGATTTCATTCATGTAGAACCGAGAACGTGTAAAAAGTAACAAGCATACTTTTTCTCAAAATTTGCGACAGCACCAGTCAAACTCTTCAGCAAGGTGAAGATGAAAATAATGTTTCCTTTCTTTTTTCGTTTCTGCCTGTCGCTGTCTGTTTTTGTACTACTTTGTGCAGTTTTTCTGTATTAGGCAATAAGTTCGGTTTTGATATTTGCGCAGTGATGTTCAGCCACCTGAAAGCCCGAGTGGTGAATCAATGATGTTACGGCCACCTCCCCTGCCTACCGCTGAATCATTGCCACAACATTCGCGCCACCCGTCTGGATCATCTCGCGTTGGAACTGCCTTATCAGATACTGGATCCATTTCTAGTTCAGGTTCATTTCAATCGGCCGCTTCCATGCAGTCCGATCAGTCAATGCATTCGATACATAGCCATAACTCCATGCAATCTGTTCATGGTCAACAACAAGCTCAGCAACCATCTTCGTCCTTTCGTTCGAGTAATCAATCATGTTCAGGTAAAATTTTGGACTAAACAATTTTACCTTTAACAATCTGTAACGATTTTTGTTGTTGTTAATAGTGCATAGCTGTGTGAACACAAATCAGCACCTAAATA
Organism: Ceriodaphnia dubia; assembly: GCA_022539655.2. NCBI lineage: Eukaryota > Metazoa > Arthropoda > Branchiopoda > Diplostraca > Daphniidae > Ceriodaphnia > Ceriodaphnia dubia. The sequence continues at coordinate 4,280,888 of JAKUCG020000104.1, read as the reverse complement.
AGCAACCTTCGTCCCAGTTCCTTAGTCAACAGGGTTTTTCTTCGACTAATAATACGCAAATAAGGAACACAAGTCATCTTATACATACACAATCGAGGTAAATCCTCTTTAAATGTTGACTTCAATGGCAAAAAAAAAACGTATCAATCTTATAGAATGGGAGAAGTACATACACACCTTTCGTCGTCGACTCCTATTCCAACTTCTTCAATTTCCAATACGGGACATCGATTTTTACAACCGCGTGTTAATAGTAGTGGATCTTCTGTGAGGCGTGGATTTTCCCCTGGCACTAGCCCTTCTATTGCTACTGTTTCTGCTTCCAATCCTTCTACTAGCGGTACCTCTTTTGCATATCAATCAGTGTTGCCGATTGGGGTGGAGAGCTCTGGAGTCACTTTGCCTGTTCAACGAATCATCGAAGGACTACCAGTTGTGACTTTACCTGGTATTGTAGCTCACGAGGTATAATATTGTGATTCAGTTACAGAATAAGCGAATGTAACTAAACGTGATTTGATAATCAGCCTATCATCATGACGGCCGCTCAGAGGGAATTCCACGAACGACTGAGAATCAAACATTTAGAAATCCAGAAGTCAATTATGGCTCAGCAAGAAGAATTAAGGCGCGTTGAAACTGAACTTTTATTAGCACAGTATGGTGCGTGGGGACCTACGGTACTTAAGGTAAAGACAGCGTTATTTATGTTTGATAGTATGTGACGTTAAAGCTAAGGTTCACACCACTCATAAGGCGTTTACTCTACTTTGCTCTACCTAAACAATTTTTCTCCCTTAAAACAACTTTACTCCTTTCGACCTATCTCATCGAGATTTTTCGGATGGTTTAAATTAAGTTTGTGCAAACGACCTGGAAGCAGGGGTCTTGTTGCGTTTTAACGAATTATGTCTGATTGTGATCCTACCTTATTATAACCAACTATCTTATACCATCCTTTCTTATTCTAATAGATGGCAGTGCCATACGCAGAAGGTGACGGAAGTTCTTCTGTAACTCAGCCGACTGTGTTGAGTACAGGTGGATTAGTGACGTGTCTTACAACAGAGAATTCAATATCCATAGGCCAATCTTCTTCTGCCCAGGTCGGTAATTCGAGTGCAGGATCTATGACATTTTCTCCTGGAACTCCAATTCTTGTTCAGAGCCCACCTGAGCTTCATACACGTAGTCCGGAAAGAGATTTCCTTTCTCATGAAATTCAGATATTACTTGCTCAGAGCTTATTACAGGACAATCCTACATCCATAGAATATCTACCATAAGTGCTGGTCATAAGGTCATTCGAATTACGTTTCTAAGAGTAAATACTTTCTATAAATTGGGTCTTTAGGCCAATGTATCAACTGTGCTGTAATCAGGAGGTATAATCAGAATTAATGGGCAGTTTCATGTTTCTTCGTTAGTTTTCCACTGGTTTTCCATAGTCACGGAGCAATTAAAACCCTGAACCATCCTTTGACAAATTTTGAATCTTCCGACCTTTTTGTTTACCTGTTATCGAGTTTTAATGAACCGCACGTTCAAAAAATATTTAGGTGAATTTATGTCTTTTTGGTCTTCATTGGTTGTTAGTTTTATTTTCTGTAAACATTTATGAAACTATCCTCCGACCCAAGTCAGTTGATGCTTGTTTGTAACCAGTGAATGAACTTTGCATATATTTTTCTGTCGAAATGTTTCAATGTTATCGTTTCAACGTAAATAGCTAAAACTAGTCGCCGCGTTTGATAGAATTGTTTTCTAGCATGAGAAAACCTTCTGTATTTCAAAAATAAAGACCTTTGTGTTTAAAAAAAAGTATATTATTCTTGCAACCTTGGTCAAGACAAGTACCAATAGACGTTTACAAAATAAAGTTTATGAAGAACTTCATGGATGACAACCTAGTTACCATTATTCGAATGACTGACCTCACCTTATTGATCGTCAGATAATTGTATCGTTTTGTATACATGCAGGCAAATTATATTATTTGTTTTTAATGTAATGGTTATTCGGGTGCCATGTTTTAACAGATTATTTGCATTGAACTTGTTATTTTTGTACGTATCGGATTAATATTTAGATGTTTTAAATAAACAAAATTCACCAGACCAAGATTCGTTAATTTTTAGATTCCAATAAAGTCCCAGTTCTTATTTCTCAACTTTTCACATTTTTAGATAGACATTCTGTAATTACCTTACCACAAACGTTTTTTTTTGTGTGTTAACTTAAATCGAAAGTTAACCAACTTTTTTTACTCTTGCCATTCATAACCAATTAAAACAATTAAACTTAATTTTTCGGCACTCCAACGCTCAGTGCGATGTGAACTGCGAGCACAATCAACACTAGGCGCAATTTGAATTAGAGCCGATGTTTTTGAAGAGTGTATTTTTCGAAGTGAAAAATTCCTTTTCTAAAAGGAATATTTAGCGCTTAGAATCAAAAAATCTACTCTTCAAGACCTCCCCAGCGAACGACGGAAGACGGCGCTGCCGCGCTGGTAACCTACTTTTGTTTTAAAGCTAGTTTCGCCAATTAGTTATAGAAGTTGCTTCTAGGTGTCGTGTAAATCATGAGATCTAAGAAATCGTCTTGACCTTCTACATTTCCCCTGCCTCCCCCCCCCCCCCCCATCCTGTGACACTCTTTAATGTAAGATAGGGAAGTTCAACCAGGATATATCCATATTTTGTAAAATAGCCAGATAAAGCGAGCACAGTGTACACACTTAGCTTAGTGAGCTAGAACGACGTATGTACCAGAGTGCAAGTATCAATTGTTCTACACATGATGTGTGCGTATTTGTTGCCTACAAAAACAACAAATTCTGCGTTGTGAACGAAAGTCGTTCGCTTCGTGCAACCTGAACGGTATTGTTGTTTTAGAAAACAGAAAACCCAAAACTTCGTTTCCGTCAACCCCGATTTCAACCACCAATCAGCTGATTGAAAGTTTTCCAAACGCAAGAAGAACAGAATTTGTTTTGTTTTGCTGGTGTCTTCAGTGAAAAGTGCCTTCCATGATTTATTGTTGATGAAGGAAAGTAAGAACTATTCCAACATGTGAGCCTTTTTGAACACTGTTTTAATGTTGTGTAACAAACTGCTAGTCAAAAATGGCACTCATTCTCTTAATCAACAAAGTGTGAAGTTAGACTTGACAGCTAGGGAAGTGGTTATCATCATTTATGATGCAAAAACTATACTGCTGCGAAGATTTTCAATCGCTTGTGCCAAAGATTCTTCAATGGATTCGCAAGTGATTTTTTTTAATTTTCCACAAATACACACACGAACCATGTTTACCGAAATCTAGGAAAGTGTGTCGAATAGAGGCACATCCTGAACCAGCTGGCATAAACCCCTCCAAAAAAATGGCTGATCCAGAAAACAACCTAGTAACTCACGAGCTAATAGAAGGTAACAAGATTTATTTTCCGTTCTTGGTTTGCCCTGACTTTTTATTATGAAAAATGGTTAACCGTGATCTAGTAGCTGTAGCTAGTCGATTAACCAAAGAGGGCAAATATGAAGTCATCTATCTTTTACTATGGAGCGGAGTTTTTAGTATATGAAATATTGAAATCTCGATTCTTAACGTTTTTCGAGTAGAAGAGGATAATATACTTTTGCGAATTACACCACTATGATATTTAAGCATTTAAGTTCTCGTCAGTCGTTGACTAGTAACACAAACAAACCCAGCTTCATGTTCATTTGCATAATAAACTGTGTCCAATAGGTCACAGACTTTTAACATTGTTAAATTTCAAGTTCTAGACGAGACTAATCGAGGATGTAAAGTTTCTGCTAGCCTTATGTGTGATGTGAATATATAATTATGTTCAAGATACAATAAATCTGTTTTACATTGTATATCTATTTTTGGAGAGACTAAAACATTAATCTTAATATTCTAGGCCTGAACAGTTTACATGTTAAGCTTTATTTTTTTCCCAATTCTGAACCACAATATCAAAGTTAACTTGTTTGCTCGAGGTTTTTCTGACACCTACTTTAAGTAAAGTCGGCCCTTCAATCCTTCATACTATATTGCCTTCATATGCATTTTATTGCTGAAGTTTATCCTTTTAAAATTATTATTATCAACAATTTTCAATATGATTGGTGTTTTCAGTTTTTCTACCTTTTTGAGTTATTACGTTATTAGAGAGAGTTATTGCGTGTTGTAGACAGCAATGTGAAGAACAAAGTTCATTGTATGTTTTATGATTTAAAAGATTTGAAACTTCGACGTTCTAAACTACGTTAGTAATTTTTTTCCCGAAAACGAGGGGAAAATTTTTCTGATTTTTTAAATTTTAATTACAAAGACAACAGCATTATGAGTAAATGAACTTTATATGCTTGGGAAATTAGAATACATTTAATGGATTTTTTTTTCATTTACCCCAAGCGTTTTTCTTTAAAAATTCAATTTTGTTTTCAATTTACTTATCAGACCACCGCACCAAGTGGTCTTATAACCGAGGCATCACTGTATCAACTGAAGATTCGACGACAAATCTATACAATCAATGCACCTTAAGACTCTTTAACAGTTATACTTTCCTGGAGCCCATTGAATAGTGTATTATTTTATCAAAATAAATTTATATTTAAGGAAAAGACAATGTTTAAATGGACTGTAGTAAATAGTACAGAACTGTAACAGATTCTCGGGTCTTTGACTATGAAATCTGGAGCAAAGAATAGGCTTTCCGGACGGAGCATTCTGTTCCAGCATGTTCAGGTTTTCTACAAGTAGTCGACAGCCTAGCCTTTCAAGCATAGTAGAGCTATTATACCGTTATTTCTTTCCCTATTGTGAGGAAACTTGATGCGGGGGCAACGCGAAATCTATTTTACCTGAAAACTGTTTCCAAACTGGACTAGTTTTCAAAATTTATTTCTCAATTCTTTTGGACAAATTTCTTTGAATTGTTCCTTTATTCCTTGATGATGTCCTTTTCAGTCTGAAATTTCTAAGATTAGTTTTCAAAGTTCTCAAAATATTTGGTGCCTCAGCTCTTCAACTCTCAAGGGCTTAAAAAACGAAAACATTTTTAGGATCACCTAAATAATCCAAAATGATCAGCTATTTATTACCGTAAGCAACTACAATTCGCTTAAGCGAAAATGCAAATAATGCTACGTACGACGAAATATGGTTTATTAGTAGAATCAAATGAAGTCAAAATAACTTATTTTTAGCCAAGAGAATAGGTTTCGCAAGATGTTCGCAACTTCGAAGTACACTTATTTATAAGGTTATAACCGTTTGTAGTTATAGTATTAATGCGCACAGAAAGGAAAAGGTGGTATTCAACCAGGCCATCGAATTAAACCCCTTTCCCCCCAAAGTTTCAGATATGTAAATTATGCTGTCAGTTCTACTATTCACTGATGCGATAAAATTTCGTAACATTTGTTTTTAAACATTGCAGTTGGCATTGGTCGATATGGCAGTTGGTAAAATATATGCTAGTGAGAAAATGTAATCCCACCAATTGTTGTGCTAGTCCAACGTTTATTTCAATTATATTTGTTACTAAAATCACTAACTATAACCAACATACTGACAAATCAACTTGTAAAATTTAAGACATAAATAAAATTTTAAGTAAAACCTTGCATTCCAGCAGGCAGGCAACACAAGAATTCAAAGGCAGGTGAAAAGAAAATCTGTTGTTGAGACTAATTGCGTCTCGTGTGATGATTTGATCCTATTTCTAAACGAATACGAATACTGTACGCATTAAAGTCGTAAATTTGCAGTTGTTGTCCCAACACAAAAAGTGGACTTACTAGGTGTCGGCTTTTCTACGCTCACACATTTTGTTGCCATTTTTGTGTTGCACTCGGAGAAAGTTTTAGAAGTTGCCACGAATCTACTTGCCCGATGCTTTGGTGGTTTTAGCAGACAGAATGCTATACGAAATACCTGCTCCCTCTATTCTCCTCCTTCATCCAAATAACACCTACAGTAGGCTACCCCGTGCCACACGCCCAGCGGACGGATGGTTCGTTCTCTTTTCTTGATCACGTGCCAGTGAAAGAGAGAAATGAGAAAGAGAGAGAGGCGAATGAGAGAGAAAGAGAGAGAGGCGAAAGAAAGGATAGAGGGGAAAAAAGAAAAGAGGTGGGAACCTCCAACCACCCTTGCCGTTGCACTAGCATGACAGAGTACAGTTTAGTCCAGTCTTGCAGTGACAGCGACTGTAGTAGTAGCAACGGGTGCAGTTCTTTACCAGTTGACTCGCGCACAGTAGTCTTGTTCACAAGCGGGCAATGTTTTATTTTAATTTTTTGTGGAGCAAATTTTGTTTCAGACATCCGGTGTTGGTGGGTTATGTGTTAACGAATCTACAAAGTTCGATTTTCATAAATTTGTGTTGTTAAAGTAAGAGAAACCGAGTGAACAAAGCATTCAAGCTACAGGAGACGGTGGTTCAGTTTTCCGCATTCCGTACGTGTTCAGATTACACGTAACACCCCGTAACGTTCGCTTTGTCCTCAACTTTATGTTGAAGAACCGTTTTTGTTGGAATCCGGAAATCGCTTTTTCTTCCAGTTGATATTCAGCCAATAGCTGGGTAAATGTCCCTGCTGAAACGTTTAATGTGAGCCAAAAGGAATCCGAAATTTTCGTGTTGTGGAACCTGTATTTTCAACTCGCAGTTTCTTGTTGATGGTGAAAACAGAGGTCCGGCGATCCGTTCGTCTTTTGGTGCCTACCGACCAGATGTCAGTAAAAGAACCTACTAGGACGCTCAAGATGGGGTACTGTGTTTGTCGCGATCTCACTTGACCCCGTTTGAAGGAGGTTATAGACGCTCGCTTTATCTACGCAACCATTAAATGTGAACGGAGTGGCTTAAACTCGCAGTGATTGCAGACTTGACTATTAACGAAGTTGAACCACCCTACTACTGGAAAAAGTTAGTGCCGGCTAGTTGAGTCTTTCTGGAATTACCAAACTCATCAATTATTATTTAGTTCATATTCATCTGACTTGGAAAATGGGGGTACACACTCATGGAGGTGAGAGTGGGTTCTTCGACGAGGATACCGAGTTGCCCGTGGTACAAAACGAAACCATAGAAGATCATGAAACGGCCAACGACGACTCTGTTGGTAAGTTTGTGACAAATTCACAAAGTCACGTTGATGGACGAAAGAACTGCAAACATTGTAGCCAATCGCTTGAACTTCCTTTTGCGAATCTCTGCGAATTCAAGTCTCAATCACGTGATGAAATAGCTGCAACCCAAAAACAGGTTGATACTTAGATGGAAGACAAAGCATTTGGTCGCACAGAAATGTGCGGTACAGTAAATAGCAGCTTTCTTGTTATCCTGTTAACGAACATACGATTGTTAAAAATTCTTTTCATTCGCGGTCAGTTTCCCGTTTTGTTAAATGCTACTATCACCATTACTACTTTGGGTAACATACATAGAACAGCAAATCTAGTTCAAAAGTAAAAAAAAAAAAAACTAATAATAAAATACCAAAAACAACAACCGGAGCCTCTTACTGTAATGTATTTTTAGCAACGAGGAAAAGGTCGACATTAAAAAAAGGAACTTGTCAATATGATCGAAAATTACTTGTTGTGTTTCAAATTCAGTCATTTCTGGGGACATTCAACTCCCTTGATGCTGAATGTTGGCCCCACTCAGCGTTCATCCTCCTCAGTCCTCACCACAATAACCACGCTCACGCCAATGTAGCAGCTGGCAATTTCACAGTAAAATCCCTTTTTTCTAAGCACGGCTTTTCACGGCCTGCGGTGTTGTACGAACAGTGAACGAACTCGTTGGTGGAACCTAAACCCATTCTGCTAGATGGTTTCAATACGAATCTATATGGGTCGCTGATTATTAGGTATCCTTAGAATTCCTTAAGCATGCGGAAAAACTATCCTGCCCGAAAGCGTTTTTTGTTGTTGTTTTTGTTCCTAAACTTAATCTCGCGGATATGACACTAGTTGTCTCCGCTTACGATTCGTTTTCAAGCCAGTGCTAAATGATTTGCATAAGTTATAATTTTTTTTTTCGTGCACCGGTTTTGCTCAGGGTTTGGCATCAGTGGTTAAATATCTAATGGTAAACGGAAATTTTTAATCCCCCCCCCCCCAAAAAAAAAATTGGAATTCAATATTTCCCTAGTCCCCCTGTCCTTCCCACAGGCGGAATTGTCTTTTTCTTCAAACGTGTTTTGCGCATGGGATGTTCTAGCGCATAACAGTTTTTTTTTTGCGCCTTTGGGCATGTAACGGGACTTGAACTATTACGGCGTACAGTACACAATCCCGCTACCTCACTGTGTTTGCCACTGCCGAGAGATTGTGGAAGAGAAAACTGGACGCCTCCATTTCTCGTAGACTTCGGTTTCCTCTATAAGCTGGCACAATGTGTCTCATTCACTTCTCGTTTCCGCTCTATTGATCCAGTCGACGCCTCGACGAACTAGCCAACCAACCGTATGCCAACTCTTGTGCGCTGCGCACCACAACATCATGACTAAAAAGTTTACCAGAACAATCGCTTGTCCTTTTTACTATCTACTTATTTTATTTCATTTTAGAACGTTTCTCTTAGCCCAAAAAATTCTAGGTCATGTTGTGTTAAAAGGCACCTTGCTCACAATTGATTTGACTGTCAAGTATATAGTGTGTATATATATATACAGTACCCACCAGAAGTATCCGGACACCCGAGAGAACCTTATGCAAAACCGCTGTTTTTGAGCTGCGGCAATATTCTGACTGTCAAGTATATAGTGTATATATATATCCACCAACCCCCCACCCCCCCCCCAAAAAAAAAAAATCGTCAACTTTGGACGAAAACTCACCGCAAAAATAAATATATATATATCCACCAACCCCCCCCCCCCCCACACAAAAAAAAAATGGAGCTATCATTGAGACAGCACTGACGGCGCAAAACAAAGTGGAAGTTGCGAGTTGACTTCTCTCGTTTTTTTTAAAGACCTAGTTTGTGATTCAGCGCACAGGATGTTTTCGAAGTCCATTTGCCTTGTTGATAATGACGGTGACTTAATGTTGAGCATTGAGTTGGCTTCGCTGACTTGCAGATGCTCTATTCCGGGTACACGCACACGATACTACTTAGCTCGTTTCAGCAACTCTTCTTGTTTTACTGGTGTTACGTTTTGTCATTCTTCTCCAATAGATATAGAGAAAATGTGACCTATTTAAATTCGTGTTAATATTATATCAATATGTGTGTCGATCAACCGTAAGTCTACATTTGTAATCGTTGATTGATTGTAATCGTAAGTTGGAATTTACAGTCCTATTGGACAAAATGTACCATCGAAGTCTAATTGCGAATTTCTTTGACCAATCCAAACAACGAGTTGTTGAACCTATTAATTTCTATTAGTGATTGAAAAAATCGGTCGAGATATTACCAGACTTAAAAATGAGCTGTGTAGGCTTACATGTACCTAATATTTGTGACGAAGCCTTGTGTATAGAACACGGGCTTATATCAGGAAATGGATTATTGTATCAGACTATCAGTGTTTGATTATAAATTTATAGTCAAATGTAGTTTACCACTCTGCTCTTCCTTTTTCAACGGTTTCTGATTCCCCCCTTTATTCAAATTTAGATTGCTTGTTTATATTTCTAGAACAACAGAAAAAACAAGCGATGTGAATTAGGCCCTGAATGAAGTAGAGCAAGTGGTTTGCCCTCCGAGACTCTCGAGTTCTACTTTTGTCTTACAAAGAAAGTTGGAGGTCTTTCTAATCGTGCCCGCTACTCCACGACCTTAACAAGATGAATGTTAGACGACTCCTAACGCTCAAATTTTCAATATTTACACCTTGAAAAATGTATATTTCTAAAATTCTAAACTGATCCCACGAACAACACCCAAACATGAATAATAGCTATAGCATTTATTTTTGTGTCACTATTTATAGCTTATTTTACTCTGTTATAGCCTAAAGGTTAATCGGTTTTCGGATCTAGGACAAAGGCAAGATTACTTTCCCTTATTGTTTCTTCATGCCCGTGAGTACGTGTTTTAGTTGTTTAGATTAGCTGCTATTGAAATCTTTTGAATGCGATGTTTCCATAGGCTAGAACTTTATGAAAGAACATCATACATCTGTCGCTGATGTTTGCAAGGTGGTATCGGTTATTACGAACCACACCCTCTTAAATATAATGTACAGTGTATAAGCTGGAGGACGTCGATATTGGCCAATATGGGCTGTCGCTTGTCAGGATGTTGTGGGCGTGTAAAATAACGTGTATAACTTTGAAGCAAATTTGCTTCGAAATTCAGTTTCTGAAAACCAGCCAATAAACTTATTCGAAATTATTTACAATTTAAATTGTGATTTTCTTCCATTCAGTTAACTTGACTGGACGAGGCCGGGTGGACATGTCAAACTTTGAATTGCTCAAAGTACTGGGAACTGGAGGTAATTGTTTTACATTTAATTTTGTTGTGGGTAACGTTTTCGCGTAAGCCTATGTTGTTTGTCAGTTCAACTAAAATCTATCTACCCTGAAACTGTACGCTAAATTTAAAAACAGATTATTTAATATGTATTTTCTTCAGTATAACTTCAATAAACTATGACAATTCGGCCGAAACTCAAGAAAAATGGCCAAATAATTTATAGTAGTTTTAGAGTAGTTATTCAATTGAATAGACAAATATCTATATTTTAAAAAAAACTAAACTTAATTTGTTGAAGTTCGTTTTCAGCTGAAGCTCATTAGGAAAGATATTTACATTATTTAGGCAGTTTTACTAATATAGTATTTGCTTTTAAAAAATCTCCTTCCATTATTCTGAATTCAAACTTCTTTTCTACTTACGTACTGTAAATATAATATATAATAGGGCGTTTCCTCTCTTATGGTATCAAAGAGTGGTAAAACTGTAAGAAGAGTTAAAAAACAACAAAAACTTATTTCACTATCTGTGACAAAACCTAACCATGTGATCAAGACTATTAATGCTGATAATCATGCATATTTTTAAAAAATCGGAGTCTAAATGTTGAGGAAAGAAAAAAGTAAGCACCATACTGCACAATGCATACCGTAAACAACTCTGCAATCGTAAAAATTAGTTTTAACTGTTTCGACAGGCCTGAAGAATATTTATGTACTTTGTATTGCGGCCCGTATTGCTTGTTTGGCACGCTTTTAGAAAGGCCAACAATTGTTCCACAATTTGGGGTCCATACTAAGAAAAGTTTTGTTTTAGTTTTCCAGATTTCAAATGGTTAAAATCTTTGATAAGTTAGGTGCTAGCTAGAGTTCCTGATTGATCAAACGACTGATTTTTTATTACTGTCGCAGCTTATGGAAAAGTGTTCTTGGTAAGAAAACGAGGCGGAAACGACCACGGCACTCTCTACGCAATGAAGGTGTTGAAGAAGGCTTCAATTGTGCAAAAGAAGAAGACAGCCGAACACACCATGACGGAACGTCAAGTACTGGAAGCCGTCCGACAATCTCCGTTCCTCGTGACTCTCTATTATGCCTTCCAGACCGATGCCAAACTTCACCTCATTCTAGGTTAGTTCTACATTCTCTTTAGCTTTTAATTTCTAATTTGTAGTATGGTAGTTTCATTATTTCGAACCAGTGAGAGACTGAGTGTCACCAAATCGCTAAAATGGATTGGATTCTGTTCTAGTTTTTAAATTAATCCCTTGACCGAAAATTGTAGGTTGACAATTCGGCAACCTTTTACATTTTACGATTTCCACTTTCCTCTTTTTTACCATTTGGGGGTTCAATTACCGCGGTCCTAGTTGATATTTGACTGCACCATTTGGAACGATAGAAGTTAATAAAACTCTAAAGAAAATTTGGAGTAAGCACTACCAAATTGCGCTGACGGAACAATGTCAGTGAAGCAGTAAAGCGAGAACGTTCCTAAACTGAAAAAAAACATAACGGACTACAGCGTATTTTCGCCCCGAAATCTAGCAAGGCGATGAAGTGAAGGCAACGAGCCAAGCAGTGGAATGAATAGCTTTAGCCCCTCTCCACTTTGTAGTCACAAAGGTTGCAGGATTTTACAGAAATATTGTTGCCTAAAGTCAACGGATGGATGCGGATAACAACAGAGCTGGACAATCGAATTGCTTGTCCTACTTTTTGCTATTATTCTTGCATTATCTCAGTTCTCTATTTTTCTGTTTTACTGGTTACTATCTTGTTTATTGAAAACTTTGAGCTAGTGTCTTTGGTATCTATCCGATATACAAAAAGAAGGAAGGAAACTGGGTTACAGAGAGAGGCAGTTTCGCATGCACTTCACGAAGCTTTTCTCTTGTTTTTAATTTTACCGCCTTTCTTGTCCTGTTGCCTCACCAACCTATACCTATTTACAACCCAATCTATACACACTCCCGATGTAAACTAAAGGAGAAACTTTCTGGTTAGTTCAAGATTTTGAATGACCAAATTCTTTTCATTCCTTATTCCTTAAAACTTATCTCTGCCTTAAACCATATTCCGTCGTTTGGGGTAACTTTGGACACCTCTGTCAAACAAAAAATTGCTAATAAAATGTTTTTTTGCTAATGTAGTCGTATTTCAAAGCATATAATCAGTAAAGTACCGTACTTAAATTGATTTATCGAAACAAGAAGATTGCAAAATTTTATTGGAAATTTTATTAGAAGATTGTCCAAATTTACCCCAAAATTTGGTTCTCACTTTAGCTAAAACGTTGGTTTAACTTAATGTGAATCAGTGTTCCCACTTTAAGAGTTACGGTAAGCGAGATTTAAGCTCATGTGCGAATAGAGCTTAATTACTTTCTCGATTACTTTGCTTCATCATCAGAATCTTAACGAATGACAGCAGTTGCAACTGCTATCGTTTCCGACCTGGAGTAGCCATATTTCCAATGTCTATTCATTGACGTTTCTTTGAATGCTAAACGTCTCTTTTATGCAACTAGCTTTGTAGGGCATACGGGATAGTGAATGCAAGTATTTTTCCATCCGCCTTTTCGTATCGTATTCTGAAGCCTACCCTTAGGTGAACAGCACGCCATGTAGCATAAAGAATGTGCGCGACCCACTTCAGTACGTTGCTTTCGTGTTTGCTTTCTTGCTGAAAGTGTGACCTACTTCACTATAACGACTTTGTGTGGAGCTATGCCAGTAGAAGTGGGTTGCAACGTGGTAAAGTCGGTGGACCGCCAGTCACTCATCTAATAATTTCTAGCACGTTTTCAAACTAAACAATAATAACGTTTTTCTTTTTGCCATACTCACTACTATTACTACTTAAAATTCACGTAGCTACACTGCTACAATCTTCTTACGTTCATAAAGGTTACACGAAATTTGTTTAACAACCTTGACACAATTATTTAACAACATAACAATTCTAGTGTGCGCAAATGGCACTAAAGCATTGCGAATCCTACTATTGCCAACACGACGGGCTCCCCTCGTTTTGTGCTCTCAAGGCTACAAACAATCAACGCAACAAACTCGAATATATTTTCTTGACTTTCTCCTTGTATTTTTTTAACCCAAGCCATTACGCAAATGTGTGCAATATAGTTCTTCTTATAGTTATTGTCTGATGATTACGGTACTGAACTTAGGTATGCGAGTGAGCTAACGAATCGCTACTACAAATTCAATTTGTAGATTGTTCCCAGCGGTTCCCAGCACCAGTTTTTTTCAGTAGCAGAGGAGCTTGAAACCTGAGTACGAGGGCACGTGTTACCGTTACTTTTTCAGGCTATAGGGGGAAAACGGGACATTAAACCTAGTTGGCGAAGGGAAATTCCTAGAATTCTGTACCAAGCGGAAAGTAGACCGTTCTTTCCTTATCTTACACAACTAATAGAAAGATGTAGCTGTTAGGCAATCTTTTTGTCTTAAATTGCTGGGTAACATTTTTTGGCGTTTTTTGGTAGGAGTGCTCTAACGAAAACAAGCGTTCAGTAAAGCGTAAAACATATTTGCCAAAATCAATCGAATTACATAGATGAGGAAGTTTTGGGATAATTTCTGTCTCATTTTCCTGCCTAAAGGGAATTCATATCGATGCTTCCCGGTCTGATAAGGTGATCGGTTTTTGTGTCCCTTCAGACGTGAGCAGAAAAAAAGATTTGAAATCTTAGTAATTTTTCTATACGCTGCTGGCGCAAAATACAAGTTTCGCGTTCGTGGCCTATTAAATGAAACTTTCACTTTCTTGTGGCTCATTCAGCTCTTCTCTAACCCTCTTTTTCCTCGCTTTCTCTTCCTTTCTCTCTTTTTCATTCTTTTTTTTTTGTTCTCTTTAAGATGAATTTTTCATCTGGTCTTGAACTGTTTTGCGAACAAATGATCTGGCCTTTGCCAATTTAACGTTTGTTCAGACTTGCAACTTTTATCCGCTTGTATCTTATGGTGTTCTTATGTTTTGAGGTCGTTATGTCATAACTTTCTTATGTACTATTTTTCTGTACGTATAAATTTGGTGCGATCCTAATTTATTTTGTATCTATTATTTTTATTATTATTTGTAAATCTTTTTATCTTTCATTTTCTCTTTATGTTTTCGTCATTTTCCCTTATGCCCACGAAAAGGTGTTTTTTTTACTCTACTTCAATTGTGCTAGTTATATGTCGTAGCAGGTGAAAGAGATAGAGCCCTGCTAGTATACGTGATGTGCTGAACGGCCAGGATCTTCTACGTATACATATTCAAAATATTTTTCAAAGAATAGGTCGGAAACTATAAACTAGATTGCCGAGTTGCTTAAGATTTTAGGAATAAATGGGAATTCCTCAGTGTTAATATGGGTCTTTTCTTTTTTTACTGGATGCGTTCTCCATTAGACATATTTATAAATCCGACTGACTGCCGGTCACGATGGAAACCATTTGTCCGTGAGCTGGTTTGAAGAGAACCTAGATATTTGGGTTGGTGTGGTTTCATTTGATTGCTGGCAATCTCATAGAAATGCTTTCGGTGAATCCATAGTGGTGTTAGTACACCCAGTCCGATAGGAGCCAAGTAATATGGTAAAACGGAATGAAATGGTAAACAAGAACAAAAGAGCGGCGTGTTCTCGAGAATGTAGAGCACGTGCTTAGGTACGTACAGTCATACAATCGTACCTCATGGCTGATGCCCGAGATCGAATAGTAAGTAGTACGCTCGGTCAAAAGAGACGTTGATGAAAAGTGCACAATGGTGAAATGGAAGGAGAAACTAGGCCAGATCAGCCGTGTATTTGGAAAGAGGCTGGTACCTTTCTAAAATGTTCAGCTCCCGGTGGGCTATTGTCACATGATTCGTGAAGCATGACAAAAAGAAAAAGAAAGAATTGCATGGCAAACGGCAAGGAAAGTCGATTTCTAGACAGTTCTCTTTTGTTGTTCACGAGCGATAAGCAAAGCTCACGAATCTCTCATTTTCGTCCGCCCCAGCCAACAGAATTAGGTAAGTAGGTAAAGGTTGATAAAAGTGGTCAAGGATTTCACCAAGATTAGGCCCTCTGTTCAGCAGTTATTTCATCATTCGTTTTTTTATCAGATATAGTAGTGTCCTCTTGATTTCATTTTCTTCATTATTATTTTAAGTCTGAGAACTATTTACATTTTACATTGCTTGTTAATTAACTATATATGCAGTTCGAATAGGCCATACAGCGAAACTAAATCACTTTCCTTTTTCTCAATTCTCAGATTATGTCAGTGGAGGCGAACTATTCACTCACCTTTATCAGCGAGAGAGATTCGCAGAGGACGAAGTACGGATCTATATCGCCGAGATCATTTTGGCACTCGAACACTTGCACAAGGTAATATTATTTTTTTTTAAATCAAGTGGATTGGGTCTCTTGAAAATGAGTACACGCAGTCCTTCTTACCCGATCTTACTACGTATTAGGAGTCCTAATATTTTGAGCACGAATACTAATTAATTTCATTTTTTCCTTTCAAAAATTATCATGAACGAACGAGTATAAAGTGGTTGACGGGTAGTTTTCTATATTCCCGGGTTGTCCTGTAGGAATGTACCGTATTTGTTTCGATTGGCTAAACTTAATATTTTTGGTAATGTATAACTGAAAGGCAGTGAGCATTATTTAAGAATAACATCATCACCCATTGTTCAAGATCTGTTACAGCTTCCCTTCTGGAAGGAATGAAAATGGAAAGTACAAGTTTGATGGTATTTCCCAAGCGAACATAGATAGAAAAGAAGAATGCGGTTGGCGTTGGTGCATCGATGTGGCAAGCAAATGGTGAAATAAAAACTACAAACTCATGTTGACCTTTCCGTTAACACAAAACTACTTTCGTGAATGAGTGATATTTCATGACTGTGATGCAACATCGTTCCAGGTAGTGCTATAGCTTATCGCCAATGAAATAAAAGAATTTCGAAATCACAAGAAGCATCTTGGCTACACACCACAGATTTCTTACAGGTAGTCTTTGTTAAAAAAAAAATACAAATGGAAAGTTTATAGTCCAAGAATCTATAACGAAATGGCCTCAAGGAATACGTAGGAATACACCCTATACTACCCATTATACGTGACTCCGAAGCATAACGAGTCAAGACGGATTTGGTTAATCATTGACGATAGTTAGAAAATCAGTAAACATACAGATTATATTGATTGACCGAAAATCAACCCCGTGGAAAAGTTGTGTATTCAATCCGGCCATCAGGAACTGTGTTACTTAACCATGCATTAGGTACACAACCAATTGTTCACGAAGAGGAATTTCCTTAAATCCCCATTTCTTTACGTATCCAAACTTGCGCGAAACTTAAGAGGGGAAACGTTTTCTGACTAAGCGAATTTTACTGATTACTGGCCGCAATCCGGATACCAGTAAAGCCTGCTAGACTTGCGGTTCCCGTTTCTCATCCAGACTTCACGAAAGTACCAGCCGTTGTCAGGAAAGTTTTCCGTGTTATTATTGCATTAGGTGGTTTTGATGGATTGATAACCACTGATAGGGCACCCTAATCCAACCCGGAAACTATTCTGAAATCGCAAAGTCGCCTTATTGCCTAAAATCCGAAACAGGACATCGTCGGGCTGACCTGCCGTGATCTGCTTCCTCCGCCCTTATTAATTTACAAATTATAAAGTTTACTTCTCACTGTCAACTTTCTCGGTTTCTTTCTGAAATTTAGTCCCACATTTTTATTTGATTTTAATATTTTCTTTGCTTATTTTTTTCTTACTGTTACATCACTTTATAACACGTATCCATATACGTACAGTATATGCAGATTCAATCGTAAATACCTCACAAATTCATTAACCATGTAATTGTGTTTCTCGTTTCATTTATATGTACCAAAAGCTGGGTATCATTTACCGCGACATCAAATTGGAAAATATCCTTCTCGATTCACAAGGCCATATAGTGCTGACTGACTTTGGACTCAGCAAAGAATTCTTGCCTCACGAAAAGGTATAGAAACGCATTCACAATTGAATCAATAGCTAGCGATTATTTTGAATGGAGAAATTTTCTCATGTTTCCACTTTATAAATCCCAAAAAGAATGCTAGGGCTTATTCGTTTTGCGGTACCATTGAATATATGGCCCCTGAGATTGTGCGAGGTGGAGGCCAAGGACATGATATGGTGAATATTTCTATTTCTATTCGTTTACTGGTTCCACTTTATGAAACGTGGAATCTGATATGATATGACGATATCACGCCTTTGGTGACTTTAGACGGCCGCCGAGTTCAGACAATATAGATCTATAGTTGTAATATTCTATTTAAATAAGAATTTATCTTATTATTACAAGGCCGTCGATTGGTGGGGCGTAGGAGTGCTCACTTACGAACTGTTAACTGGCGCATCTCCTTTCACAGTCGAAGGCGAGAAAAACAATCAACAAGAGATTTCTAGGTAATTGTTTCTTGATGCAATTTTTCAATATCACTACCATTCAATATGAGCAGTATCAAGCGCAATTGAAACACACGCAGACTAAATAAATATAATCTAACAAGCAATATGTTACATTTTCTAGACGCATTTTGAGCATCCACCCACCTATTCCACAAGATTTATCGATAGAGGTAAAAGACTTCATTGGGCAACTGTTGACAAAAGATCCAAGTCGGCGACTTGGTGGTGGCCCATCAGATGCTGTGGAACTCAAACAACATTCCTTTTTCAGAGTAAATTTAACTACTCCGCGTTATAGCTATTATATTAATAGATCACTATATTCAATGCCGTAACCTCAATCTATAATATAGAACTTAAACTGGGAGGAGGTAGCCAAGAAAGTGGTACGTGCACCATTCGTGCCACGCATCATCGATGAGCTTGATGTGAGCAACTTTGCAGAAGAGTTCACAGGAATGGCTCCCACCGATTCGCCTGCAATTGTCCCCACAAATGTTGATAAAATTTTCAAGGTACTAAATGATTCATAGTAATCTTATTGTCACCAGTCTACATTTTGTTTATTACCCCTAGGGTTATTCTTACATAGCTCCATCGATTCTGTTCACGGAAAACGTCATCAGTGAGGATCTGTTTGCTCTTTCAACTGAAAATAAACCATCGCTTCCAAATATTATTGGAGCAAGATTTAAGGTTTAATTTCATCCCTTTTATTGAAAGTTGTAATGATTATATGGCAATGCCAACATTTTCCAATATAGAATTCGACGTTTTTCCTTCACTATCATATGGATTTACGAGAACAAGCGCTTGGGGACGGCAGTTTCTCCATTTGCCGTCGTTGTGTTCATAAAGCAACTGGTCAAGAAATGGCTGTTAAAATCGTCTCCCGTCGGGTTGACTGCAGTCAAGAGATTAACTTGCTCCGTGCTTGCCAAGGCCATCCTAATATCGTCCGCCTTAATGATGTCTATTATGACGAGGTATGTATGCTGTAGGCCCTAGACTTATAATCATTATAAAGATGGTTTAATTTTTTTTTTTTATTTTATTCTGTAAAACAGTTTCGGTTATTTTTCCTACAAAATTAACTCATCTCTTATTACAGGCGCATACGTATATCGTCATGGAATTGTTGAAAGGAGGCGAACTTCTTCAGCGAATTCGGCAGCAAAAGCGTTTCACTGAAACACAAGCTGCTCGCATATGGCAAAAATTATTAGCTGGCGTTAATCACGTCCATTCCAAAGGCATTGTTCATCGTGACTTGAAGCCAGAGGTTGTTTTGATTATTCACTGATTCTTTATTATTTCTATTAACTGGCATTTTTTTTATAGAATCTGTTGTTTGAGAGCGCAGACGAGAACGCCGAATTAAAAATTGTGGACTTTGGATTTGCTCGCTTGAAACCTGAGCCACAACAATTATTGAATACACCATGCTTTACGCTTCAATATGCTGCACCAGAAGTTCTCAAAACCGTCTTGGTACCAAAAGACGCACGCTATGAAACCGGTTACGATGAAAGCTGCGATTTATGGAGCCTTGGAGTTATTCTGGTAAGACGAGCAAATGTTTCCCCAAGTAATGATGTGTAATGATGTGCGTGAAAAAGATGGAATATTTATTGTTTAATGATGTCCGCTTCCTTTGAGATTAGAACTCGTTTCGTCATTTAAATTTGTTCTTTCCCAATTGCAGTATACAATGCTCTGCGGCAGGGCTCCTTTCCACTCCAACATCCGAGAGGGAAACGCTACGGTCGTAATGCAACGCATCAAGACAGGCGATTTTGATTTCGATGGTGATGCATGGAAGCATGTCTCCTCCAAAGCAAAAAACGTAATACAAGGTAAGGCGATGAATGGATAGTTCAGCTATGTTAATAAAATCGAATTATTAAGTCACTCATCAGCAGTTGACCCAAATGTTTCCCATACTGACATTTACGTGATTCACAATTTAAAGGACTACTGACGGTTGATCCCAAAAAGCGTTTGACTATTAACGAAGTGATGAGTTGCAGTTGGCTTCTGCCCAGAAACCACGAATCTCAATGCAATTTCACATCACTAATGACTCCTGGAATTCTTTCTATCCGTTCTTTCCCTCGAGCCACTGAGCTGGCTGTAAAGCAAACCATCGATGCCTTTCATATGGCGGCCAGAGAAGGATTCCGGTTACAGGTATATTGCCAGCAGTTCACCTCATCATCGATTTCTTCATTGTTTGTTCGTTTATTACAATGACTCATTTGGTTTTGTGCAGGATGTGTGCAATGCTCGATTGGCCCAACGTCGCAAGGCCAATCGACCATCTAATGATGCTAGAAGCATTTCTACTTCAAGCAGTTTTTCTTCTAGTTCTTCAGGTATGTAGGCTGCAACTCTTAGTTTACGTACCGAAGTTCAACTTGATAAACTTAATTGGTATGGTCGGTTTCTATTGTATAGGTAACTCATCCATGAGGACAGCCAGTAAAGGAGAAGGGTCTGCCTCTTGGTCTTCGGTTGGTTTCACACCTCGCAAAATAACATCTGAGGATGACAATGTGTTCAGTTTTCGGGAAGCTCGTGTACAAGAATACTTGTCAAGTTTATCGGAGGCAGAATCTTCAAGTCGGGATTCATTCCAAAAGACAGAAGAGAAAGATGAATCCTTTTCTATAAAAAATGGCTGGGTATACTTCACAATCGCGTTGATGCTTTTTATTTTACGTACTCACGTTTTTTTTTTCAATTCTTTTTCAGGGCAATCGTATCTGTGATAGCCTTTCTTCAATCATTGAGGATCCAGTTGCAGGGTCTAATCCGCGAAAAGACTTGTCTCTGCCCGGGCCAAGCAATAATGAAAGCAGTAGCAACAGCATCATTCTTATGCCTATTTCTTTTTCAACGAAAACGAGGTCAAAAAAGAGACTACCGATTAAATCGTCTACAGATGCGTTAGACCAAGAGTGTAACGTTAACTGCGAAGAAGGAGCTACAGAGGCTCACACGGCGCGATGCCAGAAACCAAAAGACCAATCTGAAGTGACTGAAGTTTTTGAACGTCCGCTAACGCGAGCACGGAAGCGCTATATGGCTCGAGTCTGCGACATGCAACCACCCGTACCTAAACGACGGAAGAACTTGTAAAGATAACCAGATTTATTGGTCTGACTACCCTTATTCAATTTGAAAGCTGAATATTTTTTATTATTTTCTCTAACAACAATTTATACGTACATACATATATCACATGGAATCGCATGATAGGAAAAGCGCTGTAGATATAAATACGTTTTCGCTTTTATTTGATAATTTTCCTGTGTTCCTTTACTGCACTACTGGAACGTGTACTGTACGTGTGTGGTAGTTTGGAATGTGATATACTATCGTGTTCGTGTTTATGTGTGTAACCCGTACGTGTTCACGTACGATCGTTCGTCAACATTTGTCTCTAGTCAGTCGGATCTGAGGCCTTATGCGTTAGCCGTAGAAATGCTGTTACTTGGATGACAGTATTTGGAATCGGCAGCCTGCCTGTGTATTTTCAAAGTTGTGTTGGCAGTCGTAGTGCCTTAAGGTAATGCCACATTAATAGGGATAAATATACGATGAGCTGATCTACGCGATATGGGTCTATCAATTAAGCAACGTCGTTG
Source organism: Ceriodaphnia dubia (assembly GCA_022539655.2). Classification (NCBI taxonomy): domain Eukaryota; kingdom Metazoa; phylum Arthropoda; class Branchiopoda; order Diplostraca; family Daphniidae; genus Ceriodaphnia; species Ceriodaphnia dubia. Next base: position 4,259,300 of record JAKUCG020000104.1, on the reverse strand, counting down.
TTTCTTCAATTCGTCGTTCTTCAATTCACGTTGCGGGCTTTCTGTGACATGAAACCGAGACTTTATCTTTCATGCCGTACACAGCAAGGCGTTCTAAAACAAGCGTCTCGCACTTCACTAGTCTTGAGGCTTTTTTCGTTTGTTTGGATTTTTGGCTTGTTTAATCGGCTCGAGTGTCATTCTTTTCATCTTCTCATCGTTTAATCTTGGCGCTTGTTGAAGTGGAAAATTTAACAAGCCCTGGCATTTTGGCATTTATGAAAAAAAACCCGCCTGCCTATACTTTTTTCCCTAGACTCGCTTTTCGGAAAATATGTCAGTGCCTAGGCTGTACGTATTTATAATTTTGACTGCAGCTATGTATTAGTAATGAAGAACAGATCGCTAAAGATAGTTCATAAACACGTTTCAACTTGAGCTATTTATGCGACTCCCAAATGCAGCGAACATCGCGTCACAGTGACAATTGTCAGATTCGCTGGACTGCTTGCTATAAAACAATTCCGTGTATTATTATCTATTCTTTTTCCTGTTATTTGTTAACCCAATAATAGCACCTCAATATCAAGCGACGTATTTACCTCATGGTTATCGTCCTTATATTCGGTGAGATTTCACTTGTATACCAATCTGACGATTTGTTGCATCTTGATAAAAAGCTATTTCACGGTTATGTTATCCGTGTAAATAACAAGCCAGGCATGACAAATGGAAAACATAAAACATCATCAGCATATAAAATGCTTTCTGTAAAGAATATATGAAGGCAAATTGTCTATACGCTCGTATGACGCTTCGTTGTTTTTATTCTCAAGTTGTATAGGGAGGACGGAGGAAAAACGAAGAGAATAAAGTTTTATGAAATTGTTTGAGAAACATAAAAAATAAAGTATATGTAAAATATGTAATTTATTTGTTGATATAGATGAAATTCTTTGCCCGATCCCTTACAAAAAATGTATAATGCCGCTTAAATCGGTCCTAAAAAAAACAGAAAATTTTGTCGACGGAACGATATGATATTTTTCACAGCTCCTGCCCAAATGAGTTAGTTTAGACTTTAGATTTTTTAATTCATCCTAGAAATTCAGTCGTTAGCGGGAATTTTCTCCAACAACAAGAATGCGCGGCACAGGGATATTCGCAGGGATTTGTGTCTTCTTGGCCCGCAGTTTTAGGCCGACATAAGAAAGCTAATGTGTTGGTTAGGCTAAGCTAGATTATTAAATAATTAGTATTGACAGGGAGAAAGAATAAAGTTATATGCAAAAGATTAGGTAGGTTTATTTTTGTTTAATAAGTTACCAACATGTGCCCTACAACAAGCAGAATTGAGCAATAACGAGATCAAACGTGTCAAGAAAACGTGAGTTTCCATTTATATATATTTTAGTTTTGGCCAGAACGGAACGGAAAGTAATGAGTTAAAATCATATAAACCTAGTAGTTTACAGAATATTGGGGCCGGAAAAGTTGGAGCAAAATTTTATGTACAATTAATTGATTGATTAAATGATTCAGTATGCAAGTTTAATAAAAATAAATAAATTTAAGAGATTTAGATGTGAGTTGGAACTTGCAATTCGTGCTTGACGAACAATCGTAGATGGACATAATATACAATCCGGGCCAATTTCGAGTAAGCCTTTCTCTTAAATTCGAATTTCACATAGAAAATGAATAGACTTTTATTTAGTGAACTAGACTTCCGGATCATTTACCCAAGCCACATGGAGATCAATAAAGACTATATGAAGACGGGATTTGATATAAATGGAGCGGCAACAAACGTAACTATAGGTTCCTTTAAAATAGCCTCTTCTTATGTTTTGGGGTCCAAATCAGGAGAGTTTACAAAACACCAGTTAAACAGAAGAATGAAACCTACGAATTAGGCTTCAACCCTATTTTTTTAAATTTTATGTCAGCGAATTTTTTTCAGATTTTTGTGCCTTATTTTTTTAGTTTTCCTGTCTAAATTGAAAATTTTGACATAAGGACCCCAAATGAGTGCCAGTCTGAACGAGCTTTATAAGTGCGCAACCCTTGTTACTGAAGTCGATGACGATTTCTTTGTCGATGCGCCTCATTGTTGCTCACCAGATCCATTGGCATACATATATATATGTATGCCAAAGCTAAGAAGGATGCTACAGAAAATGTTTTCATCAGAAATTATGGAACTAATTACCTGTTGTTACAAAAATCTTTCAAGGAAATCCCGCCTTTTTCTTGTAAAGTTAAGTTGTCTAGATCCTTGTTTGAATCCAATAAATGGATAATGTCATACGGTCTTCTGATCGCGCTAGAGCGTCTCAGTAGAAAACCTAGATCTAGTTAAGTTATCTAAGGTAAGTATAAGTCAACCAGTCAGATATAAGTCTAATTTTAATAGGAATATTGCACACTAGAAATCTTTTGTCTCTATTATTCTTAGAAGTTTCATCCATTGTGATCTCTCATTTCTGTTGTTGTAGGCCTACTCAATTTATAAAAAGCGTAAAAAGGGTAGGGCCAGCTAGAACGGCATTACACATAGTGGTATTTTTTTGGCCAGAATGGCTGGGTCAGAAAGATATAACCTAGCCAGTTCCTGAACGTCGGGCTCCGTAAAATTGCTAAATTGCAACCTTTTCATTTTTCACCTTTAACGGTTTCACCTCTGGTTTCATTTCAAACTTTCAATGGCGCCCCGCGCCCCGTGCAACAGGGAGAGAAGTGGCAACGCCTAGTATATCATCATGGCGGTCGTGCACTTTTTTTTACCACACTAGCGAGCGCACAGCGGTAGAGACGTAGAGTCGAGAATTCATCCCAGTAGTTTACTAGTTTCTTTCGAAAGCTGAGTGACAACTTGAAAGTCTGTGATTGACTTTTTCGCATGTCTTATTCCCATCAAATTCGTATTGTGAAAACAACCTTTCAGCTGTATACAAATTGTGTTAGTACGTACTGAATCGCATAGGAAGTGTCAAGTACGGTTTTGTGAACTAGATTTACGGAAGAATTCGTCAGTAGAATTCGCCCAATCTTTTCTTAGATGAACCCACCATATTCATGGATTTAGCTGAACGGTTCCAGATCAAACTGAGTATGGCATCAAGACACAGTCCGCATCAACAGCAGGCTGTACCAAATGCCCAGCAGCATCAACAGCAAAATAAGAATATTACTTCACTTCTGTCAAAACTTCATGGTGCATTTGCTGAAGCGATGGCTCCTCCCAAATTAATGATAGACCGCCGTGCATTAGAAAAAACATGGAAACTAATGGACAAAGTGGTTAAACTCTGCCAACATTCTAAAATGAATTTAAAGAATTCTCCACCATTCATCCTTGACATACTTCCAGATACCTACCAGCATTTGCGTCTCATCTACACAAAATATGAGGACAATATGGTAGCACTGAACAATGAAGAATACTTCAAAGTGTTCATTGAAAACCTTATGCGGAAGTGCAAACAAGCTATCAAGCTGTTCAAGGAAGGAAAGGAAAAGATGTTTGATGAAAATTCTCACTATAGACGCAACTTGACAAAGCTAAGTTTGGTGTTCAGCCACATGTTAAGTGAATTGAAAGCCCTTTTTCCTGGTGGCATGTTTGCTGGTGGACAATTTAGAATTACAAAAAGTGATGCTGCTGACTTCTGGCGTAATTCATTTGAGGACAGGTAAGAGAAATCCTGTTTGAGTGTTGTCATATGCTTCTTTGTTAAAGTCTTAAGCTGTGTTTATACTTGAGGGTTTTTGTCAAAAGCTGTCGAAAAGAAACTTGAACCCCCTACTAAAATCTTGGTTCCCAAGAGGCTTCCGAGTTTCCTTTTGACAGCTTTTGACAAAAACCCTCCAGTGTGGACACAGCTTTAGGTCTTAGATATGTTATTGAATCTCACCAAATGCATTTGATTTCTCCTGATTTTTTTTTCATTCAGCTAAAATATTTCCTTTGATTTTTTTGTTGTAAGACTCGTAACTTATGTTTATTTATTTGTTTGCCTTTTATTTCATGATAATTACATTCTAGTCTAAAAATGTTAATAAATAGTCATTGGAAACATTTTAAAACATAATCAACCAGTGCTGTTATGTTTTTTTTTTTTTGACTGTGGTTTGTCATACTTGATGATTGTCTTTTGATAATTTAATTCAAGTACATCCTGTCAGATACGCGACCAGAGTGTTTTCATTTCCGTACAATAATATTTCGAAACGCTTAAACGACATTTCTTAGTTTCTTAATTAACTACACTTCTTTAATTGTAATTCTCTAATTTCAATTTTCTCTATTTCAGAACCATAGTTGCATGGAAAATTTTCAGGCAAACCTTGCACGAAGCCCACCCGATCAGCTCTGGTCTGGAGGCCATGGCTTTGAAATCGACGATCGACTTGACTTGCAATGACTATATCTCCAACTTCGAATTTGATGTTTTTACCCGGTAGGATTAAATTATTTGGACTATTTTTCCGTGATCCTAAAAGAAAATATTATTATTTTTCTCACTAATTCACTCAAAGTATATTTGATTTATCGGGTCTCGGGTCAGATTCTGTAAATCGCACAACTAATTTAATAATCGTTGGGATGAACTTTTCTGTTTATTGCAACAACGCTGATTTTGTTAAGAAACTTCCACTGCTAACGCCGACAACTTGTAGTTGTAGAACACTTAACTTTAAGAAAACTTATAGAATGTGATGATGGATATTGTTCCTTTAAGCCTTTGACATAGAGAATAAATGGTTGCTATAATTTGCAGGCTAGATGTTTAGTATTGTTGGTAGTTGTTCTCATTAACTTAATTAAATTATACATTCCATAGATTGTTTCAACCCTGGTCGACGTTATTGCGAAATTGGCAAATCTTAGCAGTCACTCATCCTGGCTATGTTGCATTTCTGACCTACGACGAAGTAAAGGCAAGACTGCAAAAATATATTAACAAACCTGGAAGGTACCGAGTTTTGAAACCATTTTTGGCATATCTCTGGACACTGGTATACGTACTTTTTTATCATCGTTCCTTGTTATTCAGTTACGTTTTCAGATTAAGTTGCACCCGCTTGGGTCAATGGGCCATCGGATATGTTACTGCAGATGGAACTATTTTGCAGACAATTCCCCAGAATAAATCTCTCTGCCAAGCATTACTTGATGGGTTCAGGGAAGGATTGTAAGTTATTTAAACTTGTATGGTTGCTATGCTTTCTTTAAACAATTCATAAATCGTTTGAACATTTGTTTATCTTATATTAACTACACTAAAGCTACCTGTATCCTGACGGTCGATCTGTGAATCCCGATCTTAGCTGGGCTGTAGCGGCAACACCTGAAGACCATATCCAAGTGACACAAGAACAGTATGAGCTCTACTGCGAAATGGGATCTACTTTCCAGTTGTGTAAAATCTGTGCCGAAAACGATAAAGATGTCCGCATAGAACCGTGTGGTCATTTGCTCTGCACGCCTTGCCTTTCGTCGTGGCAGGTAAAACTTTTTTCGTTTTTATCTTGAAATCTGAATTTTCATCATTGGTATGTGTTGCGATGGCTTAACAGGAATCAGAAGGGCAAGGATGTCCATTTTGTCGTGCGGAAATTAAGGGGACAGAATTGGTTGTTGTTGATCCGTTCGACCCGAGTAACAAGAACAGTATCCGAGCGGTGTTGAATTCAGCTAATAACAATAGTGCTCTCAATATTGCTATCGGAAACGAATCCGTCGGACATGAGGAGGTATTAGACATCACACACTGATGTATATTTTACCAGCGCGAATTGTTTCTTAATTTATCTTCCGCTATCTCCTATCTCTTTGCTTTCACGAATGTCAATGTTTGCTCTATGCTCTACTTTTCCGTTTATCTCGTCTGGGCGTCAAAAGTGGATTGAGCTTTCGCTTCCAACCTGCTTCCGACTCTTGAATAATTGCTCGTCTGCAATTGAATGTCAATGTCATTTAGTTTCATTAGTGAACGTCTATAAAATTTTCTTTTCGTCACGGCGGCGTAAGCAATCAGAGTTCCAAGTTCATTTTCGCATTCACTTGAACAGAGATAAGCTGTGATGTTTTAACACTTAGTGCCGAGTTTATATAGAGTTACAAGGGAATGGGGATCAAGTGCGTTTTCACTGAATGTGCCTTATTTCTTCTGTGGGTCAATACTTTTAATATGGCTGTCATTTAATTTAATCAAGCCAGGAATCTTGATCGGTTAATTTACTGTTTATTCAATGAATGCGTACTATGCTGGTTACATACTGTTGTGTTAATTGTATATCTCATCCATTTGTCCTTTTAGTGGAATTGTGTGTTTTCTGTAACGCCGAATATCATAATTTCATCCTGCCCTTTGTTGTCTTAAAAGTTTTCGGACTCGTGGATCGCTTTCGTGTAGCATTAAGTATTAACTGCCAGGCATTTGACCAACATATGCTGGTTAGTTACACCAAAAGCATATGCTCTCGTGACCCATCGCCAATGCAGTTGAAATTTTTCATTCAGCCATTTATTTCTCCACTAATAATTCCATCATATGTTTAAATACAAACAGGTCTGAATTTTGAATCCGATTTTGTTGATATTTATAAAAAAAAGTGGGATTAATTGCTCCTTGCACAAATTGTATTCTAAATTTGTTGCATGGTTAGTTTGATATTTAAACAGCATGAATGTTATTACAACATTAATCATTATTTTTTAAAACCCAGTCTTGGTGTCTCTACAGACCGGTTATAGCCGTTATATAAAACAGAATGAATGCAATAAGGGTGGTTTATTGGTCAACTCTTTGTTGTGGGAATTCAAAATCATGGCAGTTGACTCAATGCTGGTAAAAATCTTACTCTTTCTATTCCTACAACTATTTCCTCAATTTTGGGAGATTCAGTGGTTTTGATTGTAGCATTTTGTGTATAACCTATATCGCTTTTACTTAATCTGATTGAAGTTAACTCGATTGCATGCCCAACACACCGGAAGCTTTGTGACGTAAACATTCTCCCCGTCGAATTAGGCTCTTCGATCAAGTCGCTTGGAGTAAATGAATTAACTTTTGACATGAATGAATATCGACTCCATCTTTAACACGTATTTCTATATTTTGAAAAATATTTGTAAGGTACCATTTATGCCTCCCAATCGAGAGGACCTTGTTATGAAAAAACGTCAATATAAATTTCCTTCCACATCTGCTGTTAATTCTGTACCCCCACCGTTGCCTCCACGTCGAGCCTCGCCCATCACAATTCCGGGGCAATCAACTGAAAGGTATAGTAAAATTAATCTGTTGTGTACATTAAGCCCAGTGGATGAAAAAAAAACAATGCAATTATTAATTGGAGTGTTTCTCTATTATGTTAGATCTGTTGATGTATGGACCGATCCTGATCGACTTGCCGTTCGTCAAACTGACAACACAGGTTTGCTTCTCAATTTTCTTCTGAACCTTTTCAGTTAGAAATGTTGAGATTGAAATTCTCAAATAGTTTTTTTTGAAGAGGCAAACTCTTGTTTAGCATTGCCATAAATCAGTACAACATTTAAAGACATATTTAAGGGGGTTGGGGGAGGAACTCAAGATGCTTAGACGAACAGAAGAATTTTTTTTCAGTATTTAGGAGAAGTTATTTAACAAGACCCTGTCCAGGTGCTCCTTCGGGTTTTTATTTAACATATAAAAGTAGTAAGGACAACGATATTTTTCCAGATTCAGGGAGATGAGTATTGAGCCGCCCAAGTTTTAACCATAAGAAAAAGCCAATCATTACGTTACCGGATCTATGCTCTATTCATGATGGATGCGGATTGAAGTATTCTAAAATACAGGGCGCACTCTTTATACCACATCATACCCTACTAGCACACATACGTCCATAGGATATCCAAACCCTGTCCACACGTCTGAGTTGGATATCCAAGTCGGACGTCCATAAACCGTTCATTAAACATCCCTATGTCCTCTCCACTGGACGTCCAAAAGTAATGTCCATAGGATGTACGAAAGTGGACGTCCTATGGACGTTTCAAATTGGTCCGTGTGCGGACGGACGGATAGTGGACGGTGCATGGACAAGGAGGTTTCTCTTTGAAACACACATAATACCGGGATTCCAAATGTTTCGTATATTTGAATAATCATGATTGACGATTCCATGAATCTGTACTGATAGCCAAGATTTGGGTATATTTAACTTCGGCCATTAACCGAAGTTACCCTCTCATTAGTCCAAGTCAATCGGAGCGCGTGAACATGATAGTCGTGGTGTTGGACTTAAATGATTTTGTAGACTGGACTAGCTTTGTAGCTTTGACCGGTTTTAAGCCACTGTGTTGGGATACATAAAAAAGGAAATGAAAGATTGAAAATAGTTTTCTGTGGGAAATTCATCAGTGATAGACTGGGAGCCAGCACGCTTTTTTGTGCTGATAATACATACAGACGGAGTTACTATATTATGGTACAACTTCTCATGGGGATTCCAAAAATGCCAGTCTTAGTTGTCTAAGTGGGTTGCAGCGACGCCGACGCTCCGCGTGAGGCGTGACAAAAAAATGTAAAATGAGTCTATAACACATACACTTGAATAAGACACCATTAAATAGTATTTTGTTTCCTTAATCTAAAAAACTAAGTCTTAGTTAATGAATCGGGGCGAAACATGAACTCAGAACGTCTTTTAGACTTGTTTTGGTCGGTTTCTAAGACGTCCGCCATTTTTTCGGTATTGGCAACGTTGGATGTTTTGGCGGACTCTCTGCGTTTTAAAGAAAACTGATTTACACCCCCATTCTCATTCCCTTCCCGGGAGGACCCCCCTCTCTGCCCAAACCCTTCAAACGTCAACAGTGCTATGTTGCCAATACCGAAAAAATGGCGGACGTCTTAGAAACCGACCAAAACAAGTCTAAAAGACGTTCTGAGTTCATGTTTCGCCCCGATTCATTAACTAAGACTTAGTTTTTTAGATTAAGGAAACAAAATACTATTTAATGGTCTTATTCAAGTCTATGTGTTATAGACTCATTTTACATTTTTTTTCACGCCTCACGAGGAGCGTCGGCGTCGCTGCGACCCACTTAGACAACTAAGACTGGCATTTTTGGAATCCCCGTGAAAAGTTTTACTATAATATTATAACTCCGTCTGTATGTATTATCAGCACAAAAAAAGCGTGCTGGCTCCCAGTCTATGAATAATGCTCAATTGATGAAATGCTTTAATTTTTCTATCAATTGCATCTAGTCATGAATTAAAGCCAATTTTCGATCACATTTTACATTGTTCGCTCATCCTGCTATCCGAACTAAGTCTATTTGTCGTCCATCTCAGGATGTTCCATTTCGGTCCGTCATTGGACGTCCTATGTACGTAAAATATAGGTCCAGAAGGAACATCCAAAAGTTGTCCTAATCGTACGTCCAATGAACGTCCAAATATGAGCGTTTTATGGTAAGTCCAATTATGGTACAAAATGGACAGCCGTAGGATAGTTCAAGCTGGACCATCCGTAAAATTCTTTAAAATAGACATCCGTAGGATGTCCATAACTGCCGGTAAACGGATGAACCAAAAAAGGATGGACGGACGTTCTATGGACGTCCTTAGGATATCGTGTGCTAGTAGGGTATACAAAGAGAGCTACTTCACTTAACAATCCGAGAAGGGAGAGCTAGGTCTAGCATCTCAACTGATTAACTCGGTCATGCGTATAACCAGATCTGTCATTGAGAAGTGTTAGGTTACAATTTAAAACAAAAAAAACTTTGCAATGTGTCATTAAGTTTTCACGTAATATAAACCAATCAAGGCCAAATTAAAAGTACATGTTGCGGCATAAATGGCGGTTAAAGAACAATTCCTTGTTCTTTAATCGCCATTTATGTGCGTAGTAGGGGTTTATCACATAGTATGCCAATCTCAAAAATCGTTAATTAAAGTGAAAAGGAACAATAACAACAAATTGAAAATTTGAAATTGTCAGCCGAAATGTAAAGCTGTCCTAAGTGATTTTTTTCTTACTTTAAAGTACGACTAAATCAATAAAAAGAACAACAAATCAACAAATTACTAAAAAGTGAGATAGCTAAGAACACCGAAATATAATGATTAGTCTATATTGAAAATTTGAAACAAATCGGTTGAAACATGTGGCCGCCTATAAAATCGAAACAAGTAGACATTCATGGTTCTGAAAACCCAAGTCGAGTGTATCGAAGGGTGGGGGTAGACATGCTCCGCCCTCTCTGTACTTGTATCCACCGGCATTTTACTTTAATACCTTCGTAATTGCGAGCCCCGTAGGGGCGATGCTTATAATCGAGTCAAATTGGTTTTCGGCGTCTGCTTGTCTGTCTGTCTGTCTGTCTGTCTGTCTACGGCCATATCTCTATTTCTACGAGGCCAAAAACGATGAAAATTGTCTTTAAAAATGTAATTCCTCTCTCTCTTGCAATGGTGTGAATTGCAAATGTTATGGTGAAGCCGAAAAATCAAAAATTGCCAAAATTTGAAAAAATCACTACGTAGTTGTTATTTTGACCGCTAGGTGGATACTAGGAAACATGCCAATCGTATCTGATATCGACAGTAAATTAGTTGCAATAGCAAAAATAGCATAAATTTTGATGATAAGTTAAAAAATGTTAAAGATTAATTGAAGTGACGAGTTTTATAAAATAACAATCTGACGCCAAAAACCAATTTGACTCGATAATAAGTACTATTAAATAAAAATTCGTACTATAATTACTATTAACAGCCTCTTATTTTCATAAATAAAATAACTATCGCCCAGTACACCAACGTTAGCTTACTATAGCCCAGGACACCGCTTAAAAAGTACATTTAGAAGCAACTACTCTCGAGCTTCTTAAAAAAACATGGAATGAAACAATTAAATTTATCTAGCACGCTCGACGGACTAATATCTGAGGGAGGGGGGCGAAGCCCCCCGCTCCTCACTCCTTTAATACTAATAAGCCTTCCTGGTAATTAAAGTTGTCAAATCATTCTTTCAAATTGAATCATAGAACATAATTTGTAATTTACTTATTCTAGTGCGAGAAGGGCGGGTGTTGGGGGGGGGGGGGGCGAAGCCCCCCCCCCCCCCTCATCTGCCGTTTTGTTTATTCCTTAATTCAATAGTAACCTCTATTATAAAGCATGTTCTCGAAAAACATGTAATCAACTTTCATTTTCTTTTACGAATAATGGCTGGGGAAGTACTCTCCTGTATTTCGCGTAGCCCTAGTCCGCCATTAGCCCTACCTCTCTTCAACTTAGCCCTAGGTTCCTTCTGGTTAGCCCTACCTCTCTTCCGATTAGCCCTAGGTCTCTTCTCCTTAGCCCAAACTCTCTCCCGCTAAGCCCTAGCTCTCAATCGCTTAGCTCTAGCTTAACCATCATTACACTGATCTTAGGTTAGCCCTGTTAGGCATTAATATCAATAATGTCTTTTGCCCAATGGAAACGTTTATGCAAACTTGTTTTCCTAAATATGATGTAACATAAATCTACAAATAAAATCACATCTTCTGTGAATGACAAAACATTGCCACAAGCTCGAAGATGATTCAGTCATTTTGACTGAATTACACCTATCCTTATGGCGAGCTGAAAAGCTTCGCTTGACTATCTTATACTAAAATATATTATCCTCAGGGACTTGGATGTGGAAAGGAGGGGTTCACACTGAGCAACGTTTACGAGACAAGAAGCGGGAATCGGGCATTGTCGTGGTTCAGGCAGCGTCAGCTGAAGAGAAAATGGTTCACAGTTTCGTTTACCCGGCCACAGTCGCAGCCGGGAAAATCACGATGTTAGTCCGATGGAGGAAGGAGTGAAGTTTGCAGTGACCCGTTAATTATTTGGACAAGGCCATGTGGGAGGCAGTGGGAGGGAAGATTAGCGTAAGGTAGAAGCAGATTTGACAAAGGGAAGTAAGCGTTATTTTCGATTCCGAGACTTGGTTCCATTCGTTCTGCCACTTCTCGCGAAAATGTTTTGGAAGGTTTTGGTTTGCATGGGTCCAGGCTACTTTCATTTTTAAGAACTTCCAAGTCAGTACTTGCGCTCTTGCGCGGTAAGGCTGCTCTTGCATGTTAGTCAGCGATTCGTTGCCTTTAATTTTGGTGTATCCGGGGACCTGATGGAAGACAACATCAGGTCCACAATAATGGCTGCAAAGGCTGTGGTGTTTTAGAGCCATCTGTAAAGATGTGACGTGAGAGTGACACTGGGTCTTGTGGTTTGAGGTTAGGGTAAGACACGGTTTTGGATAAGGTAATGCTCAGCTTTCGAAGGAACTAGGGCGGTTGCATCCTAAGAAGAGGTGCCTACAAATACGAGACATAAGGTCTGGCAACTGAGCCTAGGATCGATGTCAGGTTTCCGTTTTGCCATTTTCTAAATGAATGCCTATTTGAATTTTAAATGTTTATATTGCAAAATGTGACCAATGGAAGGGGGCACAATGTTCGCTTAACCACAATTTGATTTAAAAAATAGTTGGGACACAAAATGGCAAAAACAAAAACGGACATTATTGTTAAGGCCCCAGTTGCCAGACTTTCTGTCTGGTATTTGCAGACACATCTTCTAAGGTGTAGTGAGTGGAAGGAGGAAGTTGGGAAGTCTACTTTACAAGTATCCATATTGCAGGATTTAAAGATGCCCCATGTAGCAAATGAAGTCTGCCTACATCTGATTAGTGTCAAAAGACATCAAATGGTGCAAAATGACGTCAATTGAGATAATTTTGCACCATTTGATGCCTGTTGACACTAACCAGACGTTAACCAGATGTAGGCAGATGCAGACATCATTTGCTAAATGGGTGTTTGATATGATAGTAAAGGGGTATTGATTGCTTAAATGGTTATTTTAAGAAGAGATACTGTCGCTAGTTGTAGCGCTCGTAATTTGATTGGGACTGAGTTTGATATTATTAAGGCAGATTGAAACGGAAATGGTTTTAAATGCTTCTGATTTCAGCTATCAGCATGAACATTTGGACTGGTCTTAGTTTACTTTGACACCATTTGAACGATGTTGCCAAAACCCATATTAGTATCGCTTAGAGTACCATGCGGTAGTACCATGGGGACGATGATAGCGTGTAAAAGCTTTTGAGAGGATACGTCGGTCGGCATGATATGATATGAGTCGCGAAAATCTTCGGAGCTTTCCAGATTAGCTTCTTGTTGAGTATTAGACTTAGATGACTTTTATGCTTGGCGGTATAATTTGTCCGCCCATTTGAATGGAGATATCTTGTAGTTCGTCACGTTTCCGGGAGAAAACAGCAAGATCCCTTCGGTAACAATCCTTCGGGTAAAGGCCATGATAACAAAAGCGGGTGCATTAAGAGAGAAAAACTCGTACTTGACTATTATTTCAGTCCATAATTGAACACAGAAATGAAGACGTTAACTTATAAGATGTAATGCAATAAGTGCTTTCTTTTTTTTGTCACAGCAGCCGTCGCAAATTTAAAAAAAGGGCGATTCTTAAATCACACATTGACAATTTCAAAATTAATGTTTTAAAAACAAGGAATTTTACACATGACTATAGCCTATGCTTTACAAGAATGTTAGAGAAATAGAGTTTACTCTTTCCCAGATTGATGTCTCTTACACTCTAAGAGTCTATCGAGCAACAATGTGCAGCAATTTCGAATTTCATTTATCAATTTTTACTAATAAAAACTTCTCCGAAATTTTGTATTTAAAAATTTTTATTGATTTCCAACTATTCGATTTAAGCAATTGATGAAAGTTAGTTTTAAAATATTTGAAAAAATCGTAATAAAAATAAGGGGCAATCGAACCCCAAGACCACGAGCCCCCACCATAGAAGAGAGTAATAGAAAATTAACAACCTTAACTAAATTACTAAAGTGATTAGGCGTCATGGATAAATTCTGGAATTGTAAAACCTGGAGTTTTGAATAAGAGATTCCAGAGTTTACTAACTTATATTATTGTGGTAAAATATGGAATTATTTTGGAATTTGGAATTGTAAAATCTGAAATTCGAATTTTTAAATTAGTTGTGTATGGAATGCTATACAGTGGTCCACCTATCGGACCACCTGATGCAGTGGTCCGGTGGGCGAGTGGTCCGGTATGTAAGCCCCCGAGTTCAACGCTCTCACCCTTCCTTATATTTACTTAATAACTCCAGGCAAGACGTATTGTCTAATCATTAAATTCCCGCCGCTTAAAAATCAATCAACTTTCGCAAGTCGCCACGGCATGGTTCTGACCTGGTGCAGAGACAAAAGTGGTCCGTTAGCCGGACTGGTTCGATAGCCGGGTGGTCCGATAGGTGGACCGTCACTGTATGACAAAAATTGTTTTAAAAATGATTTTTTGCCAACAGTTGTCCAATCAGTAGTAAATTATGCATTAAAACCTAAGCTAGGGACGGGAAATAGAATCGAATCGCTAGGGGGTGCTCAGACCGGTTGGTTTTGTTTACTTTGGAAGATAAGTGAATTTCGACATGTGATTAGTTCTTATATGTGTATTGCTACAAAAAAAAATAATGACTGAAAGTGGGTACTGAAGCGTTGCGGCTCTTTAAGCATTTTATCATCTCCCTTCCTACCCCATCCATCCATTTTACAGAAGGAAAGTAAAAGAGACTCAAAGCGTCGCGCTCGGCGCAAGTGTCCTTCAGGTAGGCAAGAGACTTGCTTGCCCCACATGAAAGCGGCGGTGTTCAAATACAGAGGCTTCGGTAGTATAAGCAACAGGGGAAGCTTTTTGTATAAATTGTGTGTCGTGTAGGCATCCAAAAACATTTTCTCTGGAAAAAGAACAGTCTAAGTGGTTCATACAATGTTACATTTACAATGAATATTTCAATAAGGCCTGCAAACACATCCCTGACAGTCTTCGATTCTTTAAGAATGCCAATGGGCGTGTATGCTATGTGACATTTAATTGAATATTCGATGACATTTAGGGAGTCTCTGTACAACCCACAGAAACAAAAAAAATAGATTGAAAGAAACGCTTAAGTCTGTTTAGTTGTTGAGTTGTTTAGTTGTCGAAATTATGATTTACATAAAATTCCAGATTTTACAATTCCAATTCCAGGTTTTACAATTTTAATTCCAGGTTTTACAATTAAAATTCCAGGTTTTATAATTCCAATTCCAGGATTTACAATTCCAATTCCAGGTTTGACTTACCATTTCCAGTGATTTCCAGGTTTTTTCAATAAAATTTTGGCTTCCAATTCCAGATTTTATCAAGCAAATTCCAGGTTTCACAATTCCAAATTCCAATTGGAGTTCCAGGTTTTATTACCACCGACTTTTTTGGGTTTAGTTCCGTGACGATCTTTGTTCTAATGATGTCATCCGCAAAGGCTTGAACTTTTACTCCAGGATTTAGATCTGCCAGAGCTTTTTTGATGCCTAGATTCCTAAAGAGGAGGGAAAGACTGCTTACCATCGGGGGCAACTTTTTTTTAAATCAGTGCTCAAACTCTTTTATATTAAGGCGAAGTAGAGCGGAGCTATCGGCTAAGAAGCTAACAATCATCCGAATAAGTTGGCTAGGAATTTCATTTTTCAAGGTTGCAGATAATTGCTGGATGCCAGGCGTTGTCAAATGCTCCCCCTACATCTATAGTATAAGACAAACTGTATGCTCTTCTTTTGAAGTGTTCCATTAAGTCAGTGATGGATTTCAGCGCAGTGATACTTGATTTGCCGTTTCTAAACTTATGTCTCTCAAATTGATTCGTGCGATTCAAGCAATATTTGAATCGAATATCAATTGTGAGTTCTAAGAGAAAGAGAAAAGTCACTTGCACTGTGTTTCATACCTAGTGCGATCAATTATTAGAATTTTCAATTACATATTTTACTTTTCAACACAATCAGTTGGAACTATGATAACACAACTAGTTGAAACTATGATATGCTTTATAATTGAAATAGAACAAGAATCGGGAAACGGATGTGTATGGATTAATATGAAAGCAGGGCAGTTGCTTTCACCGCCGCCACCCGTCCCAATAGCTACGTCAGCGAAATGTCTGTCCTGTCCCACACTTCCAGTTTTTACATTGGAATGTAACAGCTCGGGTAGTACAAGTTCAAATCAACCGAGGTAAAGACTTCCATTTTCTCCATTTTTTTTTAACCAATGAAGATCTATATTACTGTGTATGTCTTTTATTCAAAAGATTCCTGGCAAACTGATAAAAATTATTCTCGAGACAAATGTACATGAGCTTTATTATTTTTCTTCTATTTAATACACATTAATGTTAGTTATGAACCACCTTCAAGTTAAAGCCATAAATGTATACAAATAAACGCTGAATTAAAAAAACTAAAATGCCGCAAATAAAAAATAAAGAAACTTTCTATTTGTTTGTTTCATTTTATATAATTATATACAGTTCGTCGATTGGATTTTGTGAATCGTGGAAATCCATTCCTAACGAAGTGCTAGCGAAATGATTCGCTTCCCCAGCACTGCCCGTCTCTAAACTACCGGGTTTCAACGGGTTACTGAATCTGCGAACGCGAAAGTTTCTGGATACTTTTATCGGTCGCAAATGCCCTCCTTATGGAAGATCGATGTTTCATTGACAACTAACCTCGGTGAAAAGAGAACTCGAATTTATTATGATTGAAGCTGAAGCGATATGAATATTAGGAACACTACACCTATACTACATGTATGTTCGCATTTCGCAGATTTAATTTTTTATGGAACGGCCTAGTATATGTAAATAATCTCCCTTCAAGACAATGCTTGAGTCGATTCTTCGATGCAACTCGTTAGTTTTGTTCAAAAAGTTATATTTATGCCAAATTAACGTCAGGTGCTCGCCGTTGAATATACAGTGCCGGTCCATTTATAAGACCACTGGGTCTTATCAGTCGGTGGTCTTATAAATGGACCGGCACTGTACGCCGAATATATAAGCCAAAACATACGGATAATGCAAAACATTTTGATCCATTTTAGGCAAAATTTTTTAGAATGGACGATTTTCGATTACCAGACGACTTTGCTAGGCCAAATCGACCTTTTGGCCGAATTGGTGGCCGAAAAATCAGTCGTTTCTGCCACATATCTCTTCTCAATTCGGTTAAATAAATATTTTAAAATATGAAGGTAATAGAATAATAGTTTTGTTACAGGAGGCTTGCCAATTCCCGAAATTCTTCCGAAAATTCAGTTCGTAGAGGTCATAAAGTCTTGTGCAGCACTTATTGCAACAGCTGATGAAATTTAAGCACTGCCACTACCACCATAAAGACGGTTAGATACAGACAGTGCTGAACGAACAAATTGCTTTGGTGTAGGCTAAATCGGCAGTTCAGACTTACCTTTATCCCTGAGGGATTTAGTAATCTAAATCAACCGAAGGTTTAGGGGTCTTTAACGTGATAGGCTCCGCTCTCTCTGAGGCCCCCCCCCAAAGTTTTAATGTCGCCAATTTCCACCAATACGAGAACGTGATAAAATAGCAAACATTCTATATTCAATTAACATTTATGAAATTATGTAATGACAAAGCTAGTAACTAGGGTTGAGCACCTTTTGACCCAATCAAATGTCAAACCTTACGGACATTTATGCCTTTTAAATCTAAAATAGGACAAAAAAGCGGCCATCTTATAAATGGTTTTTTTTTTGTTTTTGTTTTTTTGTAAACATTGAAATCAAGGTGCGTTCGTAAATCAGTAAAAAATATATAATTTTTTTTAATGCAGGAAAAATCGAGAAAAAAATACTACATCTAGTAATCATATAGTTGAACTGAATTTACGATTATAATATGCGATTGATTACATTTATTTTAAATATTTCGACGCGTAAAAATAAATCCCGAAGGCACCCAAGGGGCTTTATTATACCTTCTATTGTTATTTGCAAACTGTGAGCGAATCCAACGATCTCGCGAGAGAGCCGTCCAGGAGAGCAGAGGTAGAGACTGGTTTCTCCGGTCGAAGCTTCCATTTGCACACCGTTTATAGATGGAGTGCCAAGAGGTTACCGGTGGATAACGTTGTTATGTCAGCCAATTACGCTGTAAAACATGGAAAGGTTTTTCTCCCGTTTCGTCAGATGTTTATTGACGAGTATACGTACAAGATTCCTTCGGAAATACCTTCGGTTTTATAGCCATTTTTACTTGAAACTTGGAAGCGAAAAAAATTAGACGGTCGCAGTGAAGAAAGAGAAGAGGGAGAGCTCAATCACTGTTTTCGAACCACAAGAGATCATCGATTGTCGTCGCAATTAAGCATGAAAATCCCTCGAAACAGATCGTATATTTTATTTATGTAAGTCGTAGATGACAAACCAACAATAACTGGATAAAAAATTCGGAGGTAATAATTTGGAGGCCCCATGAATCGCGATAGCCAACATGATTATTCAGCACCACTACATTTTAGGCCCTATACGTCTTGGGGAGTTATCTTAACTTAGACCTCATAGTGCTATTCTAGATGCCCATACCACGGAGGTAAATACTAAACCTAGGTTTAATACCCGAATCTCTAGTATGAATCGGCCATGATTTTAAGCAGATCTGTCCTAAAGAACCATAGTTGTGTTACGTTAAAATTTGAAACAAAATTACTTTGCAATGTGAATTCCAGTTCCCACGTACTATAAATTCATAAGGCAGAATTAAAATTGCTTCTTTGTTCATTAAACGCAATTCAATGTGCGTTTTGTTAAGAGTAATGTGGTACATACTCTAATGCTTTCTCGAACACTTCCCTAAACTCCACGTTTGAAATGTCATACACTCGTACCCCTTGGCGGAAGAGATTTATATTCTTGTTCTCAAAGTACTAGGTGAGAAACCTGGTTACCTGAAACGTAGCTTTAGCTATCTTTTATTATTAGTATTGAGCACCCACCGCAAAAAATCCATCTAGTTAGCAATGTAAAAACAAATTTTAGCCTGGAATAAAGCATTTGGGACCCCTCTTCGAAAATAGCGTCGGGGTCCCTTTCTAAAAAAACGAAAAAACGACAAAAGGCCCTTACAGGAACTTAATACCTTCGGTATATTCATAAGAATGAATATTACCCTCAGGGATAATTTACAACAAATAAGGACATGATGGGCTATGTAAAACATGGCAATGGAATGTCTTACTTCCGTTCCGTCAGATGTTTATTTGCACGTCTACATATAATTTACAACAAAGAAGGACATGGTTGACAAGCTTCGAACCACATCGAGTCAGGCAGAACTCGATTGGTTCTAGGCTAGGGTGAGACACAGTGAACCATGCTGTAGAGCAGGCATGGAAGCACTGAGCTGAGGATGACAAGTTTAACGTCGCATATATACTAGCTAGAGACAAGGTCAAATACAAGTAAAGAGGGGGCCAATAGAGGATGGTAAAATGTTGCTTGAATCGACCTTGGGCGCCATAGAAGGGGAGAATAGTTCGCTGACCTTGTAGGGTGAATGAACTGAGGGGAAAGATCTCCAACGGCTTCGTTCCTTACATTACTCACAGTTCTAAAAGATTGCGTCCCGCAATCTCCAGAAAACTTTAAAGAAGAATTAAAATAGTAGATCTAGCATACTGATTCAAACTGAAAGGCAAGCAAAATATTGAACTGATAGGGAACATAGGAAGTGAATTGTGGTGGCGCTGTGGCCCGATCCGTGTCCGTAGAAGCGGCATCCTTTTGATTAAGCGGCTCCTCTGGAAACAGTAGTGTGAGTGTGTAGGCTAGCTGCGGCCTGACTCGTCCGTCGTCTTTCTTTTAAAACTAACTTAAAGCTAAGGGGATCAGTTTCAATAAAATTCTTTGTCGTTCTGAGTGGCACAAGGAAGATAGGTCAACAATATTCAAAACAGCTCAGCAGTTTTCAAAAGGGTTTGGGACAGGCGATCGGTCAGGCTGGGGGAATGGAAGAGGCGAGACGTCCGAGCGGGAGGTAACTTGGGATGGCCTAGTAGATGCGGTGGTGTGTAGATGGGTCCTTGTTTTTGAAATTGAATGCAGAGTATCACCATTCCTTTCAGATAGATTGCGTCCCGCAATCAAGATGTCGAAAATATTATTTCAACGTGATGGTAGACAGATCACAGCTAAATGCGATAGACAATTTTTGTGACAGTGTAAACGTGGCATAAAATAATTCCCTTGATCCGCCGATACAAAGTCCCATTGACTGATCACAGCTAGACAGTAGAGACAAGAAGCGCTCGCTATCCGCCGATACAAAGCCAATATTTGGGATTGAAGCGAACTCAGCCAGATTGACTGATCACAGCTAGACGGTAGAGGCATTTTAGAGCTCGCCATCCGCCGATACAAAGCCAAAAAGGGAGAAACGAATTCATTTTACTAATCACAGCTAGATGGTGGAGGACATTAAAATAAGCCACACAACATATCAGAAAGAAACGCTAGACATTCGCCGATACAAAGTCTTGTTGAAACGAGATGGTAGGGGCAAGAGGCGGTCAAGGCATCTTCGGGCGCGGGAGTTCGACTTTCGCTGCCACCAAATGTAAAACATGGAATGGAATGTCTTTCTCCCGTTCCGTCATATATATATTGACAAGTATGCATATAATTTACAACAAAGAAGGACATGGTTGACAAGCTTCGAACCACATCGAGTCAGGCAGAACTCGATTGGTTCAAGGCTAGGGTGAGACACAGTGAACCAAGCTGGTGAACAGCCATGGTAGCACTGAGCTAAAGATGACAAGTTTAACGTCGCATTTATACTAGCTAGAAACAAGGTCAAATCCCAGCAAAGATAGGGCCGATAGAAGATGGTAGAATGTTGCTTGAATCGACCTTGAGCGCCATAGAAGGGGAGAATAGTTCGCTGACCTTGTAGGGTGAATGAACTGAGGGGAAAGATCTCCAACGGCTTCGTTCCTTACAGCTAGCTTCGAACCACATCGAGTCAGGCAGAACTGGAGTGGTTTTAGGCTACGGTGAGACACAGTGAACCAAGGTGAAGGACAGACAAGGAAGCACCGAGATCCAGATGACAAGTTTAACGTCGCATATATACTAGCTAGAGACAAGGTCAAATACAAGTAAAGAGGGGGCCGATAGAGGATGGTAAAATGTTGCTTGAATCGACCTTGTGTGCCATAGAGGGGGAAAATAGTTCCCTGGCCTTGTAGGGTGAATGAACTGAGGGGAAAGATCTCCAACGGCTTCATTCCTTACACTTAGTTAGAACGCCAGTGCAGTTAGCGACTCGAAAGAGCGAATTTAATTGGAGAGGGAGTTTTAACGTTCCAGGTTGAGATTGAGATTGTATTTTATTTGTCTAGTTAAAACTAACTTAAGCTGTTTATTTGTTTGTAGAAGTTTCTCTTATTGTATTCTTTGGCTCTTGGCCAAATCTCGTGCTTTTCGACGCTCACTCTCCTGATAATACTCAAATTTCCCTTTTGATGTCTACTGTATGTAATAAGCTAACTGTGCCCCTTTACTATTTTAGAGTTTGTAAAGGGTTCTGAATCACCCTAAGTGTGTCATAGTATCCTGACTGATGTCTCTACCCAACCTTGGGCCACTGAGTACGTTATCTTCTCAAATCTTATTTGTGTGTATCCACTAATGTTCCAATCTATTATTTTAGGAATCAGTTTTATTTCCTTTATTTCAACTCTGCTCGTGTTATAAAAAACATTGGCCTGTCAGCCATCCCCTTTCCCCCTTTCCCCCTTTGCTGTCAGTCGGATTTTCCAAAACACATTGAAAGAGGACATATTGGGTCATTTGTGTGCAGAGATGAAGGGGAGTTTGGAAAGGCCATGTACGAAAAAACGGTTCGTGTTTTCTACTGCGACGCCAGCGCCGATGTAGTTGGCCAAAGAGTTAGTCTCTTGCTTCCCCAGCCCCCTGACTAAGGATTTAAATATGGTGGTGGTTCTTTCCAGAAGAGAAGCTTCGTTCGGGTTGAGCTCCCGCTTAAATGACAAAAACCTCGACCAAATTGAGTGAAAATGCCTTAATTTCTAGGTTATGAAGCATAGGGTGTGTGTGGGGTGTGTGGGAATATTATTTTAGGACTAAATCTTCAAGCCACGTTTATATTAGTGCTAAACTTAGTGTCAGCTTCATCCTTAGAGTAGGACTAACGTTCTTCAAGAAAATAAGTACTTTAAATGTATTGATGGTGTAGCGGTTCCAAATATTTTCACTTTTAACATAGGTGATGACATTTCGAAGAAATTCTCGCCTTCATCTCTGCTTGTGTGTCTGGGTAGTACTCATGTAAATCGGGCACTTTTGGGCAGGGTTGTTAGCGACACTCGCAAAAAACAAAAAAACAAAACAAAACAAAAACAATCGCCCATGACGATACCGATAGAATTAATCAAAAATATCGGTGCGATAATCGCCGATAGTCACCGATAGTTTTTCCACAGTTGTATTTTTTATTTTAAGCAATTAACAATATTTTTTTTAGAATGAAAGGAAACAGCATATTTGATCGCTGATTAATAGTACAATCATTTCGAAACTATGTCACTTAATAGAATTCTGTTTGGCGCTCAACAAAACTTTATATCGGGCTTACCGGCCCTTATTTATAAGGGCCCCGCCTACTTTCTTTGAGACTCGGCCTCGCGAAACACTTATTTAGACTTTTGTCCCATGCCCGAAGGCAAAATCGGGGGAGCTATCTCCTCCTAAATGGTGCATCGTAGAAAAAAATGGTTTGCACCATCGTGCTCCAAATTATGTAATCTGGTTCCCAAAGTATAAACCGGGACTGTCCGATAAAATTTGTTTTTCACAATGAAAATTTAGTTCCGCTTAAAAGGGATAAGCATTAGAGAATCGGAGTGAGATCGTCTCTAGGGTATTTGGAGCGAGGCGCTGGACCCTAGAGACCATTCCACGAAAACTGGGAATTTCAGATTATTTATTCGCGCCGGTGTTTACATTTAAGCCTTTTTAAAGTAGATATTTTCTTCGTTTTCAGCGCACCAAGCCGTTTTTTGTTAAGAAAAACTCAATATAATGGAATATACTGAGCAAAATTGGCTATTGTTCACTTGATGCATTGACCAATTTAAATTCTGGGCGTTAAACGAATCGACTTGAAGAATATAATCTCACGACGTATGGCTATGGAACTGGAGCTATTAGCTACGAGAAAAGCTCTCAAAGAGCATGGCTCTATAAATATTGTTAACACTATTCTTACCATGCACCGTACTCATACACCCCCGTCGTACAACCTATCGAAACGAGACTTTACCAGTCCGAAGGTCTTGCTGCGAGGCTTTATTACTGGTGTGTTCGCCATCATACAACAGCCCCACAACAGCAGCGGAAGACGGAATATCAGGATTGTATCTAACATGTAATGTTATTTATGTTAAGAGTATGCGCTTAAACTACTTTATTGATTCTAGCCGTATTTGCATTTAAATATCTTAAATAAGCTCAATGTTTCTGTTCAAACTTATTTTTTTTGGGTTTCCCTCAAAGAAGCGTAAGAATAGTCTACACAGAATAGGTTACAGTTTCCTGATTTTGCTGCAGAACCAAGTAATTTAACATAATTTTAAGGAAAAAATAAGTCCGCGGAAGTGTTGTAGAAGAGAGCCCGACGCGCCCAAGACCTTGAGATCGAGCACTCCAACAAAAAAGTACAACCGCTACAGCCCTTTTTAATTGGCCAGCATTTGCTGATCCAGCATCCAGACACCAATCTCTGGGCCACACCGGTGTCGTCGTATAAGTCGGCCCTAACCGAGACTATTTGTTGAAAACACCGCCAGACAGTATCTTCCGCAAAACCGCCGTTTTCTGCGTCGTTGAGTTCTAGTCATGCCCGGTCCAGCGGCAACAGCCCCTGCACCCTACCACAAGCAGTCGAACAATAGCCGCAACAAGACGACAACCCTACCCAGCCGCAGCAGCCGCCAGATCCAGTCCAGCAGCCAGCTGCAGCCCAGCCACGTCGTCGCCGCAGATCCCCGAGACGCTACCCAAAGAGGAGTGGACGAAATAAGGAGGCGACACGAAGACGACAAATCATTACTTAACATGTGTCATTGTTTGTCTCGTTTCCCACGTTCGTGTGCTTACTCTCCTCGCCCCATGACGCTAGGAAATGCTGTGCGTTAGCAACAAACACTTGTTTACTTGTTTATTGCTAGGAAAAGAGGCATTTGATGACGCGTCAAATAACGACACCTGTGTGTACTTATATAATAAGAGGGAGTTCTGTCACACCCCCGCGAATCAGTCTTTTCTCTGTTCTAATCGAGCCAACACAGTCAAGTCATAACAGGATCACAAACCACTCACCCAAACAACGTCAACAGCACCGGCTCCAGCAAAAATATTCATCAACGGTTCTTCTGGCAGTCGAATTGTGTGTCTACACAGCGACATCTCAAGCAGAAAAGTGATCTTACATCAAGAAAATTTTCCCAGCCACTGTACAATCATCCAGGAAGAGAGCCTCGCACCGAATCGCGCCCTGAAACTATGTAACCGAAATCAAGAAACCGTGATCTATGGAAGCAGCCGTTCCGCCCTTAATACTTATGATCTGGCAACAATGGAAAAATCAACCGAATAGCATTTAACAAACGAGAACTGCTAATGCTTTATAGCGACAACATGCTTTATTGATTGATTTGTGACTAATTTTTTACTAATTTGCTATCCGCGCACAAAAGAAGCGATAAGCAACTGATGGCCAACAATGATGGCCGCCACCCTGGCATACGCCGAAATAAAGTAACCTACCGAAAACAAAATGACCTACATCTAACAATCTAAAAGCTACATTAGCAAGAAAACATTAACAAGTCTTAGAAGACACTTGGGCCCAGGAATGGAGCGAGTCTACCAAAGGAAGGCATACAAAGCTGTTTTTTATAAATCCACGGAATGGATGGAAAACGGATTACTCGTAAATATTATCCCTGAGGGATTTTGTAATCAAAATCAACCGAAGGTTTAGGGGTCGCGATAGCGATAGGCTCCGCTCGGAGTCTGGTCGTTAAGCCTATCCGTTGAAAGCCTACTACCACTTAGCACAGGGCTTAGTGGTCTTTGTAAAATGAACCAAAAAGCCCACAAAATGAGATTTTTACTTACCGACTTCTTAACTCCTCCGCTAGATGGCAGTAGTTATACAAAGAGATGGTACCATAAAAACAATATATACTGTTTTCCATAGAAAGAATATATACTGTTTTTTCTAAGTGCTGTACTTGCGCTCCATTGCTGTACTTTCGCTCCATTTAAAATCTCTTGCCATCTAACGGTAGAAAAACAAGTTACAAATAGTAAATAAGTAAGTAAGCAGCCAGGTTTGGGGGTAACTGAAAAATAAAACGTCCAAACCTGCTTACTTACTTACTTACTTACTATATTTGTTTATGGTTACTATAAACAAACAAACATGGCTGTATATTCTTTATATTGAAAGAAACCAAACTCGCGATACTGTATTTTTGTAAGTCCTGTACTTGCGCTCATTTTTCATTTTTCAAACATTGTGCCATCTAGCGGTAGAAGAACAAGTTACAAATAGTAAATAAGTAAGTAAGCAGGCAGGTTTGGGGGTAACTGAAAAATAAAGCGTCCAAACCTGCTTACTTACTTACTTACTTACTATATTTGTTTATGGTTACTATAAACAAACAAACATGGCTGTATATTCTTTATATTGAAAGAAACCAAACTCGCGATACTGTATTTTTGTAAGTCCTGTACTTGCGCTCATTTTTCATTTTTCAAACATTGTGCCATCTAGCGGTAGAAGAACAAGTTACAAATAGTAAATAAGTAAGTAAGCAGGCAGGTTTGGGGGTAACTGAAAAATAAAACGTCCAAACCTGCTTACTTACTTACTTACTTACTACATTTGTTGATGGTTACTATAAACCAACAACCATTGCTATGCATTCCGTTTATCCAACGCTAGATGGCAGTAGTTATCCGAAAAGATGATACTATAGAAACAATATATACTGTTTTCCATAGAACGAATATATTCTGTTTTTTCTAAGTGCTGTACTTGCGCTCCATTGCTGTACTTTCCCTCCATTTATAATCTCTTGCCATCTAACGATAGAAAAACAAGTTAAAAATATTAAGTAAGTAAGTAAGCAGGCAGGTTTGGGGGTAACTGAAAAATAAAACGTCCAAACCTGCTTACTTACTTACTTACTTACTGTATTTGTTTATGGTTACTATAAACAAACAACCATTGAACGCCCACAAACAACTACTTGCCGCAATAATTGAGGTTGTTTTTTGACCTGTAGATGGCGTACTGAAAATAGTAAGTTAGTAAGTAAGCAGGCAGGTTTGGGGTCTATCCAGAAACGAACCCCCTAAACCACCTTACTTACTTACTTACTTACTATTTTTATTTTTTCGTGTTACCGGTAGATGGCTAAAAATTTGAAATTAAGCAACAAGTGCAGTGCAGTGCTACCATTGTTTCAAAATGTACATCGCAACTACCGTTTCTTCCAATAGACAGTATATGTAGCCATGTCTGTTTGTTTATAGTAACCATCAACAGATATAGTAAGTAAGTAAGTAAACAGGTTTGGACGTTTTATTTTTCAGTTACCCCCAAACCTGCCTGCTTACTTACTTATTTACTATTTGTAACTTATTCTTCTACCGCTAGATGGAACAATGTTTGAAAAATGAAAAATGAGCGCAAGTACAGGACTTACAAAAATACAGTATCGCGAGTTTGGTTTCTTTCAATATAAAGAATATACAGCCATGTTTGTTTGTTTATAGTAACCATAAACAAATATAGTAAGTAAGTAAGTAAGTAAGCAGGTTTGGATGCTTTATTTTTCAGTTACCCCCAAACCTGCCTGCTTACTTACTTATTTACTATTTGTAACTTGTTCTTCTACCGCTAGATGGCACAATGTTTGAAAAATGAAAAATGAGCGCAAGTACAGGACTTACAAAAATACAGTATCGCGAGTTTGGTTTCTTTCAATAGATGATATCCAGGGGCGTGTCTAAAGTTAAAAAAAGCTAGGTTTTTTAAGGGTTGTGCAACGAAAAAGCGTCTGCTAACTACCCGGGCCCTCACATTAAGGGGTTGCAGAACCTCAAAAACAGGCTAACTTTTTTCAACTTTAGACATGCCCCAGGGCTGATCGTATACTTTTGAGAAAAATAGGTGCGGCGACCCACACACACCACGGGGGCGCCACGAGTAGCCGTTTTTAAGGAGCTTGGCACATGGGATACCGTTCAGAGTACCGTGGGACAATTCAAAGCAGACGACATGGCAAGTACTCTGAATGATGCTAAATATACCACGTAATGGGGATTGATCGACTGGTCATTTGTGGTTGGTCGCGCGCGTCACGTGTTTACAGCTGATCTAGAAGGCGCACCCCCGTCAAGCTGAATGAATGGCTATTGGTGGCGCCCCCTTGGTTTGATGGAAAGCTGCACTGACATCAAAATACGCACCATTACTAAATATGTATGCACGGTAAATTTTGATGCGGCTTTCTTATTTGCACCAAAATAATTCTGCCGTTTCATCTTCCCACTTTTTACTGTATTCAACCTTTAAGGCTTTAATAGTACGACACTGGGAAAAACAGATTATTCATTGGGGTGTGTTATTCCGCCAGCAGCTTAACAAAATAGCGAACGTTTCTCCCCTCTTCGACCTTCAATGGGCTTAGCGCTTCAGGGCACCAGCTTCTCTTTGAAAACCTTAGTACGGTAGCGCAACATAAAAATTGCTCACCATATATTTGTGAAGAAGAAGTAGTAGCTCAATTTATAGAATAGATCGACTTTTTATTTTCGTGACGAAAAAAAATCTCGCTACGTGTTTATTAATGGCTATTTGTTACCAAACACAGACTATATGTATCAAATTACAGGGCACATTTTACGAATCAATGTTGCATGTTATTGTTCCCTCTTCCGCAGTGACAACTCCTTCGTCTTCACTTTCACTGCTGTCACTACTGGAAGAGACAATAGGAGGGCGAAAATACTGTGGTGAATTCTTAATGAAATCACTTGGAACAATACTATTTTTTAAACAGTTATTTTCAGTGACATAATTGTGTAGTTCTATAATTTTTCTTTGTTTAATTAGTTTTTTAATTGTTCCCCTCTGAGCAAAACCGACCGACGGAAACGCTAAACGATTTTCGTAAAGCATACTAAATGTCATTTCAGCATTAAATAGCGTAAGGTATTCTCGGAAAAATTCTTCATCCGTAATAAGTATTTTGCATTTAGCTTTTGGATTTGAAATTGAACAAGTATTTTTTTCTCTAGCCAGAACATTTTTAAATTCCAAGCCATTTCCAATTGGCTCTCCTGCGAAGAAAACTTCCCCAAGTTTAGTGTGGAAAAACTTCCAGCGATCAATGCTTAACACACGCATATTTGGTAAAAAGTTTGAAAAAACAACTACTTTTCTTGATCTCAAACGTTTACGTGTTCCAGAATACTTCCCTGAATACACTTTCTTGTTTTTTATGTTTTCAATAAAAGAATAGGTGTCTAGAATGCTGGCGTCCATTCGAACAAAATCGAAACAATATCCTGTTGCTTCGTCTTTCATTTGCCCGCACACATTATGGGCTGAGCCTAAGATAATATGAATAATAATTTATTTTAGCGATAATGATATAACAATGTTCTTAACAGTAGTAGGGTAAGATTGAACTTACCGGGAGGTAGTAGTTGATAGTTGAGTTTTAATTCCAAATACTCTACTAACTCGGATTTCCCTGATCCACCATCAAAGTCAAAAACCCATAGAACTTGACGATCACTTTGAAAATTAAGTTCTTGGACCACTTTTTTCTGCCGTGGGCGAAGAATAAGAGAGTAGTCTTCCGTCATGTTTTTCATCTTGGCCGCTGTGATTACCTTGTTGAAATCACCACAATTGACAATAGCAGTTATGTCCTCACTTAAGTCTGGCGTTTCTTTTGCATCCCTCACGTAGTGGAACAGCACTTTCAATTTGTCAGGAGTTGTTTGTCCAGGCTTATCTGGTAACACGTATCTATTTTTCATTGGAGTACCATATTGTCCTTTCAGATTTGTTTCACCAACGGATGACGCGGTAAATAACATTCTAATGTTGGCCAGTAGATTGTAACGTTTAGTGAAGTACGTAAGAACTTTGCGGTTTTTTGTTTCGATGTAAATCGAGTCTTCACTCCACTTTAGAAAAGAAACTTCTAAATCTGTTGCTAAAAGTGCACTTATTGTCTGAATAGATTGAAAGTTTTCCAGAACACATTCAAAACGACGGGTCTGTGATACGGAAGACATTTCTGCATCTAACTGAAACAGAACTGGACAAAAACTGCCAATCTGCTTCAATATATAGGGTGTGCTGTTTATTGGCTTTCGAAAAAACTTTTTTTCTTGTACAAGGCAGAGGTGTTGGACCGAAAACAAGACAGTGTCAGTTATATTGGTATTATAAATAAATCAACTCACAAATCAAGTCACAAGGAAGCTGTCTAAGTTGGGGCCGGCTAGCCGAACCTTCATTTTTCTTCTTTACCACCGTACAAATGAACACAAGTCTTGCAGGCCTCGAAATTTGATACGTTTCACACAAAGGTCGTGTGGGATAACTTTTCAAACATGGTTTGGCTGTACTGTTTATGCCAAGTTCCGTAAAATAAGTTCACTTCGTCCATAGTTTTCAAACTAAAAAGAAGCATCATTCAAGCAGTTACAGCACAAAAACCAAAATGGGTATGTAAATTTAGAAGAAAAAATTAGAATGTTTTTCAAAAAGATATTAAGCTTTAAAGCGGGCACTGAACCGTATAATTTTGTAGTTTAAAATGGTACTCTGATTTCTTCGTCGGATTTTAAAATGTAAATCTTGTATTTTTGATTGCTTGTTGATTCACGCATTAAAAAACCTATAATTTTATTATACAGAAAGAGTTATCCGTACCAGTAACAGACCATCGAAACCTAACCCCAAATATGACTTTGGAAGCGGAAGTTCAGGAAAGGATAAAACATTGGTGAGAAAAGAATCCATTAGAACAGTATTTACTAAAGTAAAACGTACTCTTACCAAAAATCGGAAGATGTAACATACTGTAAAATTTGTCATAGGAAAACGCGCATATCAGCAATCGATCTAGTCTATCTTATTCTACGATGTCTTCGTTGTCCAGCACTGCTTCTGTCCCTCTGCAAATAGAATTTCCAAGTGAAGTTTCCTCCTTTTCGCCGGTAAGTGAATCTTTAGAAGAATGGTTTTTGTTTTGTAAAAAGTTGAAGTAAAACGTCCATTAAAACATAAAACACACATAATTCAGTTTGAAGCGTATTATAAAAAAACCTTCATTTTTATTACTAGGTTTTAACCAGTAGTATGCTAAGCGATAGGCG
Source organism: Ceriodaphnia dubia (assembly GCA_022539655.2). NCBI lineage: Eukaryota > Metazoa > Arthropoda > Branchiopoda > Diplostraca > Daphniidae > Ceriodaphnia > Ceriodaphnia dubia. The sequence continues at coordinate 4,228,879 of JAKUCG020000104.1, read as the reverse complement.
AATTTCCACGGGTATATCACCAGCCTGGTCGAACAACTCTGAAAGTCACAATACTTTTAGAATCACTCCAGCGATAGAGCTGCCTTATAGACAGCGTTCTGGAACTTCCGTTATCCCCGTGGACGAATCGAGTATTGTGGACGAAGAACCGTATCCTTTGATGAATGCTTCTAATTATTGCTACGAGGTAATTGTTATGGGTTCTAGGAAAAACACAGACTTGCTTTTGGATGGGAAAGGATTCTCTTACACTGTAAAAAACTCTTTTCCCAATTCAAAAACTTGGATGTGTAGTACCAATCGCAATGGTCCAAACCCCTGTAGAGCAACAGTTAGAGAGATTAATGGGAATTTCACAAGCAAGTCCAGCCACACTCATCTTGGCCATCTAGAAGTTCGAGATAAAGTTAAAATTAGAAAAGATATTAAGAAAAGAGCCCTTGCAAGCCATTTTGAATCGGCAAAAAATATTGTGGAAGATGTTTACTTAGAACACCGTAGAGAAAACCCGACTGTGTCTCTACCAAATGAAGCACACAGCATTAGAGCTGCAAATAGGGCAAGACAGCTAACTAGGCCCAGTAACCCAAGAGATAGAGATTTTGTTCTTAACGAATCCTTCGTAGAAAACAATTTCTATAGGGGAGAAGTAATTTGTGGGATTGGAAGTAATCGAAGACGCCATCTGATCTTCATGTCAGATTACCAAATTATTCTTCTGGCTAAAGCAAAGCGATGGTATGTTGACGGTACGTTTAAAATAGTAGATCAAAAGTTGTTCACTCAGCTATTCAGTGTTCATGCTTTTATTAAGAAAGGCAAGGATAATGTAAAACAAGTCCCTCTGGCTTTCGCGCTGATGACGAGTAGAAAATCTGCAGATTACCGAGCGGTGTTAGGGAAAATTCTCGATATTCTTCCATACACCAGAGTGCAGGAAATAGTTTCGGATTTTGAAAAAGCATTTTGGAAGACAACAAGAGAAATAAATGCCGATCCAAACGTAAAATCCTTTAAAAACGTTAAGCATTTTGGATGTGCATTCCATTTTAATCAAGCCGTTTATCGAAGGATTCAAAAGTTAGGCCTGGGTTCTACCTACAATCGTAATAGAGAGGTTAAAGAAATTTGTCGACGCTTAATGTGTATTCATTTGATTGACCACAGAGACGTTTCTCTAGTTTTAGAAATATTAGAAGACAAAATTGAACTAGTGAAACATCCAGAAAAACTAAAGGAGCTTTTAAATTACGTTAGAAATAACTGGCTGGATAATTCTCTTTGGATTCCGCAGCAATGGTCCGGATTCAAACAGCCAATCAGAACGAACAATGATGCAGAGGGTTGGCACTTGCGATTAAATAGAAGGGGGAAAGATGGATGTCCAGCCTTTTATTCTTTATTGAAACTTCTATTTAAAGAGTCTGAATTAATACCAATTCAGGCAACGTTGCTTTGTCAGAGAAAGCTAAAGCGAACACAAAAAGCGCAATACATGTCCATACAAAAAAACCTTTTTACATACTGGGGGGAATATGAAAATAGAAAGCATAGTAATGACCCTATGACACCATGGAAGTTGTTAAAATTGGTAGCTTCTGCGTATTCCTCTGTTTCTTGAATTTCAATACAACTGTTTGAATAATTCCAGCTGTGCATTATTTCCAACTTCGTTTTCGATAAATATATTTCAAAATAAGAGTATTCACCAATATTTTATTCTTGCTTAAAACCTAATGCTTTTTCCAAGGATTACTAGCTATATCAAAACTTTGTACTCCAATTCCTTTCAATTTCAAACTAAGAAACAACAATATTAAGCTCAGATGTGCGTGATTCCTGTATACAAATTCAATCAAGAGCGCCCTGTGACTCGCAATAATTTTATTTCATAAAAATTTGATACGCATTTTAATTATTTTGAATTTGCATACATAAACGTTTATTTGTTTTTTCTTATATCGATCACTAGTAGGTTAAGTGAACAAAATGAAACTTGTATTTAAAGTTGAGATCATGAAAGCGTCGCCATCTACCATCGTACATCACTACTGCGTGGTGACCATCAGCAAATGTTCTTGTCCGAATTTAAATAGAATTATATTTCCTTGCATTATAAAATATGTAAACAAAAACAAAAGAAAGAAGAAATTTTTATTTCACATCTGATTATTACTACGTCGCATATCTGTAAGGGATTTTTGTTTAACGCATTTCAAATGAAAATTGTGGGCTTAATGGTCCTACGGCATGAATACCACTAAGCACTGGGCTTTGTGGTAGTAGGCTTTCGGCTGGTGGGCTTAACGACCATAGACCCTCCGCTCTCTGTGAGGGCCCCGCAAATCTTTATTGTCACAAATTTCCACCAATAGGAGACGAGAACGTGATAAATTAGCAAATATTCTATATTGTATTAAAGTTTTTGAAATTATGTAATGACAAAGCTAGTACTTAGGGTTAAGCACCTTTTGGCACAATCAAATGTCAAACCTTGTTGACATTTATGCCTTTTTAATCAAAAATAAGACGAAAAAAGCGGCCATCTTAAAAATGGTTTTTTTTGTTTTTTGTTTTTTGTAAACAAAGAAATCAAGGTGCGTTCGTAAATCCGTAAAAACTAATTAATTTCTAAAAACAGGGAGAATAAAGATAAAACTATCCTTTCTGTGATTACATCTAGTAATCATGTCATTAAATTGAATTTACATTGTTAATATACTATTGAATAAGTTCTGAAGCGTAAGCATAAATCCCGAAGGCGCCCAAGGGGCTTTATACAAGTATCCTACTTTATAGGATTCCTTGGATACGTAGAGATACACATTCACGTAACATTAAGCGGGAATCGATGTTTCCCGTCAAATGTATAAAAGGTTCCCTCCACCTCCGCTAGATGTCGCAACGGTTCAGGGGATTCTCCTAATGCATTTCTTATGTAGCCCACCCCCACCCCTTCCTGAGGCAATTTCAAATACAGATAAACTTTTTCCGTCTCCTACCTCCTGAAGGAATAATATTATGAAAAATAATACAGCGTACAACACTTAATGTATTGACAAAAATAAAACAAATAATAATTTGATGAAAAAACCAAATATCCATGTTTAAATTAATGCTTTGAAAGAGAAACGTCGAACTCCGTAGATAATGTCAGTACAATATTGGAAATGTCCATTATATGAACGGAACCTCTATCGCACGACGAAAAATCTATGGTGTCCGCAACATTTTTACACCTGTCGAAAAATCCTTTGGCATGACGAATGTTAGTTGTGTTTCCATATTACGAAATACACACACAAAGTACCTTACCTTGGACATTAGCAATCATTTCTAAATCATCTTTGTCCTTTTGGCGTTGTTTTTCTCTTTTCATTCCTTCAATTCCCCATCTTAACCTAAACTTGAGGAAATACAGTCGATTTTCGTTTTGCCCCGATCAATATGAAATAAGAATTAAACATTAAGCGAAGTAAAAATGTTTTAATATTTTTATAAGTATTCTTGGCTGCCTTATAAATTACCATGCATGGGCGCAGTAACGATCATTTTCCCTTATTGGTTTTTCATCCAAAAATTTCAAGTTAATCTATTAATTCATTTTTAAAAATGTTTACCAATAACTTTTACGGTTCACAAACGTAATTATTGGAATATTACACAGTGTAGAATCAATTGTACGCGATACGAATCAATGTTTCGCACAACGGGATTTCCGTGTAAATATAGAACGGACAGCTTCTCAATTTTGCTCAGTAGATCCAGGATGGTTTTGGCGTCATTCAGGCAATTCCGGGACAAGTCAATGGTGTTTAATTGTGCACATCGTTGTAAGGACTCAATGCAATTTGTTTGAGACAATTTGTTGTTTCCAATATACAACGTAGTCAAATTAGGTAGGGATTCTAAATATAAGAGAAAAAAATTCCGAGTACGTACAGTATGTGCGTTAATTATTTACACACTTTTTTTTAGCCCCCACCCTTTCTGTGCTAATTTGAACGGAGGGTCCTGCACTAAAAGCTACTTTACTCCCCTTATTTAAATAGATAGGCAACATATTTTTAGACTAGATTATTTTTTATAAGTGTAAAGTTGGCTTCATAACCTATTTGCTTACCGATATTGGTGCTCGTTTCGCCGGCAGCTCCACGGAGGTTTTTTCCGCGAAGCCTTGCGGTTTTTAGAAGCTGAGCTACTATGGCCTAATTTTCCACTTTTAACACAGGGAAGGTCCAGTGTGTAAATAAATGATGTGACGACTCGTATTGTTTGGCCTTTATTAGTTAAGGTTGCGAATTGCGAATTATGACAAAATTCTGCTTATAGAGCAGAATTCTGTCTTTCATAATCACTAAAAATATGTTGCCTATCTATAAAAATAAGGGGAGTAACAGAAGTGTCACATGTAGCAATAGGAAGGAAATATAGCCAACAGGGGTAAAAGGAGTGAATTGCTATTCCCCTAGCTGAGCAAGGAGCGCTGAGCGCGTCTCTGAGATAAGGCTTTCATGGCCGCCAACGGCCTTGGTGAATTTGAGAGGGTGAATTCCGGTATTTACATGTAGAAACTTGACGGTTCAGTATATAGGCTAGAGTGTTAGTTAACTGTTGCAAATGCCAAGAGTCTAATATATATGAAAAAATATCAGAGCTATTTATTAAAGGAAGCTACCCATCGGAAATAATAATGATTATAATGAAATCTCAAATCTTGAAAACATGATAATGTGGTGTTTGGAGTTAAAACGCGTAATGTAGTCTTTGACTTTTGAACATAATTAATGTAGTATATAGTATTCCATTCTGGACAGGTGGAAAAAAGAACTATAGCCTTAAACTTTTCGTCGTTGACGGCTTTTATATAGCATTCCTTGTAATATAATATAGAACATTGAGAATAATGAGTAGGTGAGACCGGGGCTAGTTGGGACAGGGGCTGGGTGGGACATCGAGGTTTTTAGCATGTTCATGATTTTCTTAATTTTTAATTTTTTAATCAGATAATGATAATAGTATGGCACATCTTGCCACGAAATTTTGTTGAAAAGTGACCAATATTATGGGAGATGGAACAAGAAAAGTGTTTTCCCCGTTTTTGGCCTGAAATCGGCAATTTTTAAATTGTAAGAAAGTCGACAATGAAAAAGTTAAAAAAGAATAATAAATAGTGCCATTGTAAAGGAATTTTTTTCTTCTTTCTTTTTGGTTAATATTTGTTTCTTCTATCTGTTTTTGTTTACACACAGTAATAAGAAATGCGGAATCTCTTGGTGCGAGGTTGTTGGGACAGCATGGCCGGGGTTGTTTGGGACAGAATTTTTCCACCCAGGTGGGTGGGAAATCAGTGCCCCCACAACCAAAAACGGGGGTTTTCAACAACAAATGAAGTTTTCGAGTAATTTAACAACTTTAATCTTTCTTTTCCCCTGATTTTCATACATCATTCGGTAGGGAATTTTATTTTGAGCCGAATGGCTATCTTCGTTTCTGTCAAATCGTAAATTAACAGTAACAAATTTCCATTTTAGTAATCTGTCCCATGCAACCCCGCACTATTTTTCTTGTTTACCAATCAAAGGCCCTTTATGTTGCCTCCGTTCAGGCCCTTTATTTTAAAAATTGCAGTAAGATGTCTACTAACTAGAAATAATTTTCAAAAAAACATTCTAAAACAGGGAAAACCAGGCTTTCTTTTAGTTTAAAGAACGTTGGTCTATCGCCTATTTTGAAAGAGTAAAAAAAAACTAAGGTCGTTTTAAAAAATTTGCCCCAACCAGCCCCGGTCTCCCCTATGCAGTTAGCGCCCTTTTATAGTATTTGTTTGCACTAGGCATGCTTGTTTGTATTTTTATGAAACAAAAAGTACTACGTATTATTCCCGAAACGGAAGATAAAAATGTATAGTCGGAGACATTATTCAAAAGTTACGGAAAAATTAGTAATTTTTTTTTCGTTTCTCCTTTTACGAAGGATTCTTACGATAAATTTGGGCCCAAACTAGTAAGATAAAAGGGGCGAGATAGGAAAAAAGCATGCTGGGTTGAGCTAAACCCCAGTCACGTAAGAAAAAATACATTTCTAGTAGTACCTTACTAAATTACTACAAGGCACTAATAGTGTCCTTCGGCACTACCTAGACTAACGCACGTATTAGAGTAAAGTATTAGGGAGAAGTTAATTTTTTAAAAATTCCTAGCGGTTACAAAAAAATTCTGGCACTAATTATTTATTAAATGTACGCGTAGAGTTTACGCAGCTTTATGTTTTTCCCAAAAATGAAGCTTGGATGACACCGCGTTAGGGAGATATGAAATGAAATAAAACGTTTTTCGGCCAAAAGACAACACGGCGGACGAGCGGCCGTTCAAATAATTGAAAACGATGCTTTCGCCATATGATTCCGCTATCGAAAAATTCTGAAAAAAATCAGAGGCATGCGGATCAAGCTAATTACCTTAAAGTAAAATTGGGAACTCTCTAACTAAAAAATTCGTCGAATGGGAGCATAAAAACGCCGCCATAAGCCCCCGTGTTAAAACCGGCAAAACAGGGGGGGGGGGGTGTGTTTAAATACTTTGTGTGGGTACACTGTATGTTTATCCTTCTCCCCGAAAAGAATAACATTTTTTTTTTGGGGGGGGGCGCCCAAAAAAATGTTACGATATTTACTATTGGTTCTGTTTAAATTCTGCCTATCACGCCCAATCACTTGAAGATCAATTGCTACGATCTGTCTGTTCCAATTGCGAAATTATATGTTACACTCTAATATTGGGCTTTCGTAATCGTAATTAATGTAGGATCATGCACTTACCCAGTCCATTTGTATGATTTAGTTGATTGTTTGATACATCAAGGATAACCAACTGGCTTAAGCACTTAATGCCTTCTAAATCAGATAAACAATTGTTCCTGATGAAAAGACATTTAAGATTTTTCATTTCTCCAAGGCCCTTAAGGTTTTTAAAGAAGTTATGGTCTAGCCAGATAGATTTCAGTGCAACATATTCTTCCAATGATTCGATGATTCGGAATCCTGAAAATAATGTTTACAAAGTTGAGAGAAACTTGCTCCTTAATAAATGATTTTGTATTGCGTTAGAACAAATTTCATGGCCTATAATTGTAACTAGTATTAGCGTGGAGCTAGCGTGAGAATTCAGCGTGGACTGTAGCTGCAACCTAGTTACGTACAATACAAATGAATATCGTAGCTTCAGTATTTGAGCTTACGGTTATCAGCAGGAAGCCTAGCTTGGAACTGTTATGACTAATAAGTAGACCTGTACTGACTTCGTTGGCGCTAATAGTATACGCCAGACAAACCAAGACCGTGAGTGCAACAGATTTATTAATTTTAAAACGAAGTATATTAAATTCCGAATGTCTGGATTAGCAAACCACAGATCGTGAACCAAAGATCTTGGAGTATTTAATTTTTATGGGTCGCCAACGCCAACCGGCTGTTAGTAGCAGAAAGTTAGCAATACATCCATATTAACTGAATATCACGCGTGACCCAGCCCACAAGAAATCAGCATCTCGCTTTAAATATACATTGTTACGTATGTTTGTTATATGCGAATTGTTCTCTGGCAAATAAACTGGAAATATTCGGCATTCTAATACGCCATTTAAAAAATATACACTATGCATGTACAACCCAGGTAAAAATCCTGGTAAATAATGGTCCCAAATTATTGCCAATATGAAAAATCATGTAATTAATTACAAAATTTCGTAATAAATCACATAATTTTCACCATTAATTACGTGATTCATTGAATTGCCAATAACTTAGGACCATTATTTACCAGGATTTTTACCTGGGAAGTTATTAGCTTTGTGGACGACATCCTAATTAAGGTAAATTATCATATTCTTGATAATTTTGTTAATTAAAAAAGCCTACCTTGATGTTGAAGGTATAAAACTTCGTTTAAATGAGGAGTCTGGTATAGTCCATGTTTCCTGCAGTGTTCTCTAAGCCATTTAGTAGTTATTCTGAAAATTAAATAACGGAGCGCTTGTTATAATATATAACTAAAAATAAGTTCACCAGTCTCAGTGTATTAATTTACCTTGGAAACATCTTTTCTCGATCACCACTATTTTCCTCCATTACTATTGACGATTCCTCCATCACTATTGACGATTCACGATTTTAGATGATTTCTATTCTCCGTTCTACCGTTTTTATAATACGCTCTATCGCATCGACCAAACATAATTGCATCACTCACTCACGAGGTGGCTCTCACAACATTTTCATGACGTGTCTGCTGTTTTGAAAAGTTTACTTACTAAAAAAGTGGTTATTTAGTTTTTGATTGATTGGAAAGTTAAATTGACGAGTTCTGCTCCTGAATACAATATTAAATTATGTGGTCATTTTTCAGTCGAGATCCTTCTAAAGAGTTCAATTATGAGATCCTGGAACAGGTCTCAGGGACAGAGGAATATTTGTTATGGAAACTTCACAAAGGGAAGAAAAAGGTGAGAAAACATAAAAACTACACTGGTGGGCACAAATTGCATTTCATGATTTAAAATTCACAGGGTACTTGTGAGCCTGTTTCAGTATTCACTCTAGATGCAAAAACATGTGGAAATGACACCCAGATTGAACTTGCTAAAGCAGCTCTTAAAAGACTGAAAACCCTTCGTCATCCAAATGTTCTTACTTACATAGATAGTCTTGAGACTGAAAAATGCTTATACCTGGTGACTGAATCTGTTGAGCCATTACAGTTCTGTTTAAACAGTTATGCCACAGATTCTTCTCAAGTAAAGCAACAAAAGGAATTGTTCATAGCCTGGGGACTTTTCCAAGTGGCAGTAAGTACAACTACTGTACAACAGTACAGTACAACTAAATTTAATTAGTAAAGTTGAACTAATATGTTTTTTCTTGTTTGTTTTTTTTATTTCCTCTTGTACTTCTCTAGCGGGCTCTTACTTTCTTAAATAATGATGTAAATCTTCAACACAACTCAATTTGTCTTGGGAATATACTTGTTAATACTGCTGGAGGTAAAAATGTACCTTTATATATATTGGTAGTTTTCTAACTTATGCATTTTTAAAGAATGGAAGCTTGGAGGGTTTGAACATGCAACACCTACTTCTCTTATGAATTCACTCCCCATTAAAATACTACCATCTTTTGAAAAGTATGATCCTCCTGAAAAACTGGATCCTTCCAAACTTAAGCTTGCTACAAAATGGTTTGTTTTTATATTGATAAACTTTGGTATTTCTTTTAAACCAATATCTTTACTTTAAGGTCTGCTGATATGTGGGGGTTTGGGTGCCTTATTTGGGAAGTATTCAATGGTTCACTTAAATCCTCTTCTTCATTGAAAGCAATAGGCAATGTATAATTTCATTTTATGACAAGTTCCTTACATATACTGAAAATGAATTTTACTACTTATATGCAGATTCCTAAGCTGTTAGCATCAGTTTACTGTGAATTAGTAGGAGCAAATCCAAGTTCACGTCCTAATCCTAATGAAGTTCTTGTCAGGTGTAGAAAACCTGGCGGTTATTTTCATAATGATTTAGTTGAATGTCTTCTATTCCTGGAGGAGATACAAATTAAGGAGAGCAACGAAAAGGCACAATTTTTTAATAAACTTCCTTTGCTCTTGGAAAGTTTTCCAGAAAACTTAGCCAGGTATAAAGTTTTACCCCAACTCATCAATGCATTTGAATTTGGAAACGCTGGAGCAACTATTCTTACTCCCTTGTTTAAGGTGATAATTTTTTTACATCTTTAAAATCAAATTTGATTTTGTCATTTATCTGGGTTTATTGGTATATTAATTTATTTAACAGCTAGGGAGCCTTCTAAGTGAAGATGAATACCAAAAAAAAATTGTTCCGTGCGTTGTCAAGTTATTTTCGTCACCAGACAGAGCAACGCGAGTGCGATTGTTGCAGCAATTGGAACAATTTTCAACGCATCTTCTACCTGTTACTGTGAATGAACACATCTTTCCACACATTTTGAGTGGTTTCACAGATTCGAATCCAGTTATTAGGGAGCACACTGTCAAGGTATTGCGTAAATGCGTTGCGTAAATGTTAATAATGACTAAAAGGAATGTTTGGGGGGGGGGATTTTTTCTTTGTAGTCAATCATATGCTTAGCGCCGAAACTCAATTATAATAATTTGAATGTGGAAGTTCTTAAACACTTTGCCAGACTGCAATCGAAAGATGAACAGGTAAGTTTTTATTTGTTTGTTAATAAAGTTATAATATATTAGCATAATTTGATCGAAGGGTGGGATTCGTACTAATACAACCGTGTGCCTTGGAAAAGTTGCCTCATTTTTACACCCTCAGATAAGACAGAAAGTCTTGGTTTCGGCCTTTACTCGGGCATTGAGGGACCCCTTCCCACCTGCTCGAATAGGAGGTAGCGCATGTAATTAGCATACACTTAAGATTTAAAGAGTATTACAATTGTTTTTCTTTTTTAATCACCTTACAGGAATTTTAGCATTTGCAGCTACTCAACAATATTATCTGCTGAATCAAGTTTCTCACCACATTTTACCTGCTATGTGTGTACTGACGGGTGATCCTGAACGAGAAGTACGAGATCAAGCATTTAAGGTTATCAAAGGATTTCTTAGCAAATTGGAGAAAGTGTCCGAGGATCCCTCTTTGAAGGAGTGCATGGGTGCCTATAATTATTTTAACTTATATTAGATATCATTTAAAATTTTAAGATTTGACGCCCTGTTTTCTTTTAACAGAAGCCGATGTGAACGCGAATGCAAGCCCAAACGTGACCGATATGGCATCAACTTGGGCTGGATGGGCTGTAAGCGCAGTGGCATCCAAGTTCTACAAGTCACAAGGCAACCAAATAACAGAGCAAGCACCCTCGCTGTCAGTTAGCAATCAAGGTTCATCAGTTGCAAAACCTTCGTGTGCTGCTGAATCAACTGAAAGTGTTGACTTACGAGGACGTTCTGAATCCATTGAAGACCCGGTGCAATGGGGAGACATAAACGTGCGAGAAAGAAAATATTTTTTGCTTTCGTTTATATAGAAAAGAAATTGCCATATTGTAAAATAAAATAAAAATTATTTAATTTAGGATTTAGCCCTGTCGAATAACGATGCGTTTTACAAAGGAGATGGTGATGGGTGGGAGGTTCAAGAAGAATGGGCACCAATTGAAAACGTGGAACAAGATTCCTTTGAAGTAACTAGCGCTAGTACACGTTCTAACGCACCTGTGGTATGTGTTTTAGAATGATTAATTTTTGTGTGATATTTTTATACTCTCAGCTGTTATTTTCTAATTGAAAATTAGGTCCCCAAAACTGAGGATGCCGTATGTGGTTGGGAATCTACTTGGAACACAAACAACTGGTCAACTAAAGATAGTCTTGGTACCTTTATTACTGTTTTCATTCAAATTAAACGTACTGATTTCGTTATTTTTTCAGATAAAGATGAAGCTAGAAAGAAACGCGAAGAAAAGCGCATTCTAAGGCAAAAAGAAATTGAAGCCAAACGTAACGCTCGTCAAGGAGCTGGTGGCTCTAGCGTTAGCGGAGGACCATTGAAGCTAGGCGGGAAGAAGCTCGAACTTGACTGATTTCATTTCTAGAGTATTCCAGTACTCCCTCTAAGAACTAGGACCGAAAATGTTGCTAAAATAATAGAAATCCAAAACTCGTGGCAAAGTCGATACATTAATTTAATTTAATCTGTAATAATCGAGGCGAAAAATACTTTTCTTATTCGTCAAAGTTAGAGTTTTCACAAAATTACGATCCTTCAAAGAGGTTAAATTATCGAATTCAGTTCTTTCTTACTATTCTACCGATAGTTTTCTAGTTAAAATGTAATCGTATTAATATTAGTATGATTAATGCCTATTATTGAACCATTTTATATGTGGTGGTACAGATGTGGAGGTAAGTTCGTATAGACATTTGCTTACCGATTCTGAACTTCTTATTGAGTAAGGAGTGGGCGAGTAAGAAACTAAGAACGAAGAAAAAGAATATATTCGATCCAATTCACATGCCTGACATGCGTCCAAAGAAAAATTCCGACTTTCGCGTTCCGGTTTTGCTTAGTAGCAGCAAGGTTACCTTGACAAGATGTTAATATGTGTTAAACCTAAAGAATTTGCGCCAATTAAAAAAGAAATGTATTTGATTATGACGCTGGTTTCTTATGAACTTGCAATTACTGTTCTTGATAATATCTGAGAATATACGTATTTGTGGCTTTACAAAATAAATTCAAAAGTTTGCGGTATTGCTGTTGATAGTGTCTTTAAACGGTGCAGAAGAAATATTTTGGAAGGTTGTTAGGCAATTATTCCTAAGACTTTCATCTTGTAATTTTGTAAAGTTAGATCGAAATTTTGTTATGTGTTGGAATATCGTCCAAAGATCCATTAATATTTATTATATTATTTAATTAATTTATTTAATTATTTAATTTTCTACAGAAAGTAGCCAAATGAAACAAAAAAATTCGATAGCTAGCTATTGAATAAGCGGTGTCTACCCATTTGGGCACTTTTTGACCCTTTTTAAGAATGTTGCCGTTTGGGCATTAAAACTGCCGGTTTGGGCACCTTATAAAACCTTGTACAAAACGATATTCCCATTTCGCACCTTATATAGTACGAGGATGAAGATAAAGAGAACGATGATGAAGAAGAAGAAGACAACGCTGGTGAAAAAAAAGAAGACGAGGATGGAGAAGACGACAATTATGAAGTAGAAGATGATAATGGCGGTGAAGAAGAGGATGATGACAAAGATGAGGATGATGTCAGAGCAGGAGAGGAGGGTTTGCGTAGCCGCCACCCGAGGAAGCGGCGTAGGCCGCTAAAAAAAAATTTTTTAATTCGTTTCTTAAAAAACCTATATTTCATGCCTAAGATCTAAAATAATTATTAATTTAAGAAGCTCAACGTTTCTAGAAAATTTTCCTACTGCTGACATTCTTAGCAGTTTCCTAATTATTGTAACAAAAACGGCGCGAATTTTTTTGTCGAAAAATTTGTTTAAGCGACGTCAAACGTCGCCGTCAAACGTCACTCGGAAATTTTGCACACGTCAAACGTCCCGTGATTGACGTAACCTCCCGACGATACGTCAGGTGTTGACGTTCCAAACACTGGGCGTAGGTCATCTGAATTTATCCAACAATTCTCGACGCAGAAACCATCAGAAGTCGGCAGAGCGACAAAGTTTCGTGAAGGAAGAGAGGACGAAGAGGAAGAGGAATCTTGAAGAAAATGCCAAGATGATAAAACTCCGCCAAATTGCAACAGGGCAAAAAACTTAGATGTTCACATAACACAATTCTATCAATATAAAATATTTTGGTTCGGTGCGCAAACAGCAAGTTGATTTTTGTGTCAGTGCCCAAACGGGTACTTTTGGACTTGAAAAATTAACACCTAGGGGTGCCCAAACGGATACTTGTTCACAATAGTGGGGAAAAGTTATGAAGGGGGATAGAGGAACCCCTGAAGTAATTGCAATATTATGATTTTACAGTGAACTTTGTATAAAAGCATAAGTGTAATACCCTTCTAAAACCTGCCTCAAAAAAAAGTATCTTTTCCACCCTTAACTCGACTTTGAAATTTCATCATTTTTTTAAATCACGAAAATATATCTGAAAAATAAAAATCAAACATTTCTAAACAATGAACTTTGATCTGAGTTTATTGATTCTTAGTTTATATTAATTAAGTGGTAATATAACGAACGGCTATCTTATATTGTTGGTTTATGTGACGATAGTCGGGCGAAAGGCAAGCAGTTGAAATCGCCGTGTTTAACATAGCGCTTATGGCGGAAAAAAGGTTTTTCGCAGCTAGTTATTAAAAAAACGGTTGCTCGGATGTCCTTGAAATTTCGACAACTAATTTAACTAATCTATTTCTACACGTTGAGTTATTTTTATCGTGATAGGTCAACTAGAAAAAGAATTATATTAAGAAAACGGTTTCCGGAAATAATTGAATGGGAGGTTTTGGAAAAAAGCGTTTTCTTAACATAATTCCTTTTGTAGATGACCTATCATGATAAAAATAACTCAACATACAGAAATAGGTTGTATAAATTAGTTGTCAAATTTTCAAGGACATTCAAGCAACCGTTTTCTTAATAATAAGACGCGAAAAATCTTTTTTTCGCCATAAGCGCCATGTTAAACACGGCGATTTCAGCTGCACGCCTTTTGCCTGACGATCGTCACATAAATAAGCATTATAAGATAACTATTTGTTCTATTCTCACAAACTCGATGTCACGTATTAATTAATAAACTCGTATCAAAGTTCATTGTTTAGAAACATTGGATTTTCATTTAAAATACATATTTTCATGATTAGAAAAACTGGGGAAATTTCAAAGTGAAGTTACGGGTGGCAAAGTTACTCATTTTCGAGGCAGGTTTTAGAAGAGTCTTGCACCAATGTTTTTATGCAAAGTTCACTGTAAAATCATAATATTGCTATTACTTCAGGGGTTCCTCTATCCCCTTTCATAACTTTACCCCACTACAACGGCCCTGCGTTACGTGAGTGTGAGTTACGTGAGTGCAACTATTTTCCGCAACTGAATGACTCAATCCAGCTTTGGCAGCTTACGGTGATTAAATCTACACATTTTTATGGTGGCATTTTATTGTAAATCTGTCGCATTTTTTAAATGGTATTTACATATACAATTTCAAGGTAAACTCTGCGAATTTCAGTAGTAATTTCAGATACATGCGTTTCCCACCTACCATAGAGCCAACGTTTATTTATGAAAGAAACCATTTTCTCCAAGAGATGCGTAAAGCTTTAGTGGTATGAAGAGCCTAGAGAGAGAGGGGGCACGTGACGTGATTCACATATGCAATCACAGTCGTGTAGACTTGAAGAAGGACTTGAGCACGACCTCTATTCTCTCGTGATTCAATTCATTTTCTTCCCGACTTGGTCATTGGCTATTCACTCATACCAATTCATGGAACAACAACTATCGTAGGCGCGCAGTACGTATGAGCGAAAAGTTCTAAATATGTTCTAGAAAAAAAAGTCAATTCACAATTTCAGGAAATATGTATGTCAGTTTCTTCTACAACATGACATTCTAAAGTGATTCCAACAATTTTAAAACATTACTAGTAATATACTTGGCATCCGAACGATAAGGAACCATTATTTTTTTTAACGCCTAAATCGATTGCAATATAGCAACAAATTAGTCTTACTACTGTTTGCAGGAAAAACTTAGTTAACATTTCAGCAATTAAGCTCGACAAGTTTAGTCTATGTTCAGCATACCAATACCAGATTGTTTTTACTTAAAGACTTGAACGAACATCGTTCGTTATAGAGAAAATGGCAATTTTTTAGGAGACGTGCATGTAAGGGATAACGAGAACGATGAGGACAGAGCTGAACGATAAGAGAAGGGGAGGGGTTCGGTGGACGCTGGTCAGCGCGTCTATCTCGATCAATACGACATACTCTTCGGAATCCTTAAATCTCCTGTTGGCGTTTCCATGATAACAGCTCCCTTTTCCCTCGTTAAAAAAATAATTTACCTAACAATCATGATATCGTATTCGAATATTGTTGTAAATTATTAATGCGTGTCCAAATAGGTGGAAGCAGAATTCAGATTATTATTCATTTATAATTCGTTTCCTACCTAACCGTTCTCCTTTTTCTTCTTCGAAATATTTATTTTACATATTTTGTAAAATCTATGCTGCAATTTCTTATACGCGTAGTGCTAAGAGTCCATATGAAGGGTTGCAAGATTAAGAAAAGGCTATTGTGATGAATCGTTACGGATGCACAGAATCAAAAGAACCTTGTCGTCTTGTCCAACCTTGAGTTTTGATCACCTTATTGAATGCAAGTAAGAGGTTGCAATATAAAAACAGCTCTAAATATATTTCTCCTAGAGAAAATGTTCTACTACAGAAGAGTGTATATATAAGGAACTGAACAATAACGCACACAGAGTTGAAAGTTGTTCTTTTACCTATAAGGCATTTATATAAATACGTATGGAGTAAGAGAGCTTAACCAGGTGTGTGTGTGAGCCTTGGTGAAGAAGGAAGCTTCCAAGACCATGGACAAAATTTTCCGTTGTTCTTTTTTTTCATGCTCAACCCCTCTCCCCCTTGGGCAGCTGATGTCTTGATGCAGCTCAAACTATTTGAATTCAAACGCGGCGGAATCCAGTGTGGGTTTCTTTCGTAAAATACCCTTTGGTCCTCTACTTTCTGCTAGTGTCCATTAGGTAAGTAAAACGCTGAAACTGCTTGGTTAACACCATCAACTAAAAAGATTTTTTGAATCTTATAGAACATGTGTGCTATATCCTTTCTCGGTTGTAGCGCATTGCCACGGTAGATTACTTTCACGCACTTAGCGATAGTGAATGGAGAAAAAAATCAAAAAATATTAAAATAGTCTAGTTATAATGCGCATAAAATCAGTCTATATCGACGCGCCGTGTTATTGTTTTTCGCCGCTCAGCATTTGTTGAAATAACGAAATTTTTTATGGGATGCCAAATGGACACAAGTTCCCCCTATTCCCCCCCCCCATTCTTCCTTAGGGTTGCCATTTCAGTTGCGCTCTACTTGGTTAAACTGGGCTTTCTTGTTCTACCATCGATATTTATTACAGTTCATTCCAAATTTTAACAGTGGTTTTAGCACGTTGGCGGAATTATTTAAGATTCTTCTGGTAAGCGATAAGCATAATAGGAATTAGCCGTTAAGAATTGCCATCCAAAGGCACCGCATCAATCAGCCTATTGATGCCATCAATAGGTGGAAACTGGAAAGGATAGCACAAGGTACGGCGAAGGAACTAACAAAGTTATCCAAAGTTATCCTATATTAAGTTATTAATTAAACTTAAGAATTTTGTTATTTTACTTGGACAAATATATTTCCATTGGAAACATGATATAAAAACTTGTGTCCATTTGGCTCGATAAAAAACTCCATAACTTTTACTATATAAAACTTAGGAAAATTATGTGACGGAAAATCGAGATAATCAGTGACAAATTCTCACGGAATCAACTTACACAACCGAAAACGAAGCAGGCGTCTAAGTATTGATTACTGTCAAGTGCAATACAGAAATGTGTTTTTTTCATACAAGTAATCGCTTTAGACCAAGAACTTATGTGATAAGACCATTAAGGATAAGAAAAAGGAAAAACCTAAAATTTGTACATTGTACATATTATGTTAGCTCAAATGTACAACAACTTGAATTGCGTATATAATGTCTATACTATTCGAATATTTCACTATTTAAACTGTTCATATTTCGATTTGTCTAAACTCTTGTACCTCAAGTAGATTATCATCAAAATGAACTTGTATATGTGGCATTTAATTCTTTCTGCGGGGCATACACTTGTTGTATAATTTTTCTCATTTCGTTATCTGTTTGCACGTGGAGAAACTGATAGGATGCAGCCGCGTAGTTGTAATTCTGATTGGTCTAAGCCGTACGTAATCGTCCTTCCTTTTTTTAGTTGAATGGGTTCTCAGTTTTTCCTTGGCTTGAAATGCGTACGTGTATGCTGCCTTGCTATACAAAGGCGCTCAACTTATATATATTACTTCGGTGTAGTTCTATAGTGAATAATGAGGAAATAAAGAAGAAAACAAACGGGAAAGCATGAATAGGTCTAGAAATTCTTACAAACGATTCGACGACAATAAGTGAAATTTGGATGCCATTTGAATAAGGGTGAACCACTTGGTATTTCTACTCCACAAGTTCCCAGTATATGGTAAGTCGTGTTTGACACACCATGGTTAATAATAGTGAAACCCGAATTAAAAACAGCAATAAAGTAAAGATGCGAAAATACTAAAATTCCCATTGTGCTATACGGTAGTGATGATACTCAAAATCTGTACTTTCCTTAGTGGAATTATTTTTCTCGTGCTTTTCTCATGACTCTACCTAACTGGTTGCTGACGATCGATTGCATGAAGCGCATTTGATCACCAAACTCATTTAATTCTGTGCGACCTGCATCCCAATTGTTGTCGTTTCGAAGAAGAATCGAAGAATGAAAAGTCATCCAATCCATCCTGCGCTGACTTGACTTTCTTAGGTTATAGTTGGAAGGTTGGTGATTGTGATTGTATTTTTTATCAGAGTTTCCCATGCGAGGCTTCTTCATTGTTTGCGTTTTAATTCGATCGGGGAATTCGATCTCCTACTTCCCCTTCTTCGTAGAACCGCCTTTTCGTTCTTGTTTTCCTTCCACTCCCCCTCCTCTTCGCAGAGCTGTTTACTTATCTGTCGCAACCAGACGCCTGAACTTTTCTTTTAGTACTACAGATGGACTAAAGTCTTGGCCACATTCCCCTTCTTGTGTAATAGTGCTACTTTGGACTACATAAACCTAACCATTACTCAACTTTTGCCTTCAGCTTTGATAGTACATAACAGTTTTTTTTTAAATTGGCGAATTGTTTTTTAAGTCTTAGATATGCTTTTAGCTTTAGCGTCTAAAAATAGTAGCTTTAAAAAAAAAACGGAACGACGACTTGATCGAGGCCTTAAAATCAGCAAGGGGTTTCTTGTAAAAAAAGCGTTTAAGATGGCCATTAAATACCATAAATAGCTCATTTAATAAAGGGAAATGTAGTACTATCGTTTTATATCGTGTAGCCTACAGTAAGTGTTCTTGTTGTTCTCGGTGTAGAAAAATCTGAAGTAGTAATGGAACTTTCATGACTAAACCTGGGCCCAAAACAACTATATTATATTAACACATATATTATATTATATATGTATATATTTCTAGAAATCATTTACTTTGGTTCCATTGTTTCTCTTCAGCTACTGGCCATATAGTACGTATTGGAATTTAGCAGGATTTTCGAATCGTAGTGGAAGTCATCACAATTTTACCTGAAAGTTGATGGATTTCCGTATAAATAGTATTTGAAATCTACACGTGATATTATGTCAGAGTAAACGTTAACTAAGATGATTTGGCGTGATGGGAACTATGCCATATACGGTACAATAGGAACGAAAGCGGTTTTCTTTCTATCCCCGGCATGCTAGCCGAACCGATTGATCGTATTACGAGGCAAAGAAGTGTTTGATAAAGTGATGAGATAAGAAGCGAAAAACATATATATATATACCAGAGGTAATGGGTATATAAGTCCTTGAATCGCGTATTTTTTGTTTCTCTTTGGGAAGATCTTTTCTATTGTTAGCAAGTCTCATGCTTCAATGCGGATAATTCCAAATCGGTATTTCATCACTAGTTGCTCCTAATAAACAGCCCTCGTTGATCCAAAACAATTGAAGATGTATACAACTTATTGCCAGAGCAACAGAGAGTTGTTTTACTACACATTGTACGTTTTGTTACATTTTTGGACGAGTTATATAAAAAATTATTGAAACTTTTAATAAAGACTTTCTTTCGCATGTCACTGTATTTTTGTTCTCGTTCTCTGACTCAGTGAACCTTGACAAGTAAGAGTAACCTATCGAGGCAACTTTCTTGATTCTTTTATATAGGGCTATCTATTCTAATTATGATGTGCCAGTTTTGATAAGTAATTGCTAATTTTGGTTTTTGGAGGTGAAATATGGATTCGGCGGGAACCCTATGGCCAATTACCTACTCTATACCGTCCTTTTCTTGTTTTCGTTATCTAATTTGTGGGCCTGCATATTGAACGCATCAATTAGTTCGATAATACAACGAAACACTGCACGCTCGGTGACGCTCTGGTTTTATAAAATTTATGGCCAGTTTGCGGGGTTATGAGACTTATGACAGGTATATTTATGTTAAGCATAGTTCATTCAATCTCGAAAACCACACCACCACATTATTTCGATGTGACCAATCAAACGGTGGTACTGATGAGTACCTCCGAAAAGTACCAATGAAAAGTATAAATGTACTTGAGATTACAATAAATAGTTTCTGTAGGGTTGATAAGTTAACTGGCGTGATGCAAAAAAAAATGTGTTTTTCTATATTTAGGACACATAGGCCATGGCTAATTGTAATGTTTACAAAAGATGATACAGCCGTAGGCTAAGAATGTTTCAGATAAGCAGCAGCAACAAATTGTAAAAGTTTCCTAATTAGTAATTATCCTTTCCATTTGGAATCGCTCTGTTGACAGAAGCACACATTTACGCATGTCGCAATAGACAATTTACCCGATAGTTCTCCATTGTGATATATGGTGCGAATCCGAGTATAGGCCAGAATTAAAGTGAAACATTTACTACTTTATTGGAGAAATCGTATCGTACAACCATTTTTAATGCAATATTCCTATACTGACTGCGGTCGATATTTTATGGTTGTCATTCTTGCATTTTATGCTCTTTTTTTTCTCTGTGCATCACATCTATAATAAATTTCAGCAACTGTACACTTTTATAATTAGAAAAAATCTAGTGCGCGTTCAATATGGTATGCGAACAAGCACAATAATGATTTTCTTTTCATATCTGAGCACAGACTGGGTAACATTAGATGTTGCACTACCCTCTGCAGATCATCTGCTGTTTTTTCCCTCAATGAAAATTTAATGTGTTGAATGTTTTATACCAGAACGTGTATCCGTCTAATAAATTTATTTATGAATGTTTATTGATGTATATTTATTATCGAAGGTTATATTTATTGATGTGTACATTTGTACTAATCGATGTCTGCTAAGCGCCAAGCTAAAGATCTATATTCCCACATAACTACTCATTTTTCCCACGTATTCCCTATAAAATAGAAGGTTAGTAATAATTGCTCGGTATATCATCTAACCATAAATCAGGGCAATACAGAGGCAGCTGTAAATACGGCATTTCCCACAGCAATGAAGTAAATCTATGCCAATAGACAGGCAAAATTACAAAAAGAGTAAAGGTTTCTTGAATTCAACTGTAATATGTTACATCTACTCTTTCACCATCGTCGAAATCACGTATCCCAACAAACACATTTTAGATTCAGAATGTGGACAAATAGGCTACAGTTTAAATGTCATGACATTTCAGCTTAACTTGCAACTAACTTT
Source organism: Ceriodaphnia dubia (assembly GCA_022539655.2). NCBI lineage: Eukaryota > Metazoa > Arthropoda > Branchiopoda > Diplostraca > Daphniidae > Ceriodaphnia > Ceriodaphnia dubia. The sequence continues at coordinate 4,207,762 of JAKUCG020000104.1, read as the reverse complement.
CCAACGCTTTGTATCACTTTTTCTTTTTCACTTCGTTTCATTCACAATGAAGCTTTTTTCACATTTCTTACGTATTTTTTCTTATAGGAGTGGGGTTTAAGCAACCCACCCTTTTCGTAAGTTTAGGGGTCCTTATTTTCTTAAAGTATTTCAATTCAGACAGTGTTTTTTTTCGTGCGCCTATAGAAGACATAAGTTAAAGATTGAACCGATTCCTATGCTATCTTTATTCTTGAAGGTATTTTGGTTCTTTGAAAAAAGGCCAAGATCCTGAGAATTTTCTGGATCCGCGCTAGGGATAGTTTATGGATGTTGCTTAATTAAATGGTTAGATAGACCGGTCAATCGTAACTTGGTAACTTCGTTTGAAGTTGGTATGGTTTTCAATTTTGTGATTTAATTAGTTTATGATTCAACTTTATACCCCATCTTTGACCGGTGATCATAATTGGACAACGTGAACTTACGTAAAATATATAATATAGTTTTTGTAATGGTAGAGTAGTACCTATATACTACGTATAGAGTTCAGAGTTGAGAAAAGTTCAATCAAGGTAGAATGCGAGTTGCGTGAGTGCCCAGCGGGTATGGATCGCGATGGAAGGTGCCAACCCTTTTGTTCTATTGTATCATGAAGTAGCAGACCCGCTTCTACACACATGAAGTAATAGTGCGATATTCTAGGTGGTATTTCGTACCCTACGGGTCACCCACTTGAAGGGCGAAAAGTCGTGCGTAGCGTGTGTACCAGTTCACCTGCTGCGAAGGAGATGTTTATCATACAATCTCCATTTTAATATAAAGAACACTTGCTGGTTTCATTTCAAGTAGGTTACATAGTGTAGACTACCAGAACCAGACTACATTGTAGGAAATCAAACGTGGCGCTTCGCTTTTTTATTTTTGAAACCGTTCTAATAATTTTTACGCCCCAATACTATTTGTACAGTATAGTGTTTTATGTTTAAATTCCTCGGGGAATTTAAATACAATACAGAACATGACACAACTACGAGCATATCGTATATATACCATCATACATGAAGAATGGCATACACACTACTGTACTACCGCGCGTATACTAACTAAGGACGAAAACAATGTGTTAGCTTATTCAGCTTAACAAATAAAGGGAAATGGAGAAACCGACATACGAATGTAGGATGGAATTCCCCATGGTCTATGTGACTGTATACTGAAGAGAGAGGGGTCAAGAACTTTCGTTTATAATACAGTACGTGTATTAATAGATACGTAATAGATCTACAGACTTGTTAAGCTCTGTTCGATATTGGTGTGGTCCACTAGTTTCTCGGTAGGTTTTAGGGAATCTTAATGTAATGAGTTTGTCTTGTCTTCCTTTGTATCGAATGTTACCAGTTACTTATCGTACAATCTTAGAGCTACTACACGACAATCCTCTTTACGGATTCCAGTAGCCTATATAGAAAAGTTTCTGTTACAGATTCGGTGTGTGTTATGGGTTTTACTATTGTTTATTACTGTAGTCTTCATCAGAATCATTTAGACATCCCTTTAAATTTGTCCCGTTTCTTTTGCATATTTTTTTACTAGAATTTCCCTATGTGTATGTTATCGTTTCTCTCTTTTGATTGACATCATAGTCTTTTTACCTTTTCCGGCCCAGAGGAAGTCATTAGCCTAAAAAGAATTTTTTAGGGGGTGTTTAAACCTTATATCTGATGTGAACTATGCTTAAAAAATGCTTTGAAAAAGTTGGGACTGGCCTATACGCTTATTCTTCCCCAATGCTTGCCAGTTCTAATAATAATAAAGTCCAGTCCGTATGTAAGAATCGCGACTTGCAATACCATTTTAAATCTAAAGTTATTTTGCTTGTCGCTTATTTAGACTGTTTTGTAATCGAGATTTCCTAGATAGAAGATTGCGTTCTGCAGCCTCTATTGAAACCAAAATTACATTGGTGTAAGAATCGAATAATTCCCGACGCAAATTAATCTGATTCTCCTTCCAAACCTTATTGTGGGATTTATTTAGAACGGATTAATTAATTAATAGTCTTATTAAACCGGATGGAACTCAGTTCAAACACATTGTGTCACACTCAACATTAAACCGAGGGGGTCGCAACTAGACTTGAGGGGTGTACGAGATTCAGAATCAAGGCCCAATTCTTACCGATTCTAGCCTAATTTTACTGATTTATTATTTCATCTTCAGCTAGATTCTCTCATGATTTTTTGGCTTCTCTCCTTAACTATGTTGATTCTGACGAACTTTTTTTTTATTTTCCCTTCATATATTATCGTGATGCTCTTGATTCTTTGTGATTCAAAATAATTTTGTTATAACAAATCGGGCAAGATTATGGACTGAAATGACGTGATTCTTCATGATGCTGGACAGGGTGTACGAAGATTCATCCACTCAGTTGCGACCCCCTCGCATTAAACTCGTTTTGTACGTAGCTGGTTCTTTTTAAAGGCCGGCCGAAAATATTGCCGTCATCACGTTTGAAACCAAGGTTGACCAGAGTAAAATTAATTTGATACACAACCGCATGTTGGAGGGGGGGGGGGGTTAACGCAAAATCTATTTTAGAGTTGCTTGCATATCTCGTAATTATTTGCCGATATGATAGTTTTAAATCAAGGTTAATACTCAGATTTCCAAATCGACTTATTTGTAAAAAAATATTCTACCTCTTTCAATTTTGGAATATTTAAAGACTAACAAAGTAAAGACTAAAAAATGACTCTCATTTTTAGCTCCATTTTAATAGGGAGTAGCTATCTGCAATGGAAGAATATTCAGAGACGTAGCACCGTAGCACAGCAAATTTTTCACAATTTCCATCCAAAGCTATATTATAATAGCTCAATTACGGGGATTATTGACGAATTTTGGAACTAGACGCTTGCCAGGAGGAAATAGATTTTACCGCTGGTAAGGTTTTCAATAAATCTCGTAGAATCCATATATAAGAAAACCTCTCGAGCGAAGCGAGATACATGGTTCATTAGCCTATGCCTTTTTAATAAACAATGTGTTTACTCTCAGTCATAAAATACTAACTAGGCATTATTTCTATCTATGTAGTAAAATGTCCTCAATATATGCCCTGCATGCCCCTCTTTGGAAACGCAATCATTTCACGCAGTAATGCGGTTCTTTGCTCCCCCTTTTTAAAGCATTTCATGATTGATCGTCTCACTTGTGTTCTTTCACTGGAATGATCGATCCTAAGAATTCGATTGAGTAAGTCTTTACGAAAAGACGGAAGTCAAGCTCGAAACGAAGTAAGCCAGCAACGATGCTCCATTCGCTTCTCTTCGCACTCCAATTTGGTCGGAAAACTGTTCTCAGTCTTTCAAAGAATCACTATAAAGTGGAAGGATGTAGGCTACATTATTGAGACGCAAGAGATGAAAGAGACACCGTATCCAACTTGCTGGCGTCGTTAGTAAACGATTGCGTGATGGATCATGAACTAAATTGCATTTTACTCAGCCTGATGCTTCATTTTCACATTTTCCAACTAAACATTAATTTCTCTCATTCGTTTCCCAGTATTTAATATTGTGGATGCTACTGAGGACCACCGGAGGTATCCGATTTTATAGGATTTCTAACATAATTGCATATGAAGGTCACGCGTAAATAACTAGTAGATGAAATGGTTTTATTATTAATTATTACATTCGGACTAATCCGACGGTTGCGTCTCAGACTTATCATCGTTCTTTTATGTCTTTAGAATTTTGTGTCGGGCTTATTTTTCTACGTATGGTTTTGTTATGTTTTCCTAACAAACAGGACTGCTTTTTGCTGTTGTCTCGCTGTGCGTGTTTGTGCTGAAATATTACGGAAAATATTCATAGCTTATATAGCTTGTCTGAAAATTTGTTACAGCTTATCTGAAAATTTGTACGTTTATCTATTTGTAATGTCCCGCTAATAATCGACAAAATGAGTATCACTAGTAATCTTTAACGGGACAACGACACCCTGACGATATAAAATAAAGAAACGTCGTCCATTTTCCCGAAAGACATTGTGACACAATTATAAGAACGGTTAAATCTATTGACACGACAGCCTATCGTGGCAATGAACGATGTGCTAAGGGGAGGAGGAGTTTTTTTGCACTTCAAGTTTAATATCAATAGGTTCTTAATTTATTACTCCTACTTAAACTGTAATGTTGGTAACCGTCAAACACTCCTTTAGATTCTAATTTAGTTTACCTTAATAGGGGGAGAAAACTCTTGTAGAAAAGTAAAATGAGGGGTGCTGTAATCAATTTTTTTAGTCTGGAAGATAAAAAAAGCTCCCATTTTCAGCAGTTGGACAATAGTAGCCGAGAAGCGGAATTTACCCCCTTTTTCATAGTTTCCATGGAGACCCCTTTTTGTGACCCCTCCCCCCTCCTTTTTTCATGCGTGAGAGCGTCTTTCTCGTCTTTTATCCTGTTTTACGGCAAGTAAGAATATCGTGAGATATTACCCTCTTTAGGAACCAAAAATAGGGCAAAAACGGCATGTGTTCATGTTATCGGAAAGAAAGGATTTTTTTCTTCTAAATCATATAACGCATGGTACGATAGAAAGGGGTTAGAAATGGGTGCTGTTGTCCCAAAAATGTAAGGAAAAGGGAAATTGAGGAGCGTTTCTATTCACGACTGTTTTGAGGAAGAAAAGTTTTGTAGTACGACGGATTGACAAACGTATGTTTTGTTAAACTATTTATTAGGAAGCTATACGTACCTGTCTAACTCTGTACGCGCGAGAATCCTGGTTTCGAACGGTTTTATCAATTCTAGTTTTCACCAACCTTGAACATGTTTAGAATAACGCATTCCTACATTTAATTAACACTTATTAACGCCCCTAGGTCTACATAAGCGAGCATCGGTTAGCTATTACGTCATTACGATGACCCCGATATCTTTTACGTCTACGTGTTTTTTTGTGTTTCGATATTTAGTCCGGATTGATTCAAACTCAATTTGGTCTGATGAATATTTAGAAACTATATCATTTTGAGAAGTTTTCTGTAAATTATTGAATATACTAGTTGTTTGGTGGATTTTAACTATATGCTGGTAACCCTGTACCTCCGTTGCCTTTTCCTAACCCATGTGAACATAATGTAAAGGATGGAAGTTGGTAAAACTTAGAAGTTTCCGTTTAAAACTCGGTTGTACAAGAGGAGGAAGAATCGAGGTGGGTAAATTTTGGAGCGGAATGGGATGAGGGGAATGCAGAAAGAGGGAGATACTCCCCAAAAAGTTACCCATTCACGTTGTGATCCCCCCTTATTCATGGGCATATTCATGGTTGAGTTTAGAAAAAAAAACTGTACAAAGAATTACTGTGGGTTGTTGCGTAATCCTTTTCCCTTTTCCGTTTTTGGGAAAAAAGAAGCGTGTGAATATTCTATCCTGCTATAGAATTTGGCATTTAGGCGTTCTCACCAGTTTAATAAATGATCCCCTTCCTAGAAAAAAAAACACATCTAGCTTGATCGTAGTTACGGTAATAACGCTATCACATCAAAGACTCTCATAATAAGAATCACGATTTTCTGATAACTAACACAATCAAAAAATTTAAACCAAGAATGTAAATTCAAGATCAGGCAGGTTTTGTTGATGTATCAGAAGTAAAATGTAGAAAATAATAATAAATAAAAAAGTATAACATGAATTATTTGTGTCGTGGTTTATAAAACATTTTTCACGATACTAGAAATCCACATATAAAATTACAAGTTGGAAAGAATTTTACGCTAGCGTCTATCAAAACACAAACGATTGTAGTTACGGCACCATTTCCTGCATCGCAAAAGTCCCGAATTTGTTTTCCGTTTAAATTTTTGTCAGATAAACCGTTGCCCATCACACCCATCAAGAAGTTTTTGAAATTTCATTCGAAAAAGCCTGCTTTCTTACTTATTTTTTTCCATGAGCTCTTTTCGCGTTCCTAATATTTTGCATAACAAATGGTGGTTTTAGAAAACCTACCTCGTACAATGCCTGATATAATAGACGAGACCGTTTCCCTAGTTTTTGTCACCCTATACTCCTCTCTTCTCTCAGTATTTCCGCTGAACAAAAAAAAAATAATAAAAAGCACAGAAAAAACTGTGAAGGATGGATTTCCCACGCTAGAACTCTGTATTGTGCACTATCGTTTTCTTATTTTTGGATTCTATCGGACAATGAATCTGAGCTAGTTTTTTTTATTCGTATATTTGAGCCCAACCTTTTGAGGTACCTTAGCCATGAAGGGGGAAATTATCGGTAGCCCGTAGCCTACTAAAGAAAGGATTATTCATACCATTTGTAAATTATCAGCTAGATATTTATTTCCTGAATATTTTTACATTTTTACATTCATGATCTCCCCGCTTCATTCAACATTCTCTATGTTTTGCGATTAACTAGTACCATACTATACCTATAGTACTAATGATAATTAGTTATTTCAAATTCCTTCTTTACTGGTTATTAGTTCATTTTTAACTATGACACTAGAAAAAATTTGTTTTCTTTCTGTGCTGTTAGCTGCTTTCCTAGAAAACTTGTGCTTACTCATGCAATAAAGATTGATAGATCGAAAGGATACTCTTGAAAGCTTTCGATTAGAATGCAAATCATGAGCGCGCGGTTCGTTTCGTAAAAAGGGGAGCACACTTCCCCTACGCCCAGTTCATTGAGGGTGAGGGAACACTTAAATTCAAATGTATGTAATGCTGTGACGAGCTGTTCAGCCACTGGGACATCATAGATCTTAGCAATCATTTCGAGAGATATAGAAGAATCAAAGAACAACCTTGACTTTAAAACTCCAACATCTACTCAGTCTTTTCCCTAAAATCCATCCACCCTCCATGTATCCGCAAGAAGTTGTCGATGGCAAAATAAAGACTACGGTATAGCCCAAAATATAAAATGGGTGGGTGTACAACTTTACAAATTATAGCACAGAAAGAAAATGTATAAGTTGATTGAATGGTAAGTTAGCAGTCAACTGGGCAAGCACCGTGTGGGGAAGGGTCCAACTTTTTCATGCGGATGGTAGCCGTTTTCTTAATGGTTGTAGTGGTGGATGCCTATCAGCCATGTGCATGTTACTGCTGAAACGGAAGAGAAGAAAAAGAGGGAAAAAGCTAGAGACTGGCTTCAGGGTCTAGTCTCCAGCAGAAGGGAGTAATAGCTTCCTTTTATTTCCTTTTATGACTAGAGGCACAGACCACGGGTCAGTTCAATACGAAGCAAGTGGAATGAAAGAGTAGTCGGGGAGGACTCGGGAACTCGGGATAGTGAAGCTGTGAAGGTTTCCTCCTAGATAGAAGTTACCTCCTCCCCAAGAAGAAAGGGCCAACCAGAGAAACATCCAGTAAATAAATGGTGTATAGGGGGCAACGAGTTTGAGATGAGATGTAAGGAGGAAAGAAGAAGAGGGAAAAGGCGCCTCAATAATGGGGCCCTTCAGAGCCTTCTTCGAGGGTGGTGTAAAGAACGACGACTCAACCAACATTGCCGCTAAACTCCGGTTACCTTAAGTCTCACATTCATGACTGTTATCGGATATACCACGGTAAATGGTGATGGAATATAGGGAAGCGTTTTAAGTGTTGATATCTGAGGATATATGAGATAGTTCGAGTGAATGATAGACGTGATTACAGTTAAATGCAGTAATGCACACGATTTAACTATTCAATTATTAAGGGTTTTTCTTGCTTAAAACCATAAAAAATTAATAACGCAGTC